>OX388305.1:19402477-20002477 GCA_947579605.1 Athripsodes cinereus | reverse complement strand
TTTAGTTCTTGGACGCTTTTTTACATCATTCTCATCTTTTAAATAATAATTATACACCTTCTTCGTCAACCTTTCACCCTCCAGCCACCGCAATTCATTTGATATATTAGATATTGAGATAATCTATGACATCCAGTCACATGGTGAATTTTGACTGAAAATTCTGGAGTTCGGTTATGTAGCGAGGATTTTTTTTATCTTTACTTTTTATTCAAATTATTTATCACTCATTAGCCTCGACAAGTGTATATAATTAGTATCGATGTTTTTATGGTCCGCAAACTTCCGTTCACTTATATTAAATCGTAACATACCTAACTAATTTTAATCTTTAGTAACATAATGATAATTAATTATGTTATTAAGGCATAATCATTAAAATATTTATATTATCGATTAATCATTCATGGGAAATGGAAAGGATAAAGTTGCTAGCAGTAAGGTGAGATCTGATCATATCTTTTAGCAAATGCAATCTGATTCTGTTTTTCGAATTATGTGTATTTGTATGTTAATTATTGTGTTTTGCGAATGGATTTTTCGGATTCATGAATGTGCCTTTGTTGTGGTTTTTCTATAAAATGGCGCATCTTAAAAAAATAAGCTGTTATAATTATTTTCATTGAATTTTTTTAAAACGTGTCATAGGTATGTTGAAATGGAGTAAAACCTAGAATGATTTTTAATTATCTTTAAAATTAAGGTTATCCTGAATTGAATTTCAATACAATAGAAGCTATGTGTGCTTGTGAATTAATGTAGGACTCAATACAGACATAAAAGTCAACCTATATCACAATAAAACATTTACACGAGAAAATAAAAACTAAAGAATGAGAAATATGTCTGAAAAATCAATACTTATAATAAACATATTATTTGATTCTTCTCTATATACTTTTAGAGTATTGCGGGATAAAAAAGTTACAAACTTTTGTTATTGAAAATACTACAACCTTTAAGGTTCTTTTTTTCTCTTTTTCTTTATTCCAAAAATTTGATTACATTATACACCAGACTTCGGTGAACTTTAAAGAAACTTTAGACGATCTATAAATTTTGGAAAAAACTTTCCGATTCTTTAAGATCACGCACATCTGCTGGATACTTATTCTAGACTTTTGAATTATTCCCTAATTTACAAGTTTGTTATTAAATTGGATATTTTATAATAATTTTACGAGGTCTTTTTTATTTTACGTGTAATTTATCCGTTTAAATAATTTGACTGTTTAAATAATAGACAAAAAATATTTCCGATGTATCTGTATTTCAGTGAAAATGTCGCGATGATCAGACACCTAATTTTAAGGTTATTAGCATGACAAATGTTTGACTGATAGAAAATAACACATGTTTTAAAAAACCTTGTAGCGAGATAGCAATAATATTTGTATTGAATATAAATTACTGTTTTAATAAATAAATAAATAATGCTTTGCTCTCAAATAAATTCATTTCACATATTCAATCGTTCGAGAGTAGGTAATCAATATAAGAACAGGCTAAAGTCTAAAGAGGCAGTAGGTAGGTATTTAACATTTCTGACAATTGTTCTAGAACACGTGTTAAAGATTAAGAAAAAGAAAAAGTTATGTTCAGTTATATTGGTTTTTGTATTTAGTAATATTCTTGGAAAGAATAATAGAAATAAATTCATATCAATGACGATATTTTCTTGAGAATACCGCGGGAAAAGTTAACTCAAGTTACACAAAATCGCTCCGAATGAAATTAGTTTATTAAATTTTCTTTCAGTATAAGCTCACGATAGATTTTTTTATAAATATGAATCAAAAAAGTGTGACAGGTACTGTCTCAGTAAACAATACGCTTGTGTCGTAAATATCCCTACATAGCGGGTATGCAGCGGTTGATATCTAACCCGGGTCTTTGGATCGAAAACACAAGACTCAACCATAAGACAATCTCGTTTATAGAAAAATAAAAATTGAACTAAAACTATTGAATGATATTTTCAAACAATATTACACAAACATGTATAACTTCAAGAAAAGAAAACAATTACAATTATGCAACAGCTTAACGCTTCAGCTAACCTGAATTACATGTAGGTAGGTACTCGACGAATAGATGCATAACGTGTAATAATAATAAACATAATTTTAGAATCGTATCTCTAATATTTGAGTTGATACGGAAAATATATTGTCAATTTGAATAATAATAGAAATGAAACTAATTTAATGTAATATATGGTAGCGACTTCAATCATAGTATTTTATTATAACTAATATGAATGTGCGGAATAAAATATTACGACATACATATCTTTTCGTTCGTAAATGACACTATTAAATTGATTTATATAAATTTTATACGGAGCACTCGAGCGTGAATTATCAATACTACAAAAAAATATTTTGATTTTTATTATAAGTGAACGACTCTCGAACGATTGAATATGTGAAATAAAATTATTTGAGAGCATAATATTATTTATAAAGTTAAACAGTAAACGGCACTTGCCATTTACAAAAAATGATAAATGAAACAATTAAAAGTAAATTGAAACAAGTGTTTCTTTTTTCTATAAATAGTGCCGCCGAGTTTCGAAATCCGCTATAACGCATTTTCACGAATATTGAGCACCTAATAAATGTTATTGGATTCGTTATTGTATATTCTATAACCGTAGAAAATTGTCCCTTTCAAAGCATTCACCATTTTAAGGTACCATTCGACTGATAGATTCATCAATAATTTAAATATAGTAGTCCATCAAGATATCTTAAGAATAATAATTCGTTGTCAATAAAAATACATTCAAAACATTACTAGAGATAATAAAACCATCCTCTCTAAAGGTCGCCTTAAGAAGTCTTATTGATTTTATCGACATTACCTTTGTAACACTACGTTTATAATAAAATGAATAATAGTTTTTTATTATAGTTTAGTCTTCTTATATAGATAATCCGTGAAATGGGTCTTTCATCAGTAATAAATATTATTAATTGTCTATAATTTTATACCTGCAAAAGTTTTAAAAATATAACAGTTTTTTATTTTCTTATTTCCAAATGTCAAATAGTTTATCACATCTTACTTGCAAAGAAATGGGTGTCTAAATTATTCGATATCAAATCGGTTTTGTTTTTATCACGGGTTTTGCATCTACTTCCCTTTATTTTAGATAGGTAGGTCAGGAACTTATTTTATCCATGAATATCTCAGGAAATTTCTATCTATTGAAACTTACCTTTGTGCGTACAGGTTTTTGTTTTATATTAAATTTTATGGAAATAACTTTTGTCAAGCTTGTTAAAATTATGTAGGTAGGTACTTAATTGGATTAAACTTGCAATATTTACGAAAAGTATTTGAACTACAAGTGAAGCTTTTTGTTCAACTATCATCAGCTTATAATTATTAATCATTAATGACTTCACAAGTCAAAAAACGTCTCTCTCGCATTGTCTAATCTAAAGTAGAGCGAAACGCTTGTTTTAATTTATCCAATAATAGAATTCTACTACTTGCATAGTAAAACGTTAAATAAATGAAAAAATGATTATTATTAACAAATCACTTTGATCGTTAAAAGCTCAAAATGATTTCTTAAACATACCATCAAAACGTTGAAGATAATGATAATAAAAATAGTAACAACTTAACACTCTTAATTTTTGATCCCTTAGAAGCGGTAAGGATAAGTGGAATAGAATATATTATTTTCCTAAAAAAAGAAATCTTTTCTCAAAATCATAAATAAAATATCATTGCGAAGAACTACTTAATATTATGTATATAAAAATCATAATACTTATTTATCCCGATAGAGGACTTCCAGGAAACGATTTACCTACTTCTTTATTTCTAATCTTTATCAACAGTATTTACATAAATAAAACGAATAATGTTTATCTTTCATCAAGATTAAATAAAGAAGATTAAGTTAATACATGTCTTTCAAAGCATTTAAAGAGATTCATTTAACAATTTTGTTTATTTTGCTTTTATGTGAAAAAATTGTCAACTATTCTCCCATGCATACATAATTTTTTTTTAATTTTTGACAAAATTGGATGTTGGAGACTGGATTTACCTACAAAAAAGTCCAAATGTTGATCATATTATTTGGATTTCAAATCAGTCTTAATCAATCTTTTTAATTAATTCAAATCATCGATAATCAACCTTTTTCAATAGAAATTAACTAGGTAAGTATGTAGGTATATCATACATAATAGGTTTGATATGTATGTATGTATATACATAAATTAACTTCCTTTAGGAGTGCAGAATACAGTTTCGACGCTTAACAATCGATTCAAGGTTTGGTTAAAAGTACTCTTGAAGCCCGAGTTACACGTTACTTAATCAAATGGGTTAAAGATCGCTGAGCTGAATTAATAAGAATGATTAATCTAGGGTCAAAACTATAATTAGGACAGTAGTGACTTATGGGTGCGAAGCGTGGACAATGACAGCAAAGTCTGCAGAAGAGCTGGACAGATTTGAGAGGAGAGTACTAAGGAAAATCCTGGGACCCGTGAATGATAGCGAAACCTGGAGAATAAGATTCAACGATGAGCTGTATAACATCTACAAGGCTCCCAGACTCTCTGTATATGCAAAATTTAACATGTTCTTCATGTTCATGACATGTGCAGAGAATGCCGTCTTCACGGGTACCAAAAAGGATCCTTGAGGGACATCCGGAAAAGAAAAGTTGGCAGACCTAGGCTGAGATGGGAGGATGAGATGAGAAAAGACGCAAACCAACTCCTACAAGTTGTAAATTGGAAAACCGCAGCGGCAGACAGCAGGAGTTGGAGGCGAGGGCTGATGGAGGCCAAAGCTCGATATGAGCTGTAGGGCCATCGAAGACATTAATCTAGGGTAGTTTGAAATTAAAATATACATATTTAGACATTTTTAAATAGACGATGGTATCTCAAGGTATATCCTGCAAAATGAAATATTTCAATCGAGTGATGTTTTTTATAACCTTATTCAAGATACGCTACGGTACACATATTCAATATCATACCGAATATTCAAAATAATAATTTAAATTAAAAACAAGAAGAAATGTGTCGTATTCGACAAATGACCAGTTTTGTATTTTTGGTATTTTTATGCTTAGTAAACACAACAGATATTGAAATATGCAAATAAAATAATAATAAGACATACAATTATGAAAAGGTGTCTTTTTATGAGATACGCTCTGAGGTTGGAGCTAGGGTTTTAGTAATCCTACAAAGTGGACGGTGGTTGAAAGAAATGGGAACCTCTGTTTTACCCAAAATATCCACATATTGATATTGACGTTCTGTTTCATAGTATTAATGGGAATACCAAATACCAAATACCAAGTATTTTGGTGTTCCCATTAATACTATGAAACAGAACGAAGAAGTGAGTATCAAATAAAGCTACTGCAAGGTACTGCTAAGAAAGTACATACCAAGCAGTTGTAATGTTTTATTCATATCGTGTAGATATCCCAAAGAAATGAAAATACCTGTACAAATATTTATTCTATATAGGTAGGAAGGATGTACACTTCTTGACCACTTTATTAGTACAAGCACCTAGATCCATTTATCAATAACATAAAACGAAAATATTAAATCTCAATTTCAGCGATGAAGTTTGCACTTATCCTGAATGTATAATTTTATTATTGACACGCTGCTGGCATTGGCGCTGAAAACTTCGCCATTTTCTTTTAAATCAAGTAACTGGAAGTATGTAGGTACTAGTGATGTAACGAATATTATTTGTATTCGCATTCGCATATTTCAAAGTATTCGCAGAAAATATGCGTATGTTTTACAAATATTATTTTGGTAATAAAGTATCGGACATTCGATGAAAGTACCCGGTACATTGTAGAAAAAGGTACTGCAAGAAAATGTTCTTCAACAAAACCGAGGAGTTTTGAAATATTTTAAATTCCTATACCATTTTGAAAATTCGGCGATGGGGGGATAGACATTTTAATGTTTGAACAATTGTGGAAATTCAAGCAAGTCAATATTCGCTATTCGCATTCGCATTTTCGAATATCCAAAATCGCACTTTCATTACATCACTAGTAGGTACGTAAATTGTATGAATGATTTTAAATCAAAACATGTAAATACACCATTTTTACTTGTGTGATTTATAATTTACAACTTTATAATTAAAACCATAAAATAAACAAACATCAGTTTTAGGCATATCTTCGAGTATTCTTTAACGATATTTTTTATTCATCACGAATATGTGCTTATTAATTATTCTACCTATATATTTTCCTATACAGTATACTTACAAGCTATATCAGTTATACGTTTAAACAGAATAAAATAAAACGAATTTCATTGCTAACGTATAATTAAATAATTTTTATTTAAACACTGTAATCTTTCCAAATAAAATTTATTTACCTCAAACTTTTTGCCAAGGCTTCTGCTTGGCATCATCTTGGCATCATAGTCCTCCTGATTATTCAGTTATAATATGTTAATAATGAATTTCCAAAGTGTTGTTAACACAAAAACATTAGATTGATTGAATTTCAATGCCTTAAAAAAAATTGAGCTGGTTATAATATCATGACCAGAGACTGTGTGCATTATAAAGCAGGGAATTTCGACAAGTACTTGGCAGGGACTGTAATTAATCACAACCTCGGGACAGCAGAATTACAGGATCTCGATTGAAGAGAATTATTTTTACTTTGATTCTTTTTGTTAGGTTTTATAATATGGAAGTAGATCATTTTAAAGCTGACAAAATGCATTACAATTTGAATCATTTTATTTGCTTTTTTCTAAATTTTCTATTTGAATAAGGGTAAGCTATTTATAAATTAATATTTTTTAAATACCTACCATAAATGTTAAAAATAAATTTTCATAAAATATGACAAAAGGACTTATTTTTCATTTTAATATTTATATTTGTTCAATGAAATGAAATTGAAAAATATGATTTGCTCCAACTCATTGGAGTAGTCGAGGAGTAGAAAAGTGGCAGATGTCCTGAATAAGGCATATTCCGTGATGGTTTTATAAAATATTGGTATTTAATTTTGTAAACCTTATAAATACCTATATGTATGAATGTATCTACATTCTCAACAAAAATAATATGACTCATAATTATTATCTATCTATCTATACCATCACGACATATCCTTTACATACGTAAGGTAGCCACCAGACCATTTTAATGTAATTCACATGGATAATTAATGTTTATATTCTTTTTATCTGATTGTTTATACTAGTACTTACCTATTAGAAATTGATTGGTAGTACATAGGTAGTACATGGTAGTACATATTTGAGTTCGTCGGTAGCCTGGAGGTAGAGTCTCGGCCTTGTGAACAAGGGGTCCGGGGTTCGATCCCAGGTGCCGGCAAACTCCCTTTTCACGACACAAGCTTTTAGCTTACTGTGAAAGGTGTATAAGGTTGTATTTGGGTTTATAACAAAAACCCAGATATATATCTTTTAAAAAAAAAAAATATGTTATTTCTTTTTCTTGTTGTATACCTATTGTTTTTCTCTTTATGCTTTATTTCTCTCGACTGTTCCTTTTTATTTGTATTATTTGTAAAGGCTGATACAGCCGTTTATTATGTAAAATAAATAAATAAATAAATAAATAAATAAATAAATAAATAATGTCCTATTCGTGCCAACAAAAATAAGAGAATCAGGATGGGTGGCAAACTTGATCGCTAAATTTAAGATGTAAAATAAATTTATAGAACACTCGAAAACTTACAGAAAAGAGAAGGAGACCAATTATTTGTCTAGTGCTCCATGGCAACTCATTAATATGAATCCTTGAATGTGGATTCCTTTCATCAAATAAAATTATTAATTTCAGAAAACTAATTATCATTTTTTTTACGATAATTATCTACTTTTTCCTATTTATTTTAATGAAAAAAGACACCGTTACTTGTTTACAAAAATATGTAACAGTCACCTTCATAGATCCCAAACATATTACGAGTATTCCTATTATCAGATCGGTAATAGATACTTGTAAACATCTGTTATTTTACTATTGCTTGAACTCAGATTCTTAAAAAAAAACTTACTGATGGTGGGTGTCTACCCAAAATACCTCCGAGAGAAATATTTTTCACAGTGAAAATAATAGTGTTTTAAATTTAGTAGGTATATTTTAATTCAATGAAAAAATATTTTGTCTAAATCATCAGAATACAAAAACGGTTTTATAACTGAAAAAAAATAACAAAAATTAAAGAAATAAAACTGTAAAATTTGTTGAGGAAAGAAATTACACGAGTTTTCAAAACGTAGACAAAGTTTAATTGAAAATTAACGTAGCGTAGCCAAGCTATAACTTTTTTAAAAAGCTCTTGACAAATGTTTATATAACACCTTCAGCCCAAATTAGTGTCATTTGTTCTTAAGCTTGTTATATATGTATCAACATAAAAAAAGGCAATTCCGTTCAGTTTGTATTAATATTTTATAATGCAACACAGAGAAAGGCTTTGGAAGAATTATTTTATTATGTATGGCATAAAACTTAATATACTATCCAGTTGTAGTTTCTGAAATTCTTCTAGTTTCTACTTGGTAAATCAAACCTTCATAGAAAATGAACTATTATTCCGAATGACATTTCTATTGTTATCAGACTTTGTTCAGACCTCATTTGAACTGAATTTATTATTTTAGAAATATATAATAAATTATTAATTAATGCCTTCATTCTTTAATACATATCCAGATTTGTAGAAATTATTACGCAAATAATTATATTATATAAGTAGTTGGTTATCCATATCAAAGAAGTTTTGTTTGATCGATTTTATTTTATACTGCACAATGTTCCAATTCCTTGGAGCACATGGCAAGGAATTGGTTTCTCACTTTTTTCTTTAGTTTTTAGGTGTTTTGTTACTACAACTTAAATCCGAGGATGAGCCACAACGGGCGATGTAGGTAATGTTTTACTTATTTCAGATATCAACTGCCGTTTCTGATTCGAGATAATTATTGTTAGATCAGTAGTGAGAAAAGAGACACATCCGCAGCATCGTAAAGACAATCGTAAAGAACGCTTTTACTCAACATACCTTCAGTCGGCCATCACTAATACTTTAGAAACTTAAACATCAATTCGATGAATGACGTATTTTTTACATCGATAATACATTATTTGAAACGACTATTGAAGCAGCTTTTGTATTTTTATTACTATTTTTTATAAGTGTATTGTTATCACTTCGATATCTTATGAAGATGTGAGCTGCAAACCAGAGCTGCCAAGATCACTCGGGATAGAGAGCAATCGAAAAAAAAGATGCAGGACTTTATTGTAAACCAATCCCCATAATGAAACTAGAGAATAAGAGAGAGATTCTTCAACTTAGGCAGACGAATACTTTGTCTAGTAATTGACATTATTTATAATATATACACATATCCACAATCCTTACAATGAAAAATTTCCAAGTATTTTCGGTAAGTTATCGAGTGTTTTGTAGAGGGTAGATGTTTATAAAATATCAAATAATACCTATAACATCTTCATTTCAGCGATGAGTTTTAATCGAGTATATAGTTTTGTCGTAAATATTCCTCACGTGTAGTCTATCTACTTGTTATTTACTTACTTATTAAAAGGATCCATGAAAACTGTCACGTGTCATTTATTAACAAAAAGAAACCAACGATATGCTTTCTTTGTTTTTTTGGTGTCTTATGTACCTACTTAGTACTTAGTCATCCAACACATATGCAGCTGCAAACTCAAACAGTTTTATTTTTTCCGAAGTGACCGTACAATGTTTCATCGAAATGTCTATGGTAATGTGATCATCTCTAAGCTTGTTATTTTTAAATGAAGTTTCATTTGTGTAGTGTTTCTTGAAACGGCTGCATTTATTGACGGGGGGATATAAAATAAAGAAGTTAAATTTCAACACCGCTGATGTACTAAAAATAACAATTGTAAGGATTTTATGTTAAGTATTATATATTTCTAGTCTGCACTGGAGGGAATTGCTGATGTGTGAATTACGACTGAGAGAAGATGGACGGTAAAATAGCCATTTTAATCAAAGACTATAATAATTTTACATTGATTGTGACATATGAAATGACACAGGCACATTTCAATCCTACACCATCCGACTAATATCTGATGGAGAGTGCATAAATGATCATTACTGGTAGATTGTTGAACTTTTAAATTAAGTTCCAAAGTTTGAATTCCGTTACCGATTAACTACAGATATGAAAAATTGTAGAGACGCGTAGCTGAACTGGGGCAAAATTGACTCCCATACTTTTTTCAACAAAAAATTGATAAAAAATCGAACGAAGAAGTGGAAGCTTTACAAAGCTATTTATAATCCATATCTGATATAATAATAAGGTAGATTGTTAGTTTCATCAAAGGCTTCATCACAAACGTAATATTAATATTTTTTCATTGATTGCAAAATATAAATGAAAAAACGTACATTTTTTTACCACAAATAAATTTATCTTAGCGATACGGTATATCACACATACTTCATATCAAAGAAATTGGTAGGTACACATATATTTTTTTTTAGAAAATATATATCTGGGTTTTGTTATTAACCCAAATACAACCTTATACACCTTTCACACTAAGTTAAAAGCTTGTGCCGTGAAAGGGGAGTTTGCCGGCACCTGGAATCGAACCACGGACCCACTGCTCACGAGGCCGAGACTCTACCTCCAGGCTACTGACGAACTGTATATAATCTGTATATTATATGTATGTATCTAATCCTCAGGCGACTACACATCGGGGAATGTCATGATGGTATATTACGTATGTAAATTAATATTATGATTAATTATATTGAAGCACATTTTATATCCAATAATGATCTTGGAATGTGAATGCATTTTGTTGATTACATTCTACACTATGCTGATACATTCATTCATTTTATTACAAATATATAATTCTTTTTAACGGTCGGATAAATTCGGCATCTGATATTTCAGATAGAAATGTCGGAAAACATAGTGTGTGCCTAAGTAGTTCGTTATACTTTTATTTGGGTAATATAGTTTATACGTACTAATTTTATACTGTCAGCATATTAATTTATGACGGAATATTCTATTACGTTCAACCCTTGAATGAAAATTACCGGAAGAAGCTGTTTTTATATGTACAATGTTATTAAGAGATTTTAGTAGTCTTTGAAAAATGAAGCTATCTTTACTTCAAGTATTCGATATTTTACTAATTTACTTATTTCACTTAGGTATTAAAAAGATTTTTGAGTATCATTCTTAATCAGTATTCTTACAGTTAAGTGGTCGATGGACCATTGGTAAAATTTTCGATTGAGTAATCTCACGATAACTTTCTATCCAACCACTGTATATTCAAAATATTAACTTTAAATTTAAAATATATTCACATAGTTAATTTAATTAATTATTTAACACTCATATTTAAAATATCAAGTAGTCAAAAACTAGAAATGTTAATGCGAATAAAAGGGAAAATCTTTCATAGACTGAAATAAGCCTCCTGCAATCAGTGTAATTATACCAATTGAATCAAATCACCTCTCTTCACAACATTATTACGATTCTTATGTTTTTGACATCGAAAAGATTTATTGTAAAAGAAACAAGTTAGCGCTGTCATTGGACATTTTCAAAACACCAGACTTAAAATAAAATTGCTCTGAATCACATTTAATTATGTATAGAATAAAAAAAAAATAAGTTTTGTAATTTTTAACAAAAATTAATCTTTTCAACAGAATTATAAAGAAATATTTACGAATTGCAAGCTAAAACAACGTTTTGAAAACTATCGAGCTTATGAGAGCAACGTCTGTTAGCCAAGCATTTGAAAGTGAAAAAGGATATGTACCTACGATAAAATATAACCTACATTTAAGATTACATATATAAAATAAATAGTACATGCACGAGTACTCACACCCCAATGGTTGGTAATTCCCAAATATCTCAGGTTAGCAAATTCAGGTACCTGGGAAGAACCATAACGCCAGAGGGTGATCTCCGGTCGGAATTACCAATCCGCATAGGAGCAGCTAGCGGGGCTTTCAATAACATGAACAAAGTTTGGAAGGCGTCTGGACTCAGCATCAGGACAAAATGCCGCTTGTTCAATGCGTGCATCATCCCAATCCTTCTATATGGCTGTGAGTCTTGGCACTTAACCAAGGTTCAAGAGCGGAAGTTATTAAGCTTTGAAAACAAGTGTCTTAAAAGGATTTTGGATGTCAAATGGTATAAACATGTTACAAAATCATTTAATGATGTTGTGCGCCGGCGCTCCTAGCAGAGACCTGTAATCTCCGTAATACAGGAGAGACGATGGTCCTGGCTGGGACATGTTTTGAGAATGCCCAATGATAGCTGGCCAAAAAGAGCACTCTTCTTCCGTCCGCAGGGGTTCCGTCGGCCCGAGCGTCTCTCTTTCACAATACACCGTTCCTATGACAACGATATCAGAGCGCAGGGAATGTTGTGGAAAGAGGTGACGCAATTGGCGCAGAGACGCTCTGAATGGAGGAGGCTGGTTTCTGCCCTGTGCTCCCGAGAGGAGTTTTGTGGGCGAGATGATGATGAGGATGATATAAAATAAAAGTCACAATACTACTGAGTAGTGCCAAAAAAAATTAAAATTCCTATTTAATTTTTACAGTCAGTTATCAATGTAATTAATTATATTAAAATAAAAACTTTTGGTGACATCGCGTAAAAAAAATCGATTTTTAACTGACTACTCCATTTAAGTGAGATTTTTTAGCCGAGAATAAAAAAAACGTCTAGAATCAGTTCCAATCAGGGAGATTTATATCGTCAACAATACTTAAATACGTCATTGAATACCTATATATTATGTATAGGAACTGAATGAAAGATTTCCTACGCCAAATCTTTGATAGCAGATTTGATACCTCAACTTAAATCACGTTCCAGATGCTTATCACAGAATTATTCGGCGTGAGTGAAAGGTACGTGCCCGGAATAAAATAATCAACTTCTGATAATAAAAATAATAATGGGTATGTCTTGCAATAAACTATAACGGATCAATAATTTATTGGAAAATGAGATTCATGTGTTTTGTTTAAAATGACGGTTGTAGGATGGAAATATTATTATTGTGAATCGTTAAAATACTTCAGAACAAATTGGAATAGAGCATGGAAAATTTACCTACCCGATTTAGGATGCTTTGCTGTGAAATGCAATGAAGATTAAAACTTCAATGGTAAAGTTGTTGGTATTCAGGCTTTTAACTTACATAGATTTAAGGCTTGGATAATATGATTTATTGATGCAGGATTGTTATGAATGTAGTAGATATGCTTTCATCCAGAGTTTTCTGAAGGAATTTATAGATTTTATTAATTAAATATAATATTTAGCAGGTATATAATTAAATTTTAGCAGGAGATATTATTCAATCATTTTAGAGAAATAAAGAGGACTGTATGCAATGAGAGGCAACAAGCACTCCATTCTCCAGCTCCCCATGATAGGGAAGATCAAGGGTCAAGGACGAGTTGGCAGAAAACAGATCTCCTGGCTTCAAAATATTCGAGAATGGGCCGGTGTCAGAGTCGTGGGGGCGGGTTTGCGCCACTCAGGACTGTGAAGCTTTCTCATAAAAAGGTTGGAGAGAACCGGCAGCACACGTGAGGAAGGAGAAGAAGAGGAAAGGTTTACATGATTTCTAGACTCTTTATGGTTTTTTATAAAATTCCATTGCGATGGATTTTTGCCATCATAAACTATTTAGGCAATCGAATATATTATATATAAATAAAAATACAGTTTATACGAATAAAAAAACCACTTCGCATATAGGTGTACATATTTTATTAGACAAGTTATTTTATATATTATTTATTTATTTTAGGAATACAAAATTTGGTGGAAATTGAGTACCATTCCACAATCATAGTTAGGACCAAGATCAATTCCATAGTAATAAAGTTTAAAAATTATCTACTTATTATAGTTCTATAGTTTTCGTTAAAGTGGTAGAGACCGAAATACTTTTTGTCCACTTTGTATCTAAATCGATTGTTAATTATATCATTCGAAAGGTCTCAATAGAATTGATACAATAATAACAATCAAAAGGAATACAAGAACAAAGAAACAAAACATATAATATTATACATACACAACGTTTCCAACGCCTTATCAGCCTTTATGGTTTGTGGTAATAAAATTCACGACGAGTCCCAACAGACGAGATTTTAGCTTAGGAAATAATTTCCTTAGATAAATAGAATTCTCATTTCCTTCTCACAATTTCTTATCTACAGTTCTCTTGAAAAACATAGAAAGACCTCACAACAAAATGCTCAACATTTTTATAAAACAAGCAACCTATTATTTATTTCCTAACAGATTTGTTTAGGATTTAGGTTCATAGCCTTACTTCCTATAATTGTATCTACTGTGTTTCATTTCTCGTATATTTTTTTAAATCGATTTAATTTAATAAATTTTTGATTTAAATGAAGGAAAAATTGAGGTGCGTAGGGGACATTGTAGGAGACATAATTATGTCCAGACTGTGATACATAATCAAGCAAACTGGCATCCGAAGTGTTGAAGAGTTTTTCCGAGTAGCGCAAGACAGGTACCAGGTTCGCCGAGGTAATCACCGGCGTTGGGGGGACCAACAGGGCACTAGGAGAAGAACAAGATAAGAGAGATGACATTAATTCATATCTATGTAATATGTACGTATTTATTTATTACATAAGGTGAATCTGTGTACGACTCGTTCTCCATATATGAGTTAATATAAACTAGATAGGTGCATCTATGACAACGACATCAGAGCGCAGGGAATGTCGTGGAAGGAGGTGACGCAATTGGCGCAGAGATACTCTGAATAGAGGAGGCTGGTTTCTGCCCTGTGCTCCCAAGAGGAGCGTTGAGGGCGATGAAGTTGAATTAGACGGTGTATGTGTATAAAACATACAGGGGTCGTGTGTTTGATTCTCGGAGTGAACATAATGATCCTGCTCGTGTTTAAGAATTGAGTCGATGAGACTGGTTTATCTAAAATGCTTTAAATCCAAAGAACTGTTCAAAATATTGACACGAATTCAAAGGAATCCTTAAAAACGATAATATTGTTGGTAAAATGAAAAATATTTAGAACATTCAAAGTTTTTCTGTCGTCGATGAACTTAAAGTATTTTTTTTAAGTACACGACTGCAAGTATGCATTATTATTTTTATTTTACGAGTCTGGGTGAAAAGCGTTAAGCTGTTTAATTTAATTTTTTTTAATACAAACGTAAATAAATTGAAAAATGTTATTTTGTTACAAATTTCAATGAGTTTTAGTATGATCAAATGTCGTGTGTGGTCTTTTTTTATTGTATGGATGTGAAGTGAGGTGATCGCCAACGTTGGGAGGATTTGACAGGGCACTTGAACAAGAAGAAGAATAAAAATGTTGGAAATTTTTAAATAATTATATCTTATATCCGTCGTCATTTAAATCAATTATTTTCAGATGAAACACCGATATAAATTGACTGATATAAATTGCAAATTAAATAGATAATATTTACTCAAATAGACCTCATTGCTCGAAAATGCATATTATGCACATGTATAAAATAATACTTAAATTTTACTTATAAGAAAGCAAACGCTCGACAATCTGATGATACCTACGTGATACAAGTGGTACCTATTTTGAAATAAATAATATCGAAAATTCAAGTTTATTTTAGAGCTTCGTGGTACAAGTTTCAAGATTAAATGGAAGGATTTAATGCGAAGTGTTATAGTATAGTAGAACTTTATAAATAGTCTTTAGACTAATGATATTTAAATGAATCTGAACGTGTTGAAAGAACTCGGAAGTTTTGTTTAATTTATTGCAGGCAACGCTTTATTTCACTGAATTTGATTTCGCATGAGAAAATACGGAATATATTGTAAGGAGGAAATTGATGCTTTGCGTGTTAGTAATTGTAATATAACTGTAGGTACATTGATGTATAAGAGGCGGTAGGTATATGTAATTTTTTGAAAATATTTTTATATCAAATTTTGATATCTCTCATTATTATTTTTTCTCCCTTTAATGCTCCTTTTTTGACCGCAAGGTGTCGTAACAAAGTTTTCTGTCAATGAACTTGAATCATATCAATTGCATTATCTAACCCTTTTGCCTGACATGAAAAAGCAGGTTGTTTGCACATATTTTCAATTCATTCATTACTTATTAATTTATTTGTTTCAAGGCGCATTACAGATGCTCAATATACATAATAAGTAAAAATCAGCAGAATTCACACAAATAATCTAACATCCAGACCATGCACACAATATCTATAGATATATGCATTCAATCTCGAATAGACATCACACAAACACGAACAGATACAACAACAAATAATCCGAGAGAAAAGAAAGTTTGACAATATTTTCATTCAAATCACTGTTTGATCATAAAATATAAAGATGTTTTGAATATCTTTACCAACACATCATTTCTTATAAGTGAAGTGTGGTCATCAAATTAGTTAAATTGAATGTTTTATTGGTACGTGATCAATTCAGTAGGTATCAAAACACACCATACCACATTTCAATAAAACGTATGTATTCACTTTATGATTCTTAGATCAAATGTTTTATTATAATCTCATATTATTTTCAATCGTCGTTGATATGAAATATTTTTATTTGTTCCTGGGAATAGATAAAAATTTCCACAGCGATAAATCATTTGACTATTAAGTAAATACCTATCCTTATTTTATTTAATATCAACTATTATTCACCAAACGATACCCACAATATGTGAAGGATGTTCAAATGTGAACGGAAGTTGAAATTTTATAAACTAATTTTCTACTAGGTACTATTTTTTTTATTTGAAATCTGATCTAATATTACCTACATTTTTTGGTTTTTCACTAACACAAAAAAAAAAATCAATTTTATTTCATTTTAATCTTATCAAAACCATCCATTCATACTCGTATGTACTTAATGAATAAAGCAATAACTATTTTGTTGATTAATAAATCTAATCATTGAAAAAAATCATGTACCTACCTACATCCCATACAATATCCCAAATATGTATTATAGTAAATCGTCAAATGCATTGAATATGAAGGACATTTCTGCAACTATTTTTTGAACATTGATGGCTCACAATAGTCTGAAAATAAAGATAGGATGTCAATTAGATGGTTTTATAAAAAACACTTTAAGGTATTTACAAAATAAAATGAAAAGGTTATTTGGAATCAAAATCCTGATAATATTTCAGCGTCCCCATAATATAACTTCATACACTCTTCATTTACTTCGTGTAATCCATTACCTACCGATAAGTATAAAAATATTAAACCTACTTACCAAATCTCAATTTTCTATTAGAATAATATTTCTATCATAAAATATTATCGAAATATACATAAAAACCTCATAAACCGAATGATTTATAAGAATTAACTACCTATCAAATATCTACAAAAATACTTACATACATGTTTTATTCTAAGAAGGATTTTAGGCCTTAAAAGCTTTAAAAGAAAAGTATAATCTTTCTGTCCAGAACGAAGGAGATAGGTATTTCAATAAAATATAAATATTAAGACAAACCTAGCCCATTTTCTGTGTCATGGCAAACCATGTTTATACGTACCAGGGATGTTGCGAATATTCGCATCCGCAAATGCGGAGCTTCCGCATGTATTTGGACATCTGCATCCGCATCCGCATCCGCAATAATCGATGCGGATGTTCACGCGGATGCGGATGTAAGACAATTTGCGACAAGAAAGAAATGGGGCGGGGCCGGCGAATGGCGCGTGCCGTTCGCACTTGACATTAACCAATGGGAATGAAAATATTGGTGACAAGATCCAACGCGTTTTTATTTTTGCCGGTTTTATTTTTTTTTTTTTTTGCCAGTTTTGCAAATAACAAAAAAAAAATATTTCGCCAAAATAAAACATAATATTATTGTAGCAACAATTTCGTCACATATTTGACAGTGGGGCCTACCAACTAAGATAGTTCCTACTTTTTTTCTATAACATCTTAAACATCCGCATCCGCATCCGCGGATGTGAGCCTTCAAAAATCCGCATTCACATCCGCGGATGTGTAAAAATCGACATCCGCAACATCCCTGATACGTACAGTGCAGCGCAAAACAAAACGTAAGATGTTCGCAAGACATCATCACGTACCGAGAAGTCATTCGACATTTTCAATTCAGAAAGCCTGCAGACTACTCTACTTTTAGAAAATACGGTGACGTTGTATCATCATCATCGGCACCACCATCACGTCGATTATTTTTCGAGGTAGGCAGAGAGCATCAAGCGCCACTTATCCTTGCATGTACTTTTTGCGCCAATCACTTTCATACAATCCCTGAAGCTGGATATTCTATTCAATGTGCTAATCACAGGTTTAGGTATATATAACATCTGGTTTGTTTAATCCTCCGACGGCCTCATCTCCAAGCACCATTACTCTATGATGTAGATATGTACCTACATACCTATGTTTTTCAAATATAAACAATAACCATCTTGCTAAAGTAGATAATGCCTTAAATATGAATAACAATACCGAGATTTAAAAATAACAATGAATGTCATAGCAAAGGTATTAAGTATTATAATTATGTATTTACATTGGTCGGTAGACATGTACTTTAAGTTTAATCTATCTTCGTACAGAGGGCAGTAGGTACTGTTCAGTGTTCATGGTGGCAGATCGGAACAAACAATGTGGGGCAGAATACACGTATTTGCAAAAGAGGCCTTGTTGTTTGTTAAAAACACTAATCCCAAAGTTAAATGTTAACAAAGCGTGTATTAAGAGATTAACTCTTGTCATCTTTATACTTTATTCATACACAATTACACAAAATATTATTATATAAACTTCACACACTATGGCTGAGTTTCAGAGAATATATAGTTCGTTATTTTAAAAAGTAGTAATGTTTATCAATAACACATTTGTTTTTTGAAAGTTTGATAGAAAAATACAATATTTCGGAACCTCGAGAAGTCTCTCACAAAAAATCCATCTTTTATAAATAATATGTAGATTTTTGAGTAATCTGTAGGCTAAAGGCAGGTAACTGTTAAGTATACAAGTAAGATAAACCCACCTTTAATTCAGCAAAAAGGTATGACTTATCCCGAACAGCTTATTTTTTTATATGACATGGAGAGTCTTTATTACCTACGTGTAGATAGTCTGCTGTCTACCTCATTTGTGAAAATGTACAAATGATAGTTTAATTTATTTTTGAGTTTGGAACATCAACGAACGAAATAATTGTTGAATTCATTTTATGTACCTATCATCGCAAACATTAGTTCTATTATTATTACTTTGAAATCAAGAGCATAGAATTGTTACTGTATAACCAAATAAATACACGCAACCCTTGTTTCCAAATCCGTGTGGGTGCACAAAATCCTTGTAAAGGCCCTGTAAAATCCCATCTGATTCAAGCTTCAAGTATGTATTCTGAAGTTGTATAAAATAGGTACCCATTTTACTATTTACATTATATACATAAATGGGTATATTCTAAACGAATTTGTCTCTTACTAAACTTTACAGTGAGTGAGTCGATATCATGTTCATTCATTCATTCATACCATCGCGAAATCTCCCACAAAAGAGGCAGCCAGCTGCAATCATAGTAAGAAATAATAGGTATTAATGTTGGGCCACGAAGATAGAATTGGTCGACAACACCCTTCTAAATATGTACGGACAACGTCCATCGCTCCGTTTTGTGAAAAACCAACGCAAGGGCGCACACTCATCTTTTTAAATCACTTATTTAAATCAATCGAGAATTCTGGAAATGATTTTCCTGTATTTATTTATGCTGAGCTGAAATTGTTACTTTTAATACATTATATTTGTTATAAATTTTGTTTTCGAAAACAATTGAACACCAAAAACACAAATTTTATTTACGAAGGAATAATACAAAAAATACTAGTACTGATACAGCACGGCATATCCCACAAGCGGGATAGCAGCAGCCAAGCAGCACGTAATAAACATCCAAGATATTCTTTACGTACCAACAAAAAAACAAGACATTCAGGATGGGCGGTGAACCTCATCGTTTAATGTAAGACGTAAAATGTATTAATTTTTCTAACATCTGTCTTTCACAGAACACTCGGAAACTTACGGAAAAGTGTGTGAAACCAATGCATTGCCAGATGCTCCACGGTAAAATTACTGCAAAATTACATAAAAATGTTACAAAAATAAAATGATAATTGTATACCTAGGTACGGAAGAAAACAAAATTTTGAACATAATTGGTTTTATTAAAACTAAAACCAATTATGTTTTCTCCCATATATAAACACGGAGTTTTACAAAATAAACGACAACTCAATAAATAAAATGATAATTTCCAAAAAACCATTGATATATAAACCAAAAGACTAGTACTAATTTTCTCAAAATTTAGTAAGTAGGTAAATATAAAAAATAGTACCTACTATCACAACAAAGATTTGCTGTTTCTCCGTGACATTAATAGTTATAAACATTGTTATTTCATTCGCACTTATATGAAAGCCATATGTAACATAATAAATTATATTCATAAAAATAGACAAGTTACATGCAGCGTTGGACGAAAACATTAAAAATTTAAATGAAAATATTTTGGGCCCAAGAATCTATGGAACCTAATAATATCAATATTTTGTTTCAATTTCTAGTAGGTAAATGTTATGTGGAACACGTCTATGCAAATAACAAGTTTATTCACATTCAGAAGCGTAAAAGTTATTTATATTATCTAATTGCAATATCAACATGAAATTATCATTGTAAACATAAGCAATAGAACATTTAAAGAACAATATAATTTTTTGTCTATTCAACTTGAGACACAACAATTTGTTTTATAAATAATGCTTCAGTATTGACTATATATATTTAGTTACAATCCATTGGATTGGTCTGCAACGAGTTTGGTTTTTCTTCTCCATTCCTCCCTATTCTCAGCCAGTCTTTTAAGCTCTACGTATGAGCCACAGTTCATGTCCCTCTTCAGTTGGTCCATATATGCGTCTCTTGGTCGGCCTCTGCCATTTGTTCCCTCGGTCTTACCCTCCGCGATGGCGATGAGTAGTCCTGGGTGCCTGATGTTGTGGCCAATCCAGTTAGCTCGTTGTTGGCTGATTCTCTTAAGGAGTTGCCTTTTTTCGCCTACCCTGGTTAAGACTTCTTCGTTTTCGACGTGCTCCGACCAATGGATCTTAAGCATGCGTCTGTAGCACCACATCTCAAAGGCCGCCAACCGTCCGCTTTCGGACGGTTGGCGGCATAGTATATGTAGTTGGCGAAATAGTATTGACTATTGAGCATTATTTCATACAAAAATATTGATATTAATTTAGGTACTCTAGTAATTAAGTAATAACTTTGAGTGACGCAAAGGTAATTTCTGTCACTCATTGTTGTGTATACATAATAAATAAATATTACTGTTTGTCCAAACTTTATGGAATATATTATGTAGGTATGAGCGTTTTGATATCAAAATTAAGAAATACTTTCGTGTTTCGTGTTCATATGAAGTTAGTGCCGAAAACTACGTAGAAAATCAATGTATGTATGGAAATCATTCCAACCTAACAAGTTTATGGACTTTACAGATGTTTTACTGCGAACGGATTTAACCAATTTCAATACCAAATCACACGAATAACTTCATTTAAGTATTTGCAAACAAATTCTTCATAACGTTGTTGTACCCATAGCGAGAGACCTAATTTTATTCAAACAGATTTTTACAATATTTTAGAATATTAATTTACTTCGGCATGGGTTTGCTGGCAGAAATAAAGTAATGAGATATCTGGGCAGCAGAATTACTACAAATACTCCACACATTTTCTTTATATTGACAAGTATTAAATAAAATGTTTAATATAAGATTACTTTATTAAAAGAAACGATTTTTGGTCTTCCATCTCATTCATTAATAATTGTCCACAAATACCTGATTTTGGACCCAAATTCCAATATATTTAAGCCTTTAAACTGATCCTTTCTACTGAAATATTTTTGAATATTTCTCAAATTTTCTTATCATATTTCTAGCCATCCAACCACAGCGTCTACCACAGGTGTGATTGTGAAAAAGTGTCAAAAAAGTAAGATATTCAAGACCTCTTCGCTGAATTTCTTTGAAAAAACTAAAAGACTTATTATGTGCCATTAATTTCACGAAAATATAATTCTGTATTGAAATTAGGTTGGCATTTACTACCTTTATTCATTTAGATGGCTGTTTATTTTGTATCTATTATTTATTCATTGAATACCAATATGCTTAAGAAGCCCAATATTCCATTAAAACTTTTCCTTACAACAATATTATTATAAAGTTATTCATTCAGTCAATGGTAATTTTAATAAAGGAATTTTGGCAACACAACATCATACGTTGGATTTTGTTTACATTTGATATCTAAGCTAAATATAATACTAGGCGCTGTTTCTAAGAAGTTTTAATAGACAATAAATATAAAATTATTATGCTTCACTATGAGTACCTACCCTCCCGCCAAATCCCAAGTGGAGTAAGTAAGCAGAGAAAACGGAATGCGACAACTATCTTTACATTCATTTTAATTTCGATTCCTCTACAATTTCTCATGTGTTGTAATTTCTTTTATCTCCTTTCGTTAATTGTTTTTCTTATCCCAAGTGGGGTAGGCAGAGAGAACGGAACGCCAAACAGATCTATCTTTACACACTTCCTTTGCTTCCTCCACATTCATACAGTTCCTCATACACGCACGTCGGTTCTCTTACTCAACACGCGGCCGTCCTTGAGAATTTGATCCACGTGATCAAGCCACGTGGTTTTCGGACGCCTGCGCTTCCTCACACTCTACAATTAATATACCTACATGTTTTTTTTTTCACTCTTGTTTGATTTTAACAAAAAGTTTTTATTGATCATTTAATTTTTTATTCATGTTCTAGAATGTGTATTTTGATTTTCTTTCTTTTTGCATAGTGTTCCGTCAAGTCCCCCTGATATTGACAATCACTTGTACGCAACGCAGTTCTTCTACGAATATTTTTACAAGAAGAAGGTCGGTATCGCAAAATAAAGAAGACAATTTGAAGCTCTCCTCTCTTTATAAAAATAAAACTGATTATACTCTCATTTTTCAGATCTATAGGACAATGTCTACAATGCAGAGGATTACTCAAGGCTTGGAAGTGTTTATTTATTTATTTATTTCAATTTTACAGGATACATACAGTTGATACAAAAAATACAATGGTCTATAACATAATATTTAGCAATAAGCAAACCAGTGAAGATCCCTATATTACCCTTGTGTCCTCTACAAAACAGACATAACTAAACACAACATAAAATCAACAAACAACAATTACAATATAATAGAGTAAATTATGTTAACAAAATTAATAGAATAATGTTATCAAACGTACAGAGAAACCAGTTACTGATATTAAGATATCAATGGAGAAACCAGTAATTGTATGAAAGCTTTCGGCTCTGTTATTGTTAGCTTAAGAGTATAATATTATATTTATACTTCTATCGAATAACTTTTCAATAAATGTAAAAGCTTATTCTGAAAGTTTTTATAAACTTACATAACACGCGTATAAAACCAATTATGTTAAATAATTAATTCTTTTTTATATTCATTCATTATGAAGTGAAATTTATCATAAATAATAACAATGTTAAATTTATAATCAATATTGATAGTACAACATAATTCATATTATTCCATTTTCGTTTCTACTTTTATTTCATCAAATATGAAAAAATAAGCTGTTCATTTTATATACCTACATAATAGATTATAATTAACTCCTGACGGTCGGTTGAGTTGTTGACGATATTCAAAGACATCTTAGAATTAAAAAAAAACACATAATGGGATATAACGAGATTTTTTTTCTCATCATCATTTTATTTTACTTTTTCGTACTTGTAAGTGTTTTGGAAGAAACAATTTTTTTTTAATCCAGAATATTTAGTAACGAATCCAATCAAGTTTTGTGAAAATGCTTTATAGCGGATTTCGAAACTCAGCGACATAAATATTGTTATATTTATAAAATTTATTATTTACCGTATCTTATTAACTTAAATTGTTTTCTTATTAAACTGATCTATTTTTTTTATTTTTTTTTCATTTTATTTTATTGGCACATCTACAGGTTTTACACAAATACAATATATTACAATATACAAACATATTAACCCATTTACAGATTGCACATTTGTATTCGAATGTTTTTACATAGTTAAAAAGAAATTTAAAACAAATATTTAAATACAAAAGAATAAAAATAAAACTACAACAAAAGAAGTTACTTAAAAAAAGACATTGATTTTTACAAAAAAATAGAAGTGGCTCCAAACCATGCAGTAAAAGTTAAATAATAGATGAAATATGATATAGCAACAAAATAAAGATGAATAAATCGCTTAGATTAAAAAATATATATCAAATTAAAAAAAATATTCTTGATTCTATTTTTCTCTTTCTGTCTGTGGTCGATCCTTGTTTTGATGTTATTTTTTTGTCATTTATCTATATTGTTTTAAACATTTAAAATACTCACGAATGTACATTTTAGGCTATTGTAAATAAATAAACCGATTAATTAATTTTGCATAGGAACAAAAATATACAATCTAAATACATACTTACGCAAATAGGTACATGAGTTCATATTTCTATGAAGTTTCTTACAGAATTACTTATGTACTTAATAATAATATTATACCCGCATGGTGTACACAAAGCAGATTAGAGAGAGAGAGAGAGAGAGAGAGAACATTAAGTTTTATTATTTATCTATCCTTAAATACTTTTTACGCTGTTTTCACATTCATGCATTATCGTCACGTTGTTTTCACATTCATGCATTATCGTCACGTTGTTTTCACATTCATGCATTATCGTCACGTTGTTTTCACATTCATGCATTATCGTCACGTTGTGCATGCACGTCAATTTCTACAATACATAAGTGAGAAAATTTCATTTCGAATACGAAAACATGAAATATAAAAAAATGTTCTGCGTTTTATTATTTCTTTATCCTGTCGAAACCCAGATAAGACCAATCAAACTGATCTCCTGTACTGTGCAAAACGCACAGCAGGTCCTCCATCTCATCGATATCCTCCATAGTGCATGTGACAGGGCACAATGGACACTCCAACAAGTGTGGCATGGTCTGTGCTGCACAGCCACATGCTCCGGATTCATTTTGTACGAATTCCCATCGTTCTCTATTGTCACGGCAGATTCCTACACCAGATCTTAGTCAACTTAGGGTTTTCCATGTCCTATAGTCAAGATCGCCTCCTGCAGCAAGGTGTTCTTGGGTTAGGAAAGGTTCGCTTATTTGCGGATCCTCCGCCCACCTACGTAGGCGTTCAGAGGGAGCAGGGCCCGTCAGTGAGGATGAGGAGTTTAAAAATGATCGTCTAGAACGCAGACGTAATTATACGAGAATAATCATTTTGAAATCGAGAGAAACGTCATTCGGTTTTCATTGGAAACAGTATTCTCATAGGTAACAAAGTGTCACGGCAATTCCAAGTTTTGTGAATGTTCTTAGGAGACAAAATTAAAGATTATCCTCTCTATATCAAGTGATGCATTTTCAGTTGCCTAAATACTAAGAGTTGGTATATAGATTGATTTATTGTAGAGAAATAAACGTAGTGAAATATTAGTTTAACCCTTTTTGTACCAGTGACGCGTTCACTTACCAGCTTCTTTGATAATAAATAAAAATACTGCTACCTGCTATACCATAATGTCATATCCCACAAGTGAGGTAACCAGCAGACCAGCTCCATGGAATGAACATGCAAGCTGTTCTCTCCGTACCAACAAAAAAATGAGATATTATGAATAATTACATTGATCTTTAAAACAATGTAGGTACCTACTCATTACGCGCCCATTCATTACCATCAAAATTATTTTGACAAAAATTTTTTGCCACCCACGCCATGAGCTTTTTTAATAAAATTTGGTTCTTTATTAAAATTGTGCCTATTGTATACCTACTTTATAAATTATTTTATCGGAATTAATAATTTAAATTTTTTTCACCGCTAGAAAAACTTTATAGTATTTTTGATCGATTTTAAGAAATAATTCATAATTTTCCAAAAAAAAATATTTACTTACAACTATTTGTCTCAGAAATTATTTTATTTATTCATTAATCTCTCACTTCAAGTTCATTAAGAAATTTTTATAAAAATCAGGGATCTATGGAGTATTTCTATGCTTGGGATAATATGGGTTAACACAGTTCTACATTATCATATTGTCTACAATGTATTGGAATGTTTCCAAATAACTAGTTACGTTGGTATTGAATTTGCATTGTTCTGTATTTGTATTTACGAATCCATTTGTCGAATTTGACAATAATTTACTTGAAGTATTTATTGAAATTCAAAACATTAATTCTTTTAATCTTACTATACGTCGATATGAAAAGAACAATCAGCATGTTTGTTAACTTCAGTTAAATTTAGTGGTTACCCACTTGCGGGAGATTTCATGATGGTAAAAATAGATTCTTAAGAAATATGTTACCTTCTTAAAAGTCATACTTCTTTTTGTCCTATGTAAAAAAAAAACATATTTCACCCTACAACCTTCATCGAAGAAGCATAATATTGTGGTTGAAAATAAACCTTTTCATCACACACACACATCAAACACTCTTCGGTTCAAAAATAACTTGCAATGATCCAACCGGATTCTACGTTCGATCTTTTGTAAAAAAAAGGAAGTATGATTACTATCTACTCTACAAACATAAAACGGTCGAAAAAAATGCTAATAAAAAATAATATATAGTTTTTACTGGATCATTTCCAAAATATTGTCTATGTTCACGTTTCTATGTAATTTGCTAAATAAAGATTTTATTCCACAATAAAACCTTATAAGACAACATATCGATAATCGTTATTTTGGCGGTAATATTTTTTTTTGCAAACTGTAAGTATGATCGTTTATAGTTTATCTATAAAATTATATCATAAAAGCTAAGTATTACTCGTAGTGTATGTATTATGTCTTGTAAAAATATGTTCCAAGTAAGTTCCGAAAGAATAAAAATTAGAGAGCAAACTTACAAATTTTTCTGGAGGTTAGATAGAATCTCTCTGTACACAATGATAAACTTACTCGCCATCAATACATAGTTAATATTTACAATAATATTATTGTTGTGTTATTATTCTGTTTGTTTATTCTTGTGCTGCGATTAATATTGAAATAAATATTTGCTTTAAATAATAGAGGATAAACCTAAGAAATCAAATTATCAAATTTTCTTTTTGGTTTACATAAGATTGCAAAAAAGAGTGGACCTTTGCACGAAAAAGAACGCTTTATTTAGCTAACAATCACTGTACTTTTTCTTATATGACTCAGTCATGATTTCACCTTTTTCGAATGACTGCCCGACTATTTTGTAGTGAATGATTGATGTGCAAATCAAAACGAATAATTTATGTGAATAAAAAAACTGTTTTCTATTTAAGGTATCAATTTTTCATCCAGTAAAGATATGTAAAGGAAAAATTCATCAAAACGTTTCATTCATACGATGCACCAAATTTTCCAAATTTTCATATAATTAAGCTTAGTCTTTTCGTAACTATATAGGTATACAGAGGGGTCCCTCTTTTAATTCGTAAATGAAATAATTGATAAGTAAACAATTTACTATCTAATGTGACTTGTAAATACAATTATGTCCCCTTACCAAATACTTCTGAGTAAAATAAATAAGTTATCCATGCTAGTAAGTAGTAATATATATATTTATATATATATATATAAAGGTGAGCTTCCAGTGATGTACAATTAAATCTGTGGGTAAAACTACTAACGTTGGGTAAAGTTGTACGAAGCTTTCATTACTTCTACAGTAGTTTTTATTTCTGTCATTGAATAACGTCTTGTTACCCTGTGGCAAAAGCAGTTCGCTCGTAAAAGTTACTGAAAGTATGTAACTACATAGTTATTGTAGTATGTAGGTACTTTAATATCATTAGTACCATTATTTCCATTGGTTTCTTTCTGTAATTCTCTCAGACACTTTATTTTTATAAGAATGCTATTAAAGTATTAACGACTTTAGATATTCTTACTGTCTGTATCTTGTATAACGATTCACGTGCGTGCAATAATCTTGTATTTGTTTTTTTTTACTCAATGTCAATGTTAAATACCTATCATATCTAAAAAGAAATCTGGGAAGATCAGTTAACCCATAATCTACCCTGTGGAAGATACAGCTTGCTCGTAAGATTTATTTTTATACTGGCCTGATGATGAGAGGGGAAGCTCTTGCAAGCCAGCTCGTGATCAATAGGCACTGTGAAAGCATGAAATATAACTGTTTTATTTCTGTTTCTACGGGTTCATTGATGTCCTTGAGTTGTATTTGTAAGAGGTGTCTACTACTATATGTTGATACTTTTCACAAGCATGATTATTATGAAATCTTCAGATTTGTCTTAGGGGATTAATAAGATATACCTACCTAAATGTGTACAGAATTTTGTTATTTTTCATTAGTACGGCTTCAATTACAACTAAGGTACCTAATGAAAACTCACTACCGCATGTAATAATCATGTACATCCTCTATTTTTGTGCATAAAAATAAAATGGTTTATACCTACACCAAAGTAATATAATTCTATATTCTGATACTAGAGTGAAGCTGACAAAATCTCTTATACACTATATTTAAAAAAAATAGGCTTTTGAAGACATTTCAAAACTTAGGTAGAAATAAAATTTTTTGGTTACACTCAAAAACTGTTAAATTATTATTTATGGAAACAGAAATCTAAAAAAAAAATACCAATAACCTTTAGACTTCATCGAAGTTGTGGAAAATGGGTTCGCGTTGCTGGAAAACGGAAAAGTTTTGAAGATGATTACCTACGTATATCCATCAGCGAGAATATGAAAACTAGCTGTAGTTTAGTTGTAATTTGAAAGTGAAATAACACGAGTTAATTGATTAAATTATACTTTCTGATAAATATCCAAGTGCTGTGTGGTATGTGAAACATCATAATAGTAAAATAGATAGGTACCAACCTAAAAATATTATTACACACATGCATAGATATTATCAAAAACACTCGACACACATCCTTCACGAATCGAATTAATATCCGGTCAGGAACCAATATCCTTTGTTTGAAAATTGATCTTTATCAATAAAACCAATACCCCCAAAGGGATTACTTAGTTAGTATTATTATTATGACAATATTTAAGTGAGGTACTTAACCAGACCTTTTATAACAAAAAAAATAAATATTTGGTTTGATATTATAGTTGGAAAAATACATTTATATTAAAATATCAGTAAGGCCAAAAACCTAAATACAATTTGACTGATTTCTTGATTGATATTGATTTTCTCCACTGTTTTTCAGACATTATTCAAAGAATTATCAAATAAAATAAATATTTATTATTATGGTTTTATTACCGTTGAGTATGACTAAAGCACGACCGGTTTCTCGGACTTCGTGTTCGTATCATCAGGTGCTGATCCATACTGAATAAAACACAAACAGATTTATAAAAGTTCATTTGGATTTACGGTGAAGGTGTAGGGGTAGGTGGGGTAATATTTCAAAGAATTTGATTATTTTTGGTAAAAGAGTTCAATAGTCTTAATTTTTAAAAAATTACCTATATTTTTTAATTAATTTACTTCAATCCAAAAGCACTCAAATGAATATTGAATTCGAAAAAAACAGTAAATAGCAATATGTTGCCAAAAGTGTCAAATCAAAATTTTCAAAAGTCACATATTTTTATTATTTGCATAGAGATAAGAAAAATGTTAGCGTTAATTTCCATAAAATAAAACATGCTTCAAAAGGTCGTATTTTGCTTAACATATAATTTTAAACATTTTAATATACAGTTTGTGATAAGATGAGATTAAAAATATAAACTTACCTAAAGACCATTTAAAAATTTAAACATCAGTCAAAAGTAAATTTAAGAGCGACAAAATGATAAAGTTGCTTGTTAATTTTTGAGATAGGTATTATGTCTGTAATCAGTTAAAAAAAAATATTTTACGATGTAGGTATATTTATTTAGTGACCAGGTTTCGACATGTTATGTCTTTGTTATGTCTTTTTCTAAATCAACATACATCGTGAAACTCTACAAAGTATTTTGTTTTTATTAACATTTAATTATGGAGTTCTACAAAATTAACAATTATAAAAAAAAAAAATTACATATAATTTTATAGAGAAGTGCATTAAAAATAAATACAATCAATATATTATATTGGGCGAGTTTGCTGCAAAGGCGTGATCTCTTCCAACTAACCCAAAAGTTCTTAGTAAGTTCTTTTTTAGGATCCCAAGCAAAAGGCATCTACTTGTATTTGAAGACAATCATGTACAACAATATAACATACCTACTACATATCACTTCAATTTAATGATAGGGTGCTCCACCAAACCCGAGTGACTTTTGTTTAGTGTGTTAATTACATGCAGTTTGTCTACTGGCTACCTAAATCGAATAATGTGGATACTGCGTATATATAATATATTATACTTTGATGTACCTACTCTTAAATATATGAAGCAAATAAACGAACAAAAGTTTTTTTCTTTTTCTGGAAAAATCTTTATATTCACAATTATAACATGATGTATGTGAAAACTAATATAGCACCTGAGCGTCACTTACTCTCAAACTGTTGTCGTAAAAAAAGTTTTAAGTCTGTTTTTAGTATCCAGGACTAAGCTATATGAGGAGTTCCGTCAGATAAAGAGAAATAAAACTGAATTATATGAATCGTTAAAACTCTCACAGTCCTTCTCGTAAAGAAAATGCATATTTAGACATGGCTAACTAGATATGTCGTGTGTTAAACCTGATTAAATGAAAATCTTTACTTACCCAAATAATTTGTTATCCCTGTAAAAATCGTAACCTTTGTTTATTTTTTAAATGCATCATGACGATTTAAAAACAATAAGCGGATGCTAGAGTAGTTTTTGTGAGTAAAATGTGTGGAAATTAGTTACGAAGGTTAGGTGGGATGGGAGCTAATGTACACATCATGAAAGAAGGTTAAAAAAGGGTGAATTTATCTGTGAAAGAGTGGGTCTTAAGATGGGGTCTGAAACGTCAATCGAGTTCACCGCCCATTCACTGGCTTACTGGTACTGATGAACTTGAGAGAGTTTAAAAAATTACATTTTACTTTAGTTCAAGCGGATAAATAAAAAATACTTGCACTCCTAAAATATTCGAGAAAAGAGGTTATTTCAACATGAATTTCAACATAGAAACGTTCTGAATGGACTGACTATTCTATCTTGTGTTTCCAGGAGAAGAGTTGAAAAATTGATGAATAAATAAAGTAGGTAGGTACTATTTTTGTACATATCACTAACGGTTATTGTACAAATGTACAGTTACTTGAACTATTTGAAATTAATCCTTGTATGTGAGTAGGTACCTTTGGCTATAAGTAATACTACCTAAGGCAGTTCTTTCTTCTGGATTTGTCGTAAAATTATATTGTAAGACATTAATAAAGTGTTTCATATGATGTGTATATAGCAAGAAATAAAAATATTGATTTTTTATTTTATTTTGATAATAAAAATATAGATTTTAACAAAAAATGTTATGTAATGCTCGTACGTCGTCACATTTACGATGGATTCATTGTGTAATAAAAATTGTTACAGTAATAAAAAAATGTAAGTATTAAAAATATTGTAATTCATTGATAAAAATGATATAAAAAAGTCTACAATAATTTAAGATCCTTTCTATCTTTATCTTCCAAACGTCTACAGTTTAAATTATTTATGTCAAAGTAAGAAGGTATTTATTCATTTTTAAACACTTCAATATTGAATTTGATATTAATTTGTTATTTTTTCAAGACAATATTCTCATTCACTTTGTGTATTGTTACGATACAAATATTTTATAATAAAAACTTTGTTAACAACAAAATCTCAGTCCATTGGTAAGAATGAAGGTTAAGAAAAAGTCTCCCAATCTTGTCTGTAATTTTCAAGTGTCTTGATTAACGCAGGTGTTTCTAAAACCTCACGTATAAAACAATCGATTTCAATAATTCACAGATGTTTATTCTGCCTACCCTGAATTTTCATTTTTTAAATTGGCACGCAAAGGATGATCTACAAGTTTATTGCACGTAATTGATTTGCTTGAAACCCTGCTTCTGGGATACGCTGTGATAATATAATGTAGAAGTGTTACCAGTGTGCCATCAGATTTTATTCAACAAAGGAAACTAAGATCCTCTTCAGTTTATTGGAGAATTTGATGAATAAAATATATATGTACCTAAACAGGTCAGCCTCAACGGGGCACAAAAACTAAGGCATTTTGTATTCCTCATTGTTAATTAATTAAAATGTTTAATCTCACGTGAAATTTTTAAAAATACCTGTATTTACTCGTAAAAATATATATGAGACGAATAAATAATTAATAATAGAAATACAATAAAATAGTAAAATTGAATTGAGCAATATTTAAACATTTTTTAAACAATGAAATATTTTGGAAGATTAAATACATAAAATATCAATTCGATAATTATTATTCATAATCATCGCCCTCAACGCACCTCTCGGGAGCACAGGGCAAAATCCAGTCTCCATTCAGAGCGACTCTGTTCCATTCGCATCACCTTTTTCCACGACATTCCCAATTATTGTTAGTCAGTACGAAATAAGCAAAAATAAATATACGACATCAAAGTACCTATATATATTCACATACCTACATACCAACAATTTTACTTAATTTCAACTTTCATGCAATTAAACGATATCACGTTTTAATAACCCATATGCTTTTGGTCACCAGCCAAATTACCATTAACATATGCGACAGAATAAAATTATTCCTTTATTATGGATTCATGCAGATAAGTTGGTACTAAAAATTATTTGCATACTTGTCACAAAAGTTTGAGTTTTGCGAAAAGTTTAACGATTTGAATGTTGGTAGTTGATTGTGAAATATCTCGTGCACGTGTTGATTTGTGAAATTTATGTCATTTCAAATGAAAATATTTTCAAACTTATCCACACATTTGGTGATTATTTTTTAAAATATCAATAATCTGAAAAATCCAGGATTTTTTTTAAGAAGTGGAACAAAATGAAATAAATTTATTTATTTTAAATCCACAGCGTGAGCCTCTTAACATGTAACACACATCACAATAACAAGAGATAATTTTCATTCACAACACATATGGAGCAAGACAAAAACAACAGTCGACAAAGAACAAAATACATAGTCATAAACTCTTCGTCTCCATTCTCAGTCCTTGAGCTTCAGGCATCAAATCATATGAACATTTTATATTATTGTTTTCACGTTATAGCATAGTATAGTATATAATATGAGAGTTCACTGAAATGAAGATATTCCCAAACTAAACTATAGGAATCTTTTATTATGGGTATTAACCCGAATATGCACATGTGCAATTGCAAAAAGGTAAATAATATTCTAAATTTCGCCCTCACCAGGATTGGAACTCGGTACGTCGTGATTCAAAAGCAAGTACGTTAACTCTGCGTCACATTAGCCCTAAAAATATGAATATGTTAAAAGTAATAAGACAAATAACATATACTTACATCTTTTTTTTCCGCCTGATTTTCAGAAGAAGATAGTTCAAATTTAAATCACAGAATTTGCGATGTATTTGCCGATGAATAGTATAACCACTCACTGGAATGGTTGGTAACCTGATAGTAGAGTCTCGGGATTTCAATCGAGTGATCTCACGGTCAATTACACCTACTGCCGATCCAGTCTACATTTACGAGTACGATATGAGTATAATTACAACTTATTGTGGGGGTGTCTGGTGTTAAGCTACATTTAAAAAATATATATTTTTTAGTTTTCCAGGAACATAATCAAAAGATAACTGTTTATTTATTTATTTACAGAGACACACACAAAGAATTGACAAAACATTCATAAAAATAAGAAAAAAAGACACATTGATCTGATCAGGTCAATCCCCCAACTAAACGTGTCTACGAACGTGTCCCCCAACGAAATTATGAAAACGAGTAAACATAAGTGTAAAAACAAACCAATAGGGCCCGCCAAATGCAAGTTTTAACAAGATGCATTGGTGTTTGTATTTCTTGCTTAATCTATTGTCCATAAAGGGGGAAAAATACATAAACATCGTTACTAGAGTCAAATTCAATAGATTATTCTTACTTATTAGAATAATTGTGCCTATTTAAATAAAGATACAGTCATATAAATGATTATGTATCGTATTCATTATGCGATATATCTAAAATAAATCAAACTAATTTGATTGCAAATTGTTATATGTAGTACTAACAAAGTTCGGATATAACAATGATATTGAATTATGTGTTATTACATTTATTACAACTATTACTTTCTACCACACATACATTAACTAATAACAATCAAATTATATGATACGCAATAAAACTTCAATTTCAGTACATACACATTTGGTACACGATTATTACATTTATATAGAAACAAACACGAAGGCTTTTTTTATTGTCAAAAAAAATCATTTTCACCTACAATACGTCCAAATAATATACCTACGTAGATAATTGTAAATATTTTGCTGTGTCTCTACAATACGAGGAGACGGTGATCTTGATCGGATCACTTTGTGAAAATATCAAATGATAGTAGACTAAATAAATAACTGTTCATTCATCTACAAAGTTGCTGATATCCTCAACATCTCAAAAACTTACAATATAGCGCTGAAAGTTCGTGGAAAAAGGAGGTTCGATAAGCGCAATAACATTATGAGTAGAGGAGACTGTGTTCTAGGACGTGCTCCCAGTAAAAATGTTAAATGGCAATTGGATGACACTGGATAAATAGTGCTACTTCGTAGAGTATCCGGCAAAAAAATGGTCTTCTACTCTTTTTTTTGTGATTTTCCAGTATCCCGTTAAAGGCAGCTAAATGAAAAAATAAAAACATTTAACATCTAAATTTCAGCCACGAGGTTCAGCCACCAATTTCATTTGCTACGAATCTTAGATGTACAATTTCTTTTGTTAGGACGGAGAAAAAATCTTTCATATTTATTACAAGCGACTGATTTACTGGTTACTTCACTTGTGGAGTATGCCATATGTATATTTAGTATTGATAAAATCAAAAGAATTTTCGCTATGTGATAACAAAAAGCGTAATGAAAAAATGCAGGAGCGGTTTATATTCAACAATGGATGATTTAGTGAAATTTTACTCATTTGATTTGAAATCTCTATTTGTTTGATGAACATTTTTCTGAAAATGGGTTTGTACTAGGGTGAAAGGTCTTTTGAGAATAACATCAATGACTTCATAATTTATAATTTTTTATACAAAATATGTAATTTTACACAAAAATAATCATCTAGGTTGAGAGAAAATTTTCATCACGTAATTTGCTGAATGTTTTTTTTTCTTAAGGTTTATCTAAGTTTTGGTTACAAACACAAGTACAACCTTAAACATCTTTCATAGGTAGTTTAAATCTTGTGTCGTGAAAGGGGAATTTTTCCGACACCTGGGATTTAACCCCGCACCTAATGTGAATCAGGCCGGGACTCTGCCTCCAGGCTACCGACGAACCCAAAACGTTTGATGGACCATAATCGTTTGAACATGCATTTTATCACCCCATGAATATTACATAGTGGCATATCACAAAATATTTAAAAGCATTTCACAAACATACTGTATAGAAATATTGCATTCACATGTTTTAATATCGTAAACGAATCGACCGATTTCAGGAAAAACTTTGTATGCGAAGTGAGTCATACATAATTTGCATAATATATTTTATACAACCGTTCTTTATTACTTTATACTTGTAATATATTATTGAACTTTTATGTATCTATAGGTACGAATTTTGTTATTCTTTATCATGGGTATTGGAATGATCAATTCTTGTATTAACATCGATGCTCTGAATATTCATCGAAAAAGTATTTGATTGATTGAGTTGGCGTTCATTGTGTAAAATCAAATAATATGATTAATTTATGGATGTACCTAAATACAAACTTTAAGTTTTACTTATTTAATAGGAAACAACTGTCATTCATTAACATGTAAGCGAAAATAAATTTAATAAAAGAAGAAAACAGTACATAGAATCTGTCCAAATTGCAACAATTATGATATTATTTTGACCAGATGCAATATTTAATAATATATGTATTTTTGTTTTCAATATCAAATGTTTTGACATTTTTAATTGCTGAAACATTCTTATGAAAAAAGTATAGCCTTATGTGTTTATGAACAGAACAAACTCGTATCACCGTATTTAGTAACACCGTAAAACATATTCTTTATTTTTGACGTTTTTGTATTTGATTTATTATGTAGTAAAACGGAAAAATAACATTTGCAAAAAAACCTTCACCACCTTTCGGTGATAGTCATCGATGAAAAAGTCATCATTTAACAATAACAGTGTTCAAATTTGGTATCGGCATCTCTAGGTTTTCATGTGACGGAAATATCCCGTAGTTTGGTTGTTACGTTTACGAGTATTCTCTGGTATAACGTTCATATTTCCAATTTCCGACGCAATAACGCATGCGGCGCGGCGCGGTGCTTTATCGTAAGTACCTACCACATTACAACCCATATACCTATGCGTCGAACGCAACCAATGATGAACCTAAACAAAAATTGAACAACGAAATTTTCGATTAAACGTACGTATTTTTTATAGCATACCTAACTATCACGCGAATGAACGTGATTGTCTTATTTCCTTTTAATTAAGGTAACGTTAAATAAAAAATTGACATAAGTTACTACTATGACTAAAGTAATACACAACAACAAAAACAAAAAACAACACAATGCATAAGACAAAAAAGGACAAAAAAAAACAAAACCATTCAACATAAAACATAAAAAGTACAACTTAATTATTAGAAAATGAAACAAATCTCTTGTAACAGGTGGATGCAACAAGAGATGTTTCATTTCAGAAAACAACAAAATAGAGAACACCAGGTTCGTATTACTTGAGGTTGCAAATAGGTGAAGAGTATTAAATAGGTTCATAGCGAGAAATGCAGAGTTAAATATAAGCAACATATATAGGTATGTTTGTGTTCCCACATTTTTATTTTTACAATGTTACATTTACTATTGCAGAATATGTATGTTATGAAAATGTTCATGCAATATATAAACCAGAAAAGATCAAAGTTTAAGTTAAACGAGAAAGTTTTCCAGATTTGTTTAAACCTTAAAGAAAACATCAATGATACAAATTAAAAGAATTATATCATAAACACACGAGCTTCAGCACTAAATAGCTCACATTTTTTCAATGAATTCAAATAAAATGGATAAAACAAATTTAAAATAAAAATAAGCAGAAATATAATACTTAAAATAAAATAAGAGAAAGCAAGATACTCGTTTGTAGGCAAAATGGAAAATAGGTAGGTATTATATAAAAAATCAATAAACAGATTATCAAAGCCTTACAATCATTATGTACTCATGCCATTTTCAAATATAATACGGGAAGTCCTTCTTGCGATGAAGATGCCCAGTTATTCTTCCATCGATTTGGGGCTCTACATTTTGAGCATCGTCCTTCGGATGGTTCATGTTGGATGAAATTTGTTAATCTGGGACTATTCAGTCGTTCTGTTAATTGATTTAAAAAAAAACTTCGTACAAAAATATGCAACGCAGCCATTATTTGTTCAAAATGCGTAGGTCATTGTTTGTATAACATGACATTTTGTTATTGAAAATTAAAATAAAACGGAGTAGATTTATTACGCTGCGCTAGTCATTTACATGTTTTAAAGTGTCACTGAAAACGTCCCTGCGTCAATCATACATCTATAATTTTTTATTTTATTTCTAGAAATACATACAACAGTAAGCTTTTTACGTGTATTTTATATTCAAAAAACATTGCAATGACAAAAAACAAGGAAAACGACACAACAAATTCAAAGCATCGACAAGTCAATGAGTTAAATCATACAGCATAATATTATTCACTGTTTAGATTCTACAATGAAAGGCGAGTAGGTAAAATGCATCTTATCTTTTACTATTTAGGACATTATTGTAGTGGATGTGATGTGTGCATTAGATTATTATCTTAAACAACAAAGAGCCATGGTGATAAAACGTACCTAAATTATGTATTGTCGCCAAAAGTGTACTCCTCGTCCTCCAGGCCCCCGACGTCCCTCTATTTTGCCTGTCATAATAACAATCCCAATTATATTATAATTGGGATAGTCAGCGGACAGGTCATCCTCTCCGTGCTAATAAATGTTAAGACACTGAGAATAGGTGGCACACCTCATCGCCGAATTCAAGATGTAATTTGAGTTTGAGTAAAGATGAGTTCGTCGGTAGCCTGGAGGTAGAGTCTCGGCCTTCAGAACAAGGGGTTCGTGGTTCGATCCCAGGTGCCGGCAAACTCCCCTTTCACGGCACAAGCTTTTAGCTTAGTGTGAAAGGTGTATAAGGTTGTATTTGGGTTTATAACAAACCCAGATATATCTTTTTTAAAAAAAAAAAAAAAATATTATACCTAAGCGACTTTTTATTCATTGCTGCTGTTGCATAACAAGATACTTGAAAAAGAGTGGGCACTTATTTTATTCCACGGACACCGGATATTTTTTATCCGCATTTACCGTATAGATGATAACACAACAAATAATTTTGCAGCTTTGGTACAAAAATGAATAAATAGATGATGTTATTAAATCATACTACAACAATTATTATAATTTTCAGCCCTCAAGATACCTTAACGGTATTCCAGAACAATGTAATGTCTGCAAGTTTTCCAGTATCATGACAAGGGCCGATAAGTAGTTGAAAAACCTCACATTTAAAGTTTTTTTTTTAAACTATATACACCTTTCACAGTAAGCTAAAAGCTTGTGCCGTGTAAGGGAAGTTTGCCGGTACTTGGGATCGAACCACGGACCCCCTGTTCACGAGGCCGAGACTCTACCTCCAGGCTACCAACGAACTATATTATTTGAATTTTTTTCTTGAAAAGATATACTTAATTATTTTTCTTATTTTTTTTTTCAAACATCTGGTTGGTTGGCAGAAATTGCCATTTGGCAATAAACCCGCCTTTTGTATAATGTACTTATTATTGTCACAATAAAGTTTATTTTATTTTTATTTTATTTATTTTTATTTTTATATATCTGGATTTTGTGATAAACCCAAATACCTTATACACCTTTCACAGTAAGCTAAAAGCTTGTGTCGTGAAAGGGGAGTTTGCCGGCACCTGGGATCAAACCACGGACCCCCTGTTCACGAGGCCGAGACTCTACCTCCAGGCTACTGACGAACTCATCTTTACTCAAACTCAAATTACATCTTGAATTCGGCGATGAGGTGTGCCACCTATTCTCAGTGTCTTAACATTTATTAGCACGGAGAGGATGACCTGTCCGCTGACTATCCCGATTATAATATAATTGGGATTGTAGATAAGCAATATAATTATAAGCAAGCCTTTAAACAATACTTTTTACTCTCGCTTCATTTTTATACAAATTATACGATATTTTGTTATATAAAAATTCTAATAATTTAGAAATAATAACGACTTGTGTTTTTTCTAGAACGATTTTTTTTAAAGGTATCTTATATGAGCAAGGGAGGCGTTCAAGATGATTTTTAATTTGAATTTTATTATTGAAGGCGTTGATAGATTACTTTATAATATGTGTTGAAAAGAAAATTTACGGAATTTCATCAGAGGAAAAAAGCATCTAATCAAACTTTGTATGGGTAATACCTGTAACGAAAAAATACACGAACTGAAAAAAATCACAAACCTACTTGTGAATGCACTTAATAAGTCAATTTTTTTTAATAAAATACGTCAGTTAATGCAGGTTTTATATATTAGTTGTGTCGGTGTACACGTAGTAGAATTCCATAATTATGTAATTTGAAACAAGTGTTTCCTTCTACTGTAGATTATTGATTCCGAGAGAGACGTCTTTCGACTTATCAGGTCATTATCATTGGTCGGACGTCTCTCTCGGAATCAATAATCTATAGTAGAAAGAAACACTTGTTTCAAATTACATAATAATGCAGGTTTTATATTTTTTTGTAAATAAATGTATCACGTCCTCAGAATAATAATTATATTTCGTATTCTATTATCTAAGTTTTCGAGTGACCTATAAAAGGCCGGTGTTTGTTAAGGCTCACGTATAATACAATTAAGATTTAGAATTCAGCGATGAGACATGCCACTTATCCTGAATGTCTCATTTTTTTCGGCACGGAGAAAACAATCCATAAGTTAAAATTAACGATAAAATTATACATACCTAGGTACATATATTTATATATCATGTAACTTATTAAAATAATCATATAGGTACTTCGATCGATTTCTCTGAAGTTGACGAAATAATTTTTAATGTCAAAATTTACCTTATCATCAATAATAGAATAATAATAAATCAGATCTTATTTCTGTGTCATAGTACCAACATGGCTGAGTTTTGTAGCATTATAAAATATGAGGTATTAGATGTTCAAAAGACGATAAAGCAAAACATTTTTGAGATTGTGGGTTAGGTTTTTGTTGCACTAAACAGTTTTATTCATCCCAATATTAGCATTTCATAGCTTTGTGTAATTAATTCATTACAAAATACACTGAAAAATAAGAGTAGATAAATACCTTCACATTTAAGTACCATTACCTTTCATGAATATTCAGAATCTTTTAATTATAAAGACTATGTATGTACAAAGAAGCCTCCAGGAGAATTAAAAATAGCTGCACCGTAAAGGTAGAAAATGGATATAATAAATTAGGTATAACTATCTTGCAGATTTTCATACCTACCATCTATCCGCATTATGCATTTTAGAAAGGGCGCAAGTAATGTGCTTGAACACATTATTCATATCTATCTACTGCAAAATTAAATCTTCTTATGAAATTAATATTTTACCTGTGAGTAATGAATATATTTTATTTTACTCCTAATAAAAATTGATTTATTTAAGGTAGGTAGTTGTTAAAGGTGATTTTATTTATAATTTATTAACAAAGAATACGGCTCAATAGCCTTTACAGTACAATAACTAAAAAAATACTTGGCAAACTCAATCAACATAAATATGAATAAAGATTTATCAAAATTATACAAAAACGATCCTGAAGAGATGGGGTACTCTCGAGACGATTTTAATCTTACCTTTAGGTATGTTATTTACATAAATTTAAACCATTTTGTTCATCTCTTGAAAAAAATAAGTGTTATATTGCTGGCTTCCCCACTTGTGGGAAATGTCGTACTTGTTTACATTATTGTTACGTAAAATAAACTTTGAAAAAAAACCAAGAGACAATTTTTTTTCGTATCAGTATAGAGGCTACAATAATAGGATTTATTGGCATTGTTGCTCTACACAAAAAAGATTAGAAAATATTGGCGAGGCTTTTATTCAACGGAGGAGAAATTAGGACACACTGTATTTGTAAAATCCAAACGAAACTTTTATTGTTAAAATGTATCTCAATAACAAAAGAAAAACGAAATAAATAAAAAAAATGTGTTTTAGAGCGAGAGTATAAAAGTGTTCAAAAGGAGCCGACCCAAAAATGTTTATCAGAAGATTGTTCAGGCATAAAAAATAACACTCTTCGACTTCCACAGAATCTGACGTTAATTAATACAGAAATTTGAATAATAAAAGCTTTAACTATTAATAGACTTATACCCTTTGTTGTTGACTATTAAATTTATATCAAAAACTTTCAAAACATATATGTACTAATATCAGTACCTATCTCTCACTCTTTTCTAAGTTGAAAGGAAGATAATATTCGTAAAACATTCCGTATAAGACAAAAATCTGAATTCAGCGATGAGGTCTTAATGTCTGTATCTATGCACGACTTGTATGTCTATTACATACAATTTATTGGTGCACTAGCTTCCTCATTTATGGGAATTGCCATGGTGGTATTAATTAAATAATGAATGAACAGAGATCAGATTCATAAATAAATTAACGAATAAGCACGGAGCATTTATGTAAGAATATTAAAAAGTATCCATACGATTTCTAAAGTTGAGTGTTCTATAAAGTACACAAAATGTCGTATGTCATTTGTTCAGAATGCTAGAATTTCAAAACAATGTAGATACTTTAATCTTTTATCAAAATTGGACAGACTTTTCCCGTGACAAACTTTAATGATGTCGAAAATATCTGGTGGTAAAAAAACTATAGGAAATATCTTTTTAATATAAAGGCCTGGGTTTTTTACAGACCGTACCTATTCATATAAAAATATCTACACATCCATACGAGTATATACACTCACACATACACACTTATGAGTTCGAAGTGACAATGAGAAATTCCATTTCCAAATTCAAAAATGTCCGTATTCCTCCATTCTGTTGATGCAAATTGGTTTGAATTATTTCTCTATAGTACAACTCCCACGACGGGAGGGAAAACTCACAACAATGGTCACACCAAACGTGATTATATAAATCATTTATGTGCACACAATACAAGGTGATCAATATAACTTAGGTATTTAAAATATACGCAAAAAGGAATAATTCGAATCAATATTGAGTCTTCAGCATGGATAGGTGGGATGTTTCATTGCTGAATCGTAGATATTATTGTCTTGTACATATATGAGATTTTATGAACACCCGCCTTTTACATTTAAAAAATAGGAATAAATGCAGTGCAGATGCGATCTCTGGCTACTCCACTTGCGATACGGTGTTAATAAATAGTAAAGTAGTAGGTATAGAATAAAAAAATAATATTATGATAACTAAGCAAAACATACAGGCACATATTACAGAATGGTACATTGCATCAACATTTTGACCAATGAAGTTTATGGACATTGCAAATATATCGAAGTGTATATAAATCGATACCAAATGAAAAAAACTATCTATCTATTCCCTCACGCCGTATCCCAAGTGGGGTAGGCAGAGAGAACGGAACGCCAATTAGATCTGTCCTTACATACTTCTTTCGCTTCCTCTACAGTCATACAATTTCTCATGCACGCACGTCGGTCTTTTACTCAGAACACGGCCGTCCTTGAGAATATGATCTACATGTTCAAGCCATGTAGTTCTTGGACGCCAGCGCTTCCTCACACCCCTCCTTTCAGCCAAGTATATCCTCTTTGTCATTCTTTAATCTTTCATTCGTTCCACATGACCAAACCATCTCAATTTATTTACCTACACGCATTCTATCCACAACACTCCTCTTGCATCCATGAAAAAACAAAACGACGAAAAAACGAAAAAACAAAACGAATTAATAAAATTCATTCAAAATAACACAACTTTAAAAAACTAAGAGAAAAGATTGGAAGAATCATCGCTTACCAGGGACTCCATGGGGTATATAAAAATGTATTTGGTACTAATATTTCATTCATAGTTTCTTCCTTGCTTGTAATTGGAATTTATGTAACTTTAAAAAAAGTTAAAACTACTTGCATATTTACTCCTGTGGCAATATTGCACACTAAATGAAATATTTTAAGCGGCTGCTATCGTTATTATAGAGCTTTTCAGCTACTCTTCAATTAACGGAATAAGAATCATCATCATCAAACTGAATAATAATAACAAAGCAATGTGACATAATAGCTTTTCGTCCATTCGCTTCGATTCAATTTACAGTGGCTTAAAAATATATTCAAAATAATAACAACACCAACATTACCAAATAACGAAGCATTTTGAATAAGCTCTTTCCCAATATCGTTCCTGATAGAATCTATTGATGTTATAAATAGTATTTTTATTTTGTAAATAAAAACACATTATAATGATAAAATTGGTTTCCAAATAATATTAATTTTAAAATAATCGCTCACGTATAGATAATATATTTGGGATGTATTAATGTTTCCATTTTTTATATGAGACTAGAAAATTTACAAAAAAAGATCTAGATTTTGTGTGTTCACATTGTGAAAAGACATTTCAAACATATTTGATATAAACAAAAACACTGTTTACTTTCAAGAGAACTCTTTAAAATGTCAAACTTTTTTGACAAAAGTACTCGAGTAATAAATCAATAGTGAAAAGTAAACAGTATTTTGTTAATATAAAAAAACAATATATTTAACGGCGCGATTCCATTATTGCAAATTTGAACTATAACAGAAACACTGTAATTGATTATAACAATATTGGCATTTTCAAATTATGATATTGAAGTTGATTAGTAAAATTTTACAATATAACAGCGCATCCATAAACCCCATTTAATTCTCAAACGTACCTATAGGTATATCCACTTAGATCTCATCATCTCAACACTTCACAGCGCAGCGGTAAGGTGTTTGAAAATTTACACGTCAAGGTAAATGTAAGCTCGCATTATGAAAGGAAAATCCCTCGTGTAAACCTTTGTATTCTAAGGTGCAAATAATAAGATGTTGTTCTTGCATAATATCTACTTATGCATGTAGATAATATATAGGTACATATTATTGACATTGTAATTAAACATGAAACATTAATAAATTTGTCGTGGTTTTTGGTTTGAAATTTTGCCTAAATAAGCTCTTATTTTGTTTTGTTATATTTTAAATATACATAATACACGCATACCTAACATTAGTTCGGGACTATCTCGATCTTTGTGTTGTTAATTATCCTTATTAGGTATATTTTTCTTGTTGTAATATGGCAGTATTTTAATTAACAAGATAATTATAAAGATACGTGAATACAATTATCTATCTATCCCATCACGGGGTTCCCCACTTGTGGGATAGGTAACCAACAATCAGTATAAATATTAGTAATTTCTTATATTGTCGAAAAATATTTAGCGCCATGGCAATAAAATAATTAAAAGGGATAGAACTCCATATCCAATATCCTTGGAAAATGCTGTTGAGAGAAATTAAATATTTTAAGTGCTATTTTTTCGATAATTCGTAAAAAAAAAAAATGAGTTCGTCGGTAGCCTGGAGGTAGAGTCTCGGCCTCGTGAACATGGGGTCCGTGGTTCGATACCAGGTGCCGGCAAACTCCCCTTTCACGACGCAAGCTTTTAGTAGCTTACTGTGAAAGGTGTATAAGGTTGTATTTGGGTACAACTCACATGTACCGACTTATGTAGGTATTATATATTCTGTGAATATTTTTCTAGTCGTGCCTCGGAATTCAATACATTATAGAATTTCTAAGACTCTCACGTGACGATTCACACACAAAGAATAATATCATCATGCAAAGAAGTTTTTTTAACCCCTATAAAACCTTGCATGCACCGAGGATGTTTCATATAATTCAACGACCATATTATGTACAGGGAGTACTATATTATGTAATATATTCCTACATGATTTGACAATATCCTCAAACTTTTGACTCATGTAATATATATATAACGACTGCATACTATGAAACGTCGTAAAAGATATTCAGTGTAACATTAATCCGACTAAAATGTTCCACACTGTAGGTACCTACATTCGTATTTTCTTTTACAGGGAAATACGACGTGGCTAAAATGTAGATATCTGAATCGTATTGTAATTTTGTGCCTAGAATTTGCAAAGAGAATGATAATTAAAAAAAATAGGTAGACGTCATTTTTTTCTTCTGTATTCGGCTTCGCACCTTGCTTTAAAGAATAAAGTGTAGAAACAAACCTCTTGTATTTTAAGTGACGCTGCTCCTGTTTAATCGCCTCTTTTTGCGTGTGCAATTGAATTAACGTAATATATACAAAATAATAAGGTTAATTGAAACAAGTATATCTGTCTACTGTAAATTATTGATCACGAAATAGATATATTTCGACTTATCATGCCATCATCAATCCTGTTATGTTAATCCTGACCTGAAAAGTCGAAAGACGTCTCTCTCGTGACCAATAATTTAAATTAGAAAGAATAAATTGTTTTAATTCACCTAATTATTGAATTTTGTATCATTTTAACTTATTCCAAACTAATTATATTATGTAATTCCAAACAAATTTTACAATGGGTGGAAAATTCTTATATAGAATTTATCGTTTTCAAACTCATTTCGATAGTTTAAAAACACGCCGTCTCCCAGGTGGGGTAGGCAGAGAGAACGGAACGCCATGTCGATCTATCCTGACATACTTCTTTCGCTTCCTCTACATCCATCCAGTTTCTCATACATGCAAGCCGATTCCTCTTACACACGTGACCGTCCTTGATCCACGTGGTCAAGCCAAGTAGTTCTTAGACGTCTGCGCTTTCTCACACCCTCTCTTTCAGATAAATACACCCTCTTCGTCAATCTTACGCCATCCATTCGACCAAACCATCTCAATTTATTTACACGCATTCGATCCAAAACACTCCTCTTGCATTCTCACTCATTTTTCTAATATCCTCATTTCTTACTCTATCACGCAATGTTTTACCTACCATTCTTCTCAGTGATCGCATCTCCACTGCATTTATTCCACTCTCGTCCTTCTTCAGCCATATCCAAGTTTCGCTTGCATACATATGTAAGTGTTGTTACGAGGATGGCGTTGTGCACCAGCAGTTTAGTCATGTTCGAGACATTGCTATTGCTAACAATAGATCGAAGTGAATCGTTCACTCTCGCACCAGCCACTTTTCTTTTTTCCATCTCCCTTTCGTATTACCATCCCTCGCAAACATACTTCCAAAATATATAACGACACTTGACAACTTACGAAAAAGAGTGAGAGACCAATTCTTTGCTGGGTACTCCACGGAAGAAATAAATAAAATAATACTATATTGACAATAAACGACAACATTCCGAACTATTACCTACATAGTACTCATATTTGATAATACAAAGTAAGTATATGGTAATATGAACTTTGTACATACAAACATACATTCATATTAGAAGGTACATACATTGTAAGAAATGAAATTGAGTACAAAATAACACAGGTAGATGTCTATAGGAAGTGAGTAGGTCTACCTACCAATATTATTGCTATACAAGATACATACTACTTACGAATTCCTACAAAATTGCACTGGGAATTGAAATCCGCAAGTATTGTACGGCACCTGTCACATTGTATATTAGTTTTATATTGTTATTCCTTTATCTGATACATGTAGGTATGTACACTGGTTTATGTTATTTATCCATAGATGTATTTTACTTACCGTATATACCTACGAGTATATAGATATAATATGATTCAATTTTATTCTTGGTTTGTTGTTGTTGAAAAATGATACCTATGTGCATATCAAAGACAAACCTACTTGCATAAATCAATTGTGACTGGAATGGATCTTCGTCCGATACCTAACAGACAATGTATGTAGTATATTTTCACACTGTGCCATGAAAAAATTTTTTTAAACAATTTATCAACTATGAAATATGATGGTTTGTTTACAGGTCGATGGTTTATTTATGTAAGATTAATATTTTTTTCTAACCCGTAAAGAATGTATCAGTGTATAAATATAGGTATGTGTGATTTCATATCGAATTCAAACAAATCAAGTTTTAAGTTTCTTAACTACATAATATGCAAAAATGTTGTTTGTGTTGAACTGCTTAAAACTGTTTTTTTAGTGATTTAAATTGTTTGAAATAAACATGAAAAGTAGAGAATAAAATCGATGCTAAGTATGGAAAACATTCAAAATTAAATTAGATTATGAGCTCTACTGGCATTGTACCTACCTACTTCAAACAGGCATGTCCATTTTTAATGCCTAAAAACTAGCACCTTGGTTTTCTTATACGAAAAATTATCATTTATTACAACGTCATTATTTAATTAGAATTGAATGAAAATCGATCATATGAAATGAAATCTAGTTTAGATGGTCTGCAAGTGTTTAAGTTTCAAAGAACATCATCTCTTTTTGCAAAAAAACATAATAACAACAAGGTTTAATTTACAAACGCATTCTGAATCAAGTGAAACGTAAAAACGTTTTTCACCTTTGATGATTTCAGAAGCTTTATTTTCACTCATTCAAAAAGTATTCCAACTATTTCTACCCTTACAAATTTTAAGGACGTACTTACTTACTATTAAGGGTCGCATCTTCAAAGGACTTATTTTTTGGAAACCTTGCCGAGTTTGGAAATATTTCATAATATATTTTTTTTTGATAAAATTCACGAAATATTTTTTATTTTCTCAATTTTTTTTCTTACATTTTATAAAAAGAAAAACAGCGTGCTATGTAAATGTGTTGTATGATGATTATTTTAAATGAACGTAAAGTTATAATTAAAACATTTTTTTCATATATTCTTCAACAATATGTAGAGTACTGCACGAGTACAAGGACTGCAGATTCTTTAGGTGGTGTGGAGGTATAAATAGAGACAACTTGCTCATAAATACTACCCAAAGGACAGAACAAACCATCGCCCACCTGTGGGAGAGCACCCATGCCCCAAGTGTGATAGAGTGTGCCTGTTTCAAAGTAGCTTAAATAGTCATCTGAGAAGGCATTGCAGAATGGATGCTGTACAACTGGATCTACCGTAAACTTTCAGTGCGCACAATATTCACCTTGTCGAGTTGTTCGCAAATATATAGGAAGAGGAATAAAGGTGCAAGCACTAACAGCCACGCATAATATGTCCCTCTCCTCTTTTATCCGGGTGCGTTGATGTAATGTTGGCCCTACCCATCGCTACCGTCTCACATTTAACTCGGAGACTTCTTCGACAACCTAACTCGTAGATGAATACTTCCGCCGGATTGATCTCTCACTCTGATCAAAGGCAATGTCACCAGCAATCCAAGTATTAACTGTAGAGTAGAAGTGTGAAGAAATACAACGTATGGTGTCAGTGAGTTGTCAGAAATAAGTATTAATTTTGTTACCGCTTTTTCTGTTTTCCATAACATTTATTAAAAAAAAAAACAGTAACATTACCTACCTACAAACATCAATTATTAAACTAAATACAACATAATATTGTTTTAATATAAAATGTATAAATGCTGTGTCGTCCGATACATGTGGTATATTTAACAGGTAATGGTCAATCCGATAGTAATTGGGTAAAAAGAACTTGTTTTTTCGTCCAAAATATACTTATGTAAAAAAGTCTTTCGTCTTACAAAAATGAAACCGTGAGTAGATTCATGAAAATATCGAAACACTAAATAGCACACTCTATTCTATTCTATTTTTCTCAAGGCCATCCACTCGTTTGAAATAGCACACTCATCAAAATAATTTGAAAATTAAAAAATAAAGGTAATCCTGTTTGACTTCGCTAACCATGTATTCTCTTATTTTAATCACTGTCTTTCATCAGTTAACATAGATTTGATAATATACTTATTACATTTTTTTTAATATCGGTCAATTTAAGAAGATATTAAATGCTTCATCACGTGCAAATAATAATGCTCGGTATAGCAAGGAAAGGCCGATTTGCACTTTATTAAATATGCAGTTGACCTTCTAACTATCCCACGTGCCTACTGTGATTCTGCGGTATGGTCAAATAATAAGGAATATTATCTTTGTCACTAGATCACTAAGTTAATTATACCGCACCTTATTTTATGGATTGTTGCTCCACTTTTTTTTGTAAACGGGTACTTTTTAATCAATAAAGTCGCATATTTATGGTATGGAGCTCAAAGGATGGGTAGAATATTGCTCAAATCCCAGTGGACTCTAAATTCGACTGAAACCGTCGGTGTACTTATTGTGGTGTGGTCGAGTTTTCAAATGGCAGTTTTGTAAAACAAGGGAGTATATAGGTATACATTTTAAATGGAGTAAATAATAAAATGAAGAATTATTCTGTTTGTTCAACAGTGATGGAACCAAATTGTAGCATATCTTTCATGAACAAATTTAATGTTTGAGGCGATTTCATATACCTATCTACTTATTATCAATGAGTTATATCAAAAACTTAATTCGTTGAAATCTTGCAGTTTGATCACATTCATAAAATCTACACGAAACATACCTATTTGTAATTATTTTTGCAAAACATGTAGGTACAACTTTCAGCGTTTATACAAAAAAGAATTCCATAGTTTTAAAAAAAAATAATACTTCAAATTGCCACACCAAGACTAGGTTTTACGTATGAATATAATATAGCTGTCAGTTTTAATAAGTTTGCATTTAACAATCAATTACTTATCTACTAGATAAAAAAAAATATTAGTCAAAATTTCAAATAAGAAATTAAAACTTTCAAATAACCCAATAATCCAAGATATCAATCAATACTACCACGTCTTTCACACATAAAAAGTTTGAGAAAGAGAAAAAAAAAATGAATTGTCAAAAAAAAATGTAAGCATTTGTCTTATTTCTGAAAAATTGAGATGCTAAGCTAAGCAAACTTATTTAGAATATTTTGGTATTACTTACACGTGCTGTTACTGATGCCTGCTTCATAATTTAAAATCAAAATAGGTATTTTTATTTTCGATTTCTATATATTTATCTGAAATATTCATAATATGTGTGTAACTAAATGAAACGCCAACTTACTTTATTTTCCATAAGAATCCTAAGGGAGAACTGATGTGAAATTTGGAAACGATTTTATATTTTCAAAAATTGTATTTTTCTCACCAAACGTATTTACATACATATCTTTGTTATTAATGTAAACATATTCTGAACCAGTCCCAATCGATAATTACTAAAAACTTAAAAAGAAATGTGAGATAAATAAGAATAAGTTTTATTTTCAGGAACAGCCTCAGCTCCTGCATAAAGATGGCAAGATAATTGGAGCTCTGTTAAAGGGGATCTCGACATCATAGAAACAGATTCACAGATTTGTGGAAACAGGAAGAAGAAGAAGACTCCCAATGAATTATAAATAGTTGTTAGATGTTACTGATGGTGTTTCTATATTATTTTTTTTTTTAATAAAAGCTCCTTTAACGGATAAACAAACATTCTTTTACTTATAAGTTGTTGGCGAGTCATAAATTCAGAAGGCTGTGGATTGCTATTCGTTATGCCTTTATTATGTGATTGGAAATAGTAATAATAGCTGAAACAATGGAAGGGGCCGAGTACCAGCAAGATGAAGTATCGGCAAGCAAATTAAGCAATTCTTCTGATTAAATTTGGCACAATGTTACATTATATAAACATGGTTCTCCAATCGAGGTGTCTGATTTGTTTTGTCATCAAGACGTTTATCCAAATTCCAGTAAAATAATTTATAAAAAAATAATAAATACCTATTCTATTCTAACAAATTAAGGAGGCTACACAGAACTCACTTATGAGACCTTACATACGGCGAAGGATCATTTGAGGTTGAGAGAGATGGTATGAAGAACACGGCATGATGGTCAGGTTCCTCAGAGTTGTGGGACAGACGGATATGATGATGACATGATTGTTAAAAGTTCTTCAATCCTGACAAATAATAGTTCTTTCAAATTTAAACATTATTGAATAAGTATCAATCTTAAGTTGGTACGTCTAATTAATTAAAGAAGAATAAATATACAGATATAATAGTAAATTGTTAGAAAGGCTTGACCAAAATGGTAATATTTCTTTAGAAACTATTATCAAATATATACCTACACTGCACTAAAAATAGGAAGAACATGCAAGGATTCGTTTGTAAAAATACATAAAATAATGCAGGCAGTTACTAAATATAGATGCATTTAGTTTCACAAACGTTAGTATCCGGGCAAATATTAAGCCTTAGCGGATTTCAGTGCGCGCTCAACCGGAAAACGTTCATACCATTATAACAATAATCTTTGTATATATAACCACTGTAGTAGCGTTAGTATTATTACTACTAGGTAGATATATCGTAGCAAGTGTTGACTTAATAACCGGAACTGTAGTACCGATTCGAATCGGTAAAGGATAGTGGAAAAATAGATATATAATAAAATCCAACTCTACGGCACTCTTCAAACTAAGATTTGAATTTGATATTTGTCGGATATTTCATACTTTTATATACCTACATAGCTTCCATTTTACACTGTACAAAAGTGATAAAATTTGATTCGGATTCAAGTTAGACAAATATATTTTATGACTTACTTACCGCTTGTATCAAATAAATTATATTTCAGTATAATTCTATCGTTAAAATGAATTTCCAAAGTGTTAACACAAAAACATTTGATTTATTAATTCTATCGTATTAAAAAATTAAAAAGTGAAATATAAATGTTAGTAAAGCGCATATTTTAATGTTACATTCAAATGTTTGTGGAGGACTGAGGAACGCCGTCATATTCCTAAGATATTTTAACCTGGATTAGTTTTTTAGTACTGTTTTCACATAAGTGCATTACTATTTTAAGCAGTTTAGTTAATTCAAAAAAATTTGCTCTAAAAGACCTTTTTATTAAAGAAATACACATCATTGGATTATTGTTACTATTGGATCACTTATACGGTTATATTACGCTGTTTTTAGTAATTAATCACCTCGATATGTAGCGATTTTGACACACCTTTTTTTTATTATTTCAATAATAGAAATCATGTAGGTAAACTTTTTTTATTCCCACAACCTTTTTTAAATTTAATTCTATCATCATCATCATCGCCCTCAACGCTCCTCTCGGGAGCACAGGGCAGAAACCAGCCTCCTCCATTCAGAGCGTCTCTGTGCCAATTGCGTCACCTCTTCCCACGACATTCCTTGCGCTCTGATATCGTTGTCATAGGAACGGTGTATTGTGAAAGAGGGACGCCCGGGCCAACGGAACCCCTGCGGACGGAAGAACAGTGCTCTTTTTGGCCAACTATCATTTGTTGTTATGTTTAATTCTATATTTCCATTTTATTAAAACTAATCACTCAATTTGAAGGCAATAAACGCTGAAATCAAAATAATTTATAATTAAAAATTCTTCATATAAGTCGATAAATAAAAAGAAAACTTAATCGATATTAACTTTTATATTTTTTATTATAAAAATTGGAGAATTTATGGGTTCAGTCAGCTACAAGAGCGCCCTCTACCCAAAACTTTATCTACTGGATTATAAGAATGAAGAGAAAATGTAATAGTTAACTATTTGATTTGATTAAATTAAAACACTGTATCTTTTACAAAAAACTTTAGGAGAACACACTGTATAACGAACTTTCACATTATTTCCTTTTCAAAAATAAATTGAAATACTTGTTTAATATCTTGTGGGAGATGTTATCTTAGTAAATGTGAAAAGCGACAAATTTTCAGAGAAAATAAGATTTTCACATTCGCGCTGCAATGAGCACACTGTCTATTTTATAAATTATTTCAAGTTTAGCGTCCCATAGGTTTCACATTACCTATATACTTTGCTGCTAAATAAAATAACAATAGATGCCTTAATATCGTCTAGGTTAATGTGGAAAAGTTTACGGTACAGTGCACTGTGCAATAGGATGGCAAAAATGTGAAAGTTTTCTTTCAGTAAATAAAAACAAACTTATTTGTATTTTTTATAGTTAAAGAGAGCTGGTTTTGATACTAACAATTTTCGTGCACAGGAATGTTGTCCAAATACTTTTTATACATTTTCTTTCGCATTCAAGCCAGTATTTATCTAAGTGGTTATATTTTTTATTTACTCAACGTTCGTTACAAGCAATTTTAGATAAAATATATTAATGTTAAATACGATACATTCACAGAGAGCGATTTTATCGCAAAAATGTGATTTATTCCAATTTAATCAATAATAAAACAAACATCTTTACTATTTCAATTGACTTATCTCAATATGGGTCCATTGTTTGTAATTTAAGCATAGGTATGTAAGTATAAAAAAACTCGATATTACGTGGTCACGTGCCACTTATAACCGGTATATTCAACTCACTGACTACCTAGAAACTAACAAAATCATTCATTGCAATCAATTTGGATTCCAAAAAGAAAAAAGTACTTCTGACGGAATTGCTTCCCTTCTACGAATAGTTTTGGAGTCTTTAGATAGAAAAGAATCTACATGTGGAATTTTTTGTGACCTTTCCAAAGCTTTTGATTGTGTAAATCATAACATGCTGATAGAAAAACTTCGATGCTATGGAATTAAAGGCACAAAAAATGAGTTTTTTCAATCTTATCTAGCAAATCGTCAACAATATGTTGAATTAAATAATGTTATATCACAAACAGCCACGATTAGTTGCGTTGTTCCTCAAGGTTCCATACTTGGACCACTTCTATTCCTTATATCACACAATCAATTGTTTAATTTCATAATACAATTTTAATTTTGACTCATTCGTCAGATATTCCAAATAAAACACGCTTACGAATGGCTGATTTTTTTATTGGCGCAGTATTATTTATTTATTTATTATTACAATATACGGCGTGAGCCTTTTACATGTATAAAATAAAATTGTAGAAATTGCATGACAGACAGTACATTTAAACGACAAGGAATAATCATGAAAAAAGGACAATACACAATAAAAAAAGTACCTATGCTAAATATAATATATATAAACCATTCAATAAAACTTTTTTTTTTTTTTTTTAATTAATTGATAAAAGACAGAACTAGCAATAAATCATCAAAATTGGGAAATTCAACATAAGATTATTAAAATATATAATTATAAAATTTTTAACGTCACAAACAAATAATCAATACAGACAGAGATCAATAAACAATGAATTTAAGACATATTAACAAGAAGAAAATAGGAATAATGCAATAAAACATTAGCAGGTAGTCAATGTAAATAGGTTAAAATTAGGTAAACAGATAATTAATTAATATAAAAGGTATAATAAATTTTGTATAAGCAATTCAATAATTTAAAAAAATAAATAAGGTAAAATCGTTCAAAAGAATTAATAAATAATATATGACATATAGGGAAAAAATATAATTTTCAATAAATTATACAGATACACAAACAATAATGTATTTTTCAATAAACAATATAGGTAGGTATACAAAGAACGAACCAACCGCTTGGACGCAGAACTCAACTGCCCAATGTCAACTACACAGTTTTAAGTAATTTACTACGTCAGTTTTGAATTTTTGAAAATTGTCAGCAAAAATATCCGTTTTATCCCCTACCAGATTGGCCAGCCTGTGAATCCTAATGAGTGGAGAATAATACACATAGTTATTACGAGTATTCGCCTCATGAAACATCACAGTATGTCTAGTCAACCTAGCAGGAACACTGAATTGGATACATTCCATGATTTCTGGGGAATCAATAGCGTTGTTAAGTAATTTATGGAAAAAACAGAGGTCAAACATTTTTCATCTGTTTTGTAGACTGAGGAGGCCAAGTTCATTCATCAGATCAGTGTAGTCTATATTTTCAATTGGGATGCCCTTTTTGTAATTGATCAGTCTCAAGAACTTTCTCTGCACTCTCTCTATACTTTTAATATGGATAGCGTAATTTGGAGACCAATTAACGGTGTTATATTCTAATAATGGTCTCACAAGAATGCAAAGAGAAGACCATAAGACCTAATTTGCTGTAAGTCATTCACCAATCTAAAAACGAAACCCAGGCATCTCATAGCTCTGCTGACAACTTCCTCTATATTATGTAGAGTATCAAAGAGAGGTGAAAAGGTATATTGTTGGAAAAGCCTTTTGTAACATCAACGAAATGCTAAATGGGACTGCTCACCCAAGTTGACTTTGTCCAATTTATTTTTTATAATAACTTATTTTTTACATACACTGGCGTTAACTTATTTTGAGCCATTTACGCTGGAAATAACTTCGATAGAAAGTTCTTCATTTCTTATGTAGTAATTTGTGGATTTTATGCTGTGAAAAAAATGTAATTTCCTGACGATTCCAAGTGCTAAACCATAGGATTACGGATAATAAGAAAGAATTATTAATAATTAATAATAATAATAATAATAATAATAATAATAATAAAGCTTTATTGACAGAACATAATACAAATTTTGTACAAGAAACACATTATAAATAGAAAACAGTGCTCTGTCAAATGGCGGACTTGTTGCAGAGCAACATCTTCCAGTCAACCATTCCAGTCAATAATTAAAGGCCCCGTTTAGCAAAAACGGTAAAATATTCAATTTCAACTTCGATAGAAAAAGTGCCAAAACTTATTGACTCTTGCGAACATATTGATTTGATAAAAATATCTATTACTTACCAATATTAAGTAGTTTTTTAATAAAAAATAAATAAATCGCAGACTTACGAGATATATTATGGTACTCTTTGTAATATCAAAATACAAGTTATTTGTAAAATAAATATATTTTTTATTCATCCTATCAAGTATATAACGATGGTATAGCGCACAGATGTGGTAAGTGCAGTTTTTACCGAAAATGAGTTATTATACGCATGTGAATCTATATCATCTGAAGTATGTTCCTTAGGAATATTATTGCGTAACTCTGTGTCATTAACGAGATATTTAAGAAAAACTATGTATGATTAGTACTACATTGTATGGCATCTCAAACTTTCAACATTGATTATCTCAAAACTATGAAAACTGCACTTACCACATCTGTGCGCTATGCCATCGATAAATACTATAGATTTTAGAAAACTTTTTTTATTATACAAAAAAAAAACGAGTTCATGTAGTGATTTTTGGTTCCAAAATATGAGAAATTTTATCAACAACAAAAAAAATTTGGAATCGGTCAATAACTATGAAAAAAACAAAAAAAAATATTTGTTCTATAAATTGTAATAACTATCTAAGTATTCGTAATTTAAAAAAAATATATATAAATTTGTAGGATTCTCGTGCATTTATGTACCAAACACACCCCCGAATTCGATTTTGAGAAATATGCTTTTTTATAAACGAATACCTACCTACATACTATGAAGCTAGAATATTTTTTTTTAAAGTTTAAGTTTGATATTGGTAATTAATATTTGTTTTCATATTTTATCAAATCAAAATGTTCGTAGGATCAACAAGTTTTGAGAGTTTGCGTACCAAACTTGTTGAAAATGGAATGTTTTATCGTTTTTGTTAAAGGGGCCACTTAAGGTTTATGATCTGCACGTTACCATAATGAAATAAGTCTACTGGGCAACCCAATGAGATGATATGATGATGTGATAGCTTGTGAGGTATTTTTCTTCCGACTAGCTGAATTTTATCTCCAAGTTATTATGGATTCAAAGGTAAAATTACAACAACTGGATTATTGAACATTTATGTACTTCAATATCTCCAGTTTATACGAAGTTTTATTTTTCCTAATAATTTATGAGGTTATGAATTATTATAACCCTTGAATAATGAATAACCCTTGGATATCTTCACAAAAAATGAGAAGAAGAGAATCCTCCTTTATCAATGAATTCCTTTGATTTAAGTTTCAACCCTTTCCAATCCCAAGTTAAGACCGCAACAAGTTTTTGGGTTGTTCTTGCGTAAAGTAGTCCTGTCAGCCGATCGTTCTAGAATTTCAATTGTCATCTCGAAACTTGAGAACTCTCCCTTTTTTATTCTGAATACGTTCAAATTCTTTTTAGAATATTTTTTTGATATATTTATTCATAAAAATCATTCTGGTTTCAGTTTTTTATACAACTAAAAACTGTTTCAAGATCAAAGCACAGACATAGTGCAAAAACTATGTTAAGGACCTACGTTATTTCTTTTAGTTAAAAAAAATTGCTTCCACCAATGACATTGTTACCAACCCACAAATACTTACAACGTAAATAAATTCTTTCAATAAAATACATACAACTTAGATAAATAAAAATTCAATTAAAGAATTTTGTGTTTACACTGTGGAAATATATTTTTAAAAATACATATTTTTTATATGAATTGTTAACTTCTGAGAATAAAAAATTACCCGCAGCAAAAATGATACCTGCAAAAATTGACTACAACGAATTTATGTATATTATAAGCTAATAAAAATATCATTCATTCATCGCCTTCAACGCTCCTCTTGGGAGCACAGAGCAGAAACCAGCCTCCTCCATTCAAAGCGTGTCTGCGCCAATTCCATCACCTCTTTTCACGGCATTCCCTGCTGATGTCGTTGTCATAGGAACGATGTATTGTGAAAGAGGGACCCTCGATCCGACGGAATTCTTGCGGACAGAAAAACAGTGCTCTTTTTGGCCAACTATCATTGGGCATTCTCAGAACATGTCTCAGCCAGGACCATCGTATCTCCTGTATTACGGAGATAACAGATCTCTGCCGGGTGCGTCGGCGCACAGCAATAAGTATCTATGGAATATATAAATCAAACATGTAAAATGATGTAGGTATGTGCTTAGAAAATATTTTAATGGTCTTTTTTCTTCTTTGAAGTTCAGCGAGTTTTGTAAGTAGGTGCCATTTCATCATTTTATTGAATTTATATGAGTAGGTACTCTTGTAAGTACATCGTTCTTTTTCAGTAATGGTACATTAACCTTCTCTTAACGTGATGTGTAAACGGGTGACGATAGTTATGACATCATTGAAAGTAACGATAAACGAGTAAATCAGTTTCAAAAGTAGTGATGTGAACGTCTCTATGCCATTGCCGCAAACCCGATCGGTGCACATGTCTAAGGTGAGTATTTTATTCGCTGAAAGCATTCAATAACAAAACAAATCATGCACTGCGTTAAAGAGAGCGTATTATGATATATTTGTTGTTGCTTTTATATAAAAATCCAGTGAAATTCCCAGTAAAAGAAATCTTACACTTTTGTATATGTTAGTTTAGGAATGTCTTGTGAAATGCAGGTATTGGAAAAAATTACGTTTAAGATATTATTATCTTCAGTTCAGCGATGAGGTATGCCACCCATCTTAAATGTCTTCGCATAACTAATGAGGGTGATCCGATATGAGATCGTTGGATGGATGGATTTTACATCATTCAATCTCTTAAAATAGAACAAAACTTGTATTTAAAGGCGTAATATTTACAAGAGTTCATAATATAGGCCTAAAACAACCTCGCGCTAGACCTAGATTGTTTATCAAATTTATTCCGTCACATCACTTATCTTTTCACGTGAAGTCGTAAGGCAGGCGTGAGGTCGCAGTAATGCCTATTACAAGAGTATTTTGTAAAATTTTGTAATGACATGTTTTCGTATAAAGCAAACAATATAACGGATAAGTACCCACTTACTACACGACAATAACATAACTGTCATTGTTTTACGATTATCAATAAATATGCTATTATCAAATTGTTTTATTTGAATATTTCATGATTATGTAGGAACTTTTATTATTATACATGATATAACTGAAGTAGATGGTACATTGTATTGAATGAAATATATATTTACTTTTAACTATGTACTGAAAATCAAGAATATTTTTCGATACGAGATTTTTATATCAATTTAAAAAATGTGTTCCAGTTGTAAAATACTATTGATACACACACAAAAGATGTGATTATTGGAGGAAAAATATATTACTGAGGAGTGTAGGGATATGTGGCAATAATACGAACATTCCCCTTGAATCCAATCCGCATCATGGCCAAACACTACAGAAAATAATAGGAATATAATATGAATTTTTTTCATACTCCGTCGAGTCTAAAAGAAAAAAAACTAAAGAATAAGTCTCCCACTATTTTCAGTAATTTTTCGAGTGTCCTGTTAAAGCAGACAAATATTCGTAAAATGTCACATACAAGACAATTGACGTATTAAATGCAATGGTAAGGCATGCCACCCACCCTGAATGTCTTATTTTTTTGTTGGCACGGAGAAGATAACAACGATGAGATTTGCCATCCGGTCTAATTTTTTGTTGGTGTAAAGAGCAAATCTTGCATGTTTATTGCATGCAACTGATCTGCTGGATAACTGACTTGTGGAATATGCTGAAATGGACAATCTGCATGTTTAGTTGGTATCTACATGCATAGTATATAGCAGTTATTTTGCTGGCTACCCCACTTATGAGATGTACTATAATGGTCTAGTTGGACTTGCATTATTTTAATATAAGTGTTATTATAAATTTTAACACTTCTCTTGATATGAATCTGAGAGTATCGTCTCTCCCGTTATATTTGTATCAGCACGCATGTAAAGTATGCCTAACAATTAAAACAAAGTTGGTAGGTACCTAAGCATTATCAATGACACCTTTGCGTAAAAAAGCAATTGATTGGAGTAAGTCGGTTACGAGATTCGAAAACTGATCTCCTGAATCGAATTCCGAGATGTTATTTGAGTACCATGGTGTAGGTAGACGATACCGAGGTCCAGGGTTCTTTATTCCATAAAATGTTCAATGAGTTGGATTTCCCTATTTGACAAAACTCAAACAGAGGAGGCTGTTTTCTTTTTTGTGTTCCCAAAAGGAGCGTTTGAGGGTAGATTTTATAATATATCCAAATTATCTCCAAAAATAAAAATTCATACAATAAAAAAACATATAAAGGATCTAGATTGGACCCAGTAAGTTTTTTGAAATAACATACACTAGACCATCGTAATGTAATAAACATGCAGATTCTTTGTTCCGTGTTAAAAAAATAAAATATTCAGGGTAATGTCCCATCGCTGAATTCTAGATATCGATTGTCTTTAAACGTGAGATGTTAGAACACCTGCCTTTTACACGACACTCAAAAACGTACAGAAAAGGTTGGGAACATATTTATGAAGCAAGGAGGTAATTTGAAATCACTTACATAGGTACCTATAGCTAATTTTGAGAAATTTTAAACAAAAATATTTTATGTCGGTATATGTAAAGTTTTACTATGTAAATGCAATTCACAAAAAAAGCAGTCGATATTAAAAATAATACGTAATCGTTCGTCTGTGAAACTATTCAAAGTATTCGCAGCATACTATAAGAGCAAAATAATATTTCTTATTAGTTCTGGACCATTTAGCTTAGTCATACTGTACCTACAATGTGTATCCAAACTGGACTGTCAGGCAAAACAGAAAACTCGAAATGTCTGCTTAGTCAAACTTCTACTTGCATACCTCGTCCTTGAGACGAATGCACCATTGAATCATCCGTCGTCATCAACAGCATGCCTCTAACTCTCTTTTGTATATTTGTTATTTTGCAGAGGAAGGTAGTCTAAAAGTAGGAGAATATTTTGATTTTTATAAAAGTAGGAGAGATTTGACTATGAAATAAAACTATGTAGGTATTGTATCAATGTCTAGAAATGTTTTCGGTCTTCGTAGTATGGTAAATTTTGTTTAGAGAAATTTTATTGAGCTCATTTTAATTTTTCTGTTTTTCAAATATTATGTTCATTAAAAAAAACTTATAATTCTTTGCCTTTTTTGTTGCGAAATTCATCTTTAGATTGCAAAAGGCGAAAATCATTCATGCTTGGTTGGACCGCCAATATAAAATAGTTTGATTAATTCATTATTTTCTGGGTTTCACTGGCAATAATGATTTAATCTGTACGTATCTTATTTTTTTTCGTCTGACAGGCAAGTCGTCCACACATTGCATGTATGTAAGTGAGCGATATAGGTTATAATACAACTTAGGAAAGCCACGATACGGTAAGCGAATGCGTGAAAATGAAAGCGTCGATGACAATAAATAAGAATCACGCTCATAAACTTATCCAATAAATCATTTTTAGAAAGAGATTAACGGGCCAAGAAATTATTATATGGTACCTATGTGCCTACTTACGTAATACTACGAGATTTTTTTTAAAGAAAATACTGCTTGAGGGTTGAGTCACTTTGACAGTACCGCCAAAAATTGTATATTGACGTCAATGATAAATTTTACCAATAAACAAAGTGTGATATTTTTGACGTTTATCAGCTATTTACCTAAGGATTATCTTCATAATATTATCCTTGGACATCTGGACAGGTTAATTATTCCCGGGATAAGATTTGATATTGATCGCTTTAGCCACTCTAGAGCCAATTCTTAAGCATGGAGACGTCTTTCTCATTTCTTTCGATTATGTAGGTACATTTTTCAAAATTTTATATTGTGTAAACATGGGTCACCAATCGAGTTGGCTGATTGGTTTTGTCATCTGCACGCAGTGCCCAAATCCGGTTCATTAATAAAAAAATCTTAACATTCTATAAATTAATTGAGTCGGTTATCTGTGTTTAATAAAAATCATTTCCTTTCCGTTCTTTGATTTTAACTGGTTCTAAATAATTAAAAAGGGTTTTATTTGCATACATACAAATAAAATATTTTTTTCATTATTCTAGTTCAGGTATTCCAATTAATACTCCAATTATTCAGACCATTGTTTGTGTATATTCAAATTTAAATTATATTATATGAAATAATTAATGTTGTTAAAAGGAATACACGCAATCTAAGGGCTATACATTTTTTTCACAGGAGCTATCACTTCAACAATGTGTGTATGTGTGTGTGAAGGTGAATAGGTGTGTTTTATAATTAATCGGCATGAATTATTACGAACGATAATAATGTGTACATTTGCGGCGTACACGATTCACGCTATAAAAAGAGTTCATCAATAAGTAAACATTATCATTTATCTACAAAACGACATACCACCAATTAACTCGAAGACGTATGTAGGTAACAGGCCTCCGAATGGTCCGCCCTTCAGGACAATCTTGGTTTGATTGTGCGGATAAGTAAGAGTAAACGACTCCTGAGATATCCGGATCCGGTTATGAGGTGGGTCTTTCTGGAGAGAGAAATGAATGTAACTAACATTATTCAATGATTTCGAGAACACTTTGAGAAATTATGCTGTGAGCGGATTTGTTCGAAAGTGAATTATTTTGCCTCAGGATGGCCTCTATCCTTTGTTCAAATTGACTGATGTTAGGTATTTGTTGATTATTTTTATATATTATTTTTTATTTGTGCGGTTAGTGTTGTTTGGGCTGCTTTATACTGCTAATAAATAAATGATTCGCTAAGAGTGCATTTCACCGACCACCATTTTACGCTTCACCATAATTTATGCCAAGAAGAGCGAATAAGTATGTAGGAATTCTTAGATATCATAGAAGGTGGGAGTTTTTTTTAATTGTATCATTCTAAACTTTCTCACGTTCATTGATTAACTTCTGTCTCTACCTTATTTAGTTTTCACATTTTTTTGACTTAAGTAAACTTAATCCATAAAAATTCTGAATATTGATATAATTTTGACAAGACCAGATACAAATTAGCTTGGAAATCTATAGACAACGTCAACAACACTTTGATTGGAGACATAATGATACGAATTTAAAGAGAGCGTAAATATATCAAAAAGCAAATAAGTAGGTATGAGTTCGTTTTAATACGATAGTAGGTACCTATATACAATAAAATACAATACATACTGGCTATTATAATAAAAGTAAGTGTAATGTTTTATCCCAAATAATTAAGTAGGGATGTATAGTATATATTATTCCTCTTCGTTACAATCATTTTTATTATTATTACAAACCAACATTCAAAATATTATGTGACTTGTTTAATTTACCCGAGAGAAATGACCGAAATGGATGATTTTTCTTTAAATTGGCAGTAGTAACTACCACTACTATAACATCACGGCATATTGCGCAAATGAGGTGTCCAGCAGACCTGATGCAAGTAATAAACATGCAAGCTCTACTCTCCGTGCAAACAAAAATCTATTTTTTCATGTGTCATTTTGTGGAAATTTATTATTTAATAATGTAGGTATTTCGTATGTTTAGTTTATACTTTAATATGTATGCTGTAGACACTAGTGTTGTAACGAATATTCGTATTCGCATTCGCGAATATTCTCATATTTCAAAGTATTCGCAAAAAAATATAGCGAATGTTTTGTGAATATTATTTTGATGATAAAGTATCGGATATTCGGTAAAAGTACCGAATACTTACCCGGTACATTGTAGAAAAAGGCACTGCAAGAAAATATTCTTTAAGAAAACCGAAGAGTTTTGAAATATTTTAAATTCCTATACCATTTTAAAAAATCGGCGACGGGGGGGGGGTAGAAATTTTAATGCTTGAGCAATTGTAGAAATAAAAGCAAATCAATATTCGCTATTCGCATTCGCATTTTTGAATATTCAAAATCGCACTTTCATTACATCACTAGTAGACACGCCTAATTGGGTTGGTCTGATCAGATTAACATTATTCTCTCTCTTTTTATTTTTCATATATTTTTGTCAACCTACTATGTGTGTCTTTATGTAATAAATAAATTAATAAATTAGAAAAAATACATTTGTAAATACCTATATTGTTTTTGATAACAATCAGGTTAGTAATCTTCAGGATGTATCTAACAAATAGGAGTAATATCAAGAATATTGATTTTATTGTTTTCAGCGACTACACTAGTTAATTTTAGTTTATTGTGTTGTGAATTACAGATATAAAAATATGATATTCTATAAATATTACTATAAATATAATTTAATATTTAAAAATCTGTGGAAGTGGTTCATGTTGTTGATATGTGGATGCGTTGAAAATTACATAAATAATCGATTCAAACACGAAAATAAAAGCTATTAATTATTATTTGTTTCAATGCACACCTAGCAGGATTCCGTACGAGTAATTAGGCTAATTGAAAAAAAATCTTTCTGCTGTACATCGCGATAGAGATGTCTTTCGAGAATATAGATTAGAATAGGTATATTCTAATAAGTCAAAAGATGTCTCTCTCGTGATCAATAATAAAGTTTATATTAACACTGACAACGGACTGTCACACATCACTCGACACCAAAATGTCGACACAGTGTACATAATTATGTAGATTCGCATCCACATACACATAGGTACCTATATTCAACAAATTGAAGAAAAAAAATATCATGCTTTGACACAATACGCCGAAATATATGCTATACTTTTACAAAAAATATGACGCGGTTTTATCTAACTATAAAATCTGGCGATAAACAAGACAATAAAATATTCATAGGTGTATTAAATTCTCTATATTGTTATAGTTGCCAACTTCAAAAAATATTTTCATTTGGATGTACAAATATATTAACGAACATACTGCTTTAATAATATCCCGGATTATTATTTCACCTCACATATTACACATAATAATATCAAATTTGTTTATTTCACACCTTTGAACAAAGAATTACAAACCTTTCTTTTGTTTTATGTTAGAACATACAAACTCGTATAATCATTTTGTTTTCGGGTTTTGTATTATCATAATGAAATACATAATACATTGTTAATAATATATTCCACCTTGGTAATAATTCCTAACAACACGTAGGTATAAGATATATTTATTATTCATTTAATTGATTGCTTTGTTCTTGGAATACTATAAAACTATTTCACCACCAAATATTTCTATGTAGGGACGCACCTCCTCTTTTAAATATGAATATACTTATCTTGATGACAGTGGAGTAATTTATTACAGTAGAGATGCAATTTCTCGGAAGACTGGTTGCGTGATAGAATGGGGATATTAGAAGAATGAGTTGATACAAGAGAGTATTGTTGATAAAATGCAAGGTAATAAGTTTTGATGGCTTGTACGAATATGAGTAAAGGATGAACATGATATACATACTTACGTAAAAGAGAGGGTGTTGTTGTGTCTCGATCGCCTATGTCCCTTTCACGATCGCTAATGTTGAGTTGTGTAACTGATGAGTGGATGGATTGCAGAACAAACACCTTTTTATTATATTGTGGAATTTAATGTAAAACTTGTAACAAAATAGAACAGTATAGATGCTAATGTTTTTGTTTGACTGTGTATTGGAGAAGAAGAGGTGGATCAACAAGTGTGTGTGTATTATATACACGTAACCAAAGACAAACCCTGAATTGAATTTATTCGCCATAGATTATCACCTTATGTCTATAGCCAGTGACCAGTGCTTCATAATTCACCACACAGATGGCAGTATTCAACATTCTCCCCCTCTGTAAGCGATTGATGATATTAACATCAATTGGACTTACATTTTTACAATAAAGATAACAACTAATTAAACCTAAAATGAATTTACTTTCCCATTACAACCCATGATTAAATCCTTCCTCTACCAATGCTAAGATATTTGAAAATACATACAACAAAATACAATATACATAATAAATCTTCTTTCTTGAGGTTAAATGTCCATGTTTTTAATTAAATATTTTGTTTGGGTTTATAAGCTTCATGTTCAACTATTATAAATGATTAATATCTTGATGTAAGTCTTGTTTGGAGTTTAAAATCTTGATGTACTGTATTATTGTTTGTTTAATGCATATTATTATGTATTCAAGCTCACTTCACAAAAGAAAAAATTAAAACAATATAGCACATAGGTATTTCACTGTTCCGAAGGCTCTGGTAGCAATGCCACACGATGGATGGCTCTTTTTGTCAGTCCAGATTGGGTCCTCAAGGTGACAACTCGGGTGACGTTATCTGGACCTGGATGTGTCTGGACAACTCTGCCAAGTTTCCAAAGCATGGGAACAGTCTCGTCCTTTATTAGCACCAAATCCCCCTCCTTCAATTGTCTCTCATTTCCGTGTGTCCATTTTGTCCGTTGTTGGAGTCCCTGGAAATACTCCCTGCTCCATCTAGTCCAAAAACCCTTGAACATAGCAATAATCTTTTGGTAGTGGTTTAAACGATTATCTGGTAAGTGTGATACATCTGGTTCAGGTAACCTCGCCAACGAGTCTCCAATCAAAAAATGGGAAGGAGTGAGTGGGTTGAGATCAGTTGGATCAGAGGATAAACTGGTTATTGGTCTGGAATTAATGGAGGCTTCGATTTGACAAATCAAAGTAAGCATAGAATCATAATTCAATACCCGAGAATTCAAAGCCTTTTTCAAGGGAGTTTTTACTAGTTTTATACCTGCTTCCCAAAGAGAACCAAAATGGGGTGATCGAGCTGGAATGAATTTCCAGTCGATCCATCGTTGAGAACAAAAATTAACAATCTCCTCCTCAGAGGCTCTTAACTGTGTATAAATTCTGGCAAGATCGTTGCTTGCACCAATGAAATTTGTGCCATTATCTGAATAAATCTTGATTGGCATTCCCCGCCGAGCAACAAATCTTTTTAATGCATTCAAAAAAGCCTCTGTCGTCATGGAAGTGACAACTTCCAGATGCACTGCCTTAGAGGCAAAACAAACAAATAAACAAATATAACATTTTACAACCTTAGCGTTCCTGGTAAAACCTGATTTTATATTGAAGAAACCTGAATAGTCTACTCCAACAATTGAAAATGGCCTTGTCGCAGTGACTCTGTCTGCAGGCAGATCCCCCATCCTTTGGTAATTCACTGGCGTCTTGTACCTAAAGCACAGGATACAATGCTTGAGAACCCTTCTTATCGTATTCTTTGCTGACAATGGCCAGTACTTGAGTCGTAGCTGCGCCAACAGTCCCTGCAAACCCAAATGTAAATTAGTATAATGATAATACTTTATAATTAATGTTGTAAAAGCGTGTCCCGCAGGCAACAAAATAGGATGTTTTTGTTGGGTAGGTACCTCACTGTTTTTCAGTCTTCCTCCAACACAAAGTATACCATTTATCAATACTGGATTTAATGATTTTACATTACTACGAGCAGACACCTGACCATCCTTTTTCAAATCCCTTATTTCTCTGTGAAAGAAAATACCTTGGACGATGTTGCACAATACATCATGTGCATGTTGAAGTTCAGATACCTGTAAAGGTCCAGTTCTACGCCCTGTTTTTGATGTTACATTATTCTTAAATCTTATTAAATATGCAGTAACTCTAAGCAATCTATTAAATGAAGAATATCTTGTGAAAATATCCCATGATTCAATATTTACCAGTGTGGTAGTATTTACCACTATATCTTGTTGTATATCAACCGTAGAAGAACATTCTGTAAGTTTCTCATCCTCTTGTATGAAAGATGGACCATTCCACCACAAAGTCGAAGATGAAAGTTGTTGTACAGATGTACCCCTGGAAATCAAGTCTGCTGGGTTGTGTTGTGACGATACATGTATCCATTGACAATCTTCTGTGCTACGCTGAATTTCTGCTACCCTGTTTGCTACAAAGGTATCCATTTTTGTTGCTGAGGCTCGTAGCCATGACAACACAATAGTTGAATCTGTGAAAAGCTTAGTGGATACACCTTGATAACCCATGTTCTCCTTTATGGACTTGACAAGTCCAGCTAATAGTAGCGCTCCTGATAATTCTAGCCTAGGCAAAGTAAGTTGTTTGAGAGGTGCCACTCTAGATTTTGCACAAAGTAAATTGATCTGTGTCCTACCTTGTTCATCCATGGACTTCAAATATACAGTACAACCATACGCTTCCTTCGATGCATCGGAAAACCCAAATATTTGTATGTCTGCACTACCTGTTGACGTCACAATTACCCTCCTTGGAATCTTGATGATGTTGATGTCTTGTAGATCCCTTTTGTAAAAGTTCCATGCAATAATAATGTCTTCAGGTAGTTCATCGTCCCATCCTATCTGTAACTGCCAAATTTTTTGCATTAATAATTTTGCCCTAATTACAATGGGCCCGATGAGTCCTAACGGGTCGAACGTCTTAGAAATATCTGAAAGAATTGTCCTTTTAGTAGACGTTGATGTATTTGTTTCAATGTTAACCTTATAATGAAAAGTGTCTTCGTAACTGTTCCAATGCAACCCTAGAATTTTGCACTGAAAATCGTCCTCGAGATTCAAGGATTTACTGTCATTGTTCTGACCAGTGTCATGTAGGTCTTCCAGATTTGACCTCCATTTGGTAAGTTTCATACCTGCCTTGTCTAGAAGGTATGACAGTTCATTTTTTAAATTAATACAAGTCTGCTTATCATGATCTCCTGTTAAGAGATCATCCACATAAAAATCCCTTTCTATCACCTGAGAAGTGAGAGGAAAAATAGAAGAATAAATTGTACTTAGTTCCTTTAGACATCTCATCGCGAGATATGGTGACGCACTGAGTCCGTATGTGACGCTGTTGAGTCGGAAATGTCCCATTTCCTCACTGGGAGATGTCCTCCATAAGACCCTCTGGTAATCCCTGTCCCTTTCATGTACATTGACCTGCCTATAATACTGTTGTATATCTGCACTCAAGACATATCGATGTTTCCTGAAATTAATCAACAATGTAAATAACTCATTATGTATGGTAGGTGTTTTCATCAGATTATCATTTAGGGACTTTCCATTGGATGTTTTTGCAGAACCATCGAACACAACACGGATTTTTGTTCCCTTGAAAACGGAATGATGGGGAAGATAAACTGCATTTTCCTTGTCAGGTAGACAAGGAGACATATGCCCCAATTCCAAATACTCATTCATGAATGCTGCATATTGTGTGTGCAGCTCTGTATCCTTCTGAAACCGTCGCTCCATCGAAAGTAACCTCCTCTCGGCTATTTCAAGAGAGTTTCCCACGTTAGGTGGACATTCCTTGAAGGGTAGACTTACTGAAAATCTGCCCGACTCATCACGAGTCGTAGTACTAGTAAAGTGTTTCTCGCATAATGTCTCTTCCTGGGTTCGAACCAGAGAATTAGGCACACTTTTTACCTCCCAAAATTTCTCAATATTTTTGTTTAATTGATTCAAAGAAATGTAACAAGATACCGGCCTTTGTCTGCTGATTCCTTCAGAGTTCCACGGAATAGCTCCTGCAATGACCCATCCTAATTTGGTCTGATGCATCATCGGCTGCTGACGTTGAACCGATGCATGATTTCCCTGAAGTACCTCCCAAAATACCTGTGCTCCCAATAACAAGTCTATTGGAGAAGATTTATGGAAGTCAGGGTCCGCTAGCTGCATCTGGGAAGGCACGTGAAAACGTCGTCTGTCCACAGATCGCAGTGGCAAGTTTGATGTAATTACAGGCAGGACCAAACAGTTGATTTTCCTCCTGTAATCATACAATAAAGAATTAATTGTTATATCTACCTTTTCTTCAATGTGAGTTACCTGTTGCCGCAGTCCCGAGACTGGCAGATATGCTCCCTTTGTCCGTAAGTTGAGTTTCTCGCATAAACTCTTTGTAATGAAATTCGACTGTGCTGCCGAGTCCAAGAGTGCTCGTGCCCTAAAAATGCCGCCATCAGGGAGTTGGATCCCAACCATGGCCGTGGATAACAGTACTTCCTCGTCGTTTGAGAGCGAAGCATGGTTCACCACAGTAGGAACCTGTGAAGTAGGTCCCAGAGTTTCCGTATTTGCTGTCGAATTGTGCACGCTCGGTGTGTGCAATAAGGTGTGATGGTCCCTCCGACACACCTTACATCTTCCTCCTGAAGAACAATCCTTGGCAATATGATTCCTTAACATACAGTTACGGCACAGTCGCTGCCTTTTTACCAGCTCCCACCTTTGCTGAGTCCCCATCGACTTAAACTGCTCACATTGGTTTAATCGATGCTGTGAAGAACAAAGTGGGCAAACTGGGTTTGCTCGTACATTTGCAACCAAGCCAACTCCTGCTCGGTTGGAGGTGTTGGATGGTTTGAAGTTTTTGTTGTGAGACGTCGTCTCCAAAATACGTGCTCTCTCCCCAATACATTCGTACAGTTCCTTTAATGTAGGTAGCTCACCCTGCAAGTGATGCGATTCCCATATGTTACGTGATACTGAATCTAATCTGTTAGCAATTATGTGAATTAACAGGATGTCCCAGCTGCTTGTGGGTAGTCCCAAACTTTCCAAAGCTCGCGTATGGAGCTGTGAATCATCGATCAATCGCCTTAAAGATTGATATGATTCTGGCTTCACTGGAATGAGATTGAAAATGTGATTAACATGTTTGTCCACAATGAGGCGGGTGTTCTCAAATCTCCTTGTTAAGATGTCCCATGCTAAAGAGTAATTAGTGTCTGAAACTTCCAAAGAAGAAACTAACCTTAAAGCTTCACCCTTTAATGAGCTCAGTAAGTAATGATACTTTTGTAAGTTGGATAAAGAATTATTGTTGCCTACAAGAGATTTGAATGTATCTTTGTAGTGTAACCATGTTTCATAATTACCATGAAATGTAGGTATTTGAATTGGATTTAACTTAACTTCACATGTGACTTGTAGTTGATCTTTCAATAATGATTTTGCCTTACTTAAAGTGGTGTAAAATAGTTGTTCAAAAGTATCCCTATACACCACTTCCTCACCATCAATTTCCTCCAGGTCACATTGCAACATTTCAAATTTTTCAAGCATGCTTTCCATTCTTGATGTCCTTAACTGTAATTCACAAATATCTAAATCTTTCTTACTCAAATAATCCTTAAAGCGCGTGAGTTGTCCCTTCAAAACGCCTCGCCTTGATATCAATCCTTTGCAAACCTCCATTTCAGAATCACGTGTTTTTTCCATTTTTGAAGTGGCTGTCCTTGTTTCTCTTTCTCCAGACAACATAATTCACTAGAATGTTAAAAATATACAATAATAAAAAGAGAAAACTCAATGCAAAAAATGCCAATCAATGAACATTGAAAACACGCGACTATTTTGCAACAATATTTCTCACGAGAATTTACACACAGTTTTTTTTCAATAAAAATGCCGAAAAATGATGGAATCACGGGTTATCTGCAAAACAATAAAGATAATATTAGTTTTATTTATTAAACAAATGTTTTAAATCAACAATTAGATAAGAGTACAGTTATGAAATTGTAGGGTAGATATTATTGTAACAATTAACCTTAAAATGTATAATATTTATATAAAATGGCAATGAATCCCCAGATAGTTAAATATATTGATCTATTTGAATGGAAATGTAATATTATAGGATAGAATTGTAAATGAATAGGAAAATATAGGATACGATACGCAATGATGGATTCGATGTTTTTTCCGAAAGGTGTCCTGTTGTACGGTCGCCAATGTTGTTGTGTCTCGATCGCCTATGTCCCTTTCACGATCGCTAATGTTGAGTTGTGTAACTGATGAGTGGATGGATTGCAGAACAAACACCTTTTTATTATATTGTGGAATTTAATGTAAAACTTGTAACAAAATAGAACAGTATAGATGCTAATGTTTTTGTTTGACTGTGTATTGGAGAAGAAGAGGTGGATCAACAAGTGTGTGTGTATTATATACACGTAACCAAAGACAAACCCTGAATTGAATTTATTCGCCATAGATTATCACCTTATGTCTATAGCCAGTGACCAGTGCTTCATAATTCACCACACAGATGGCAGTATTCAACAGAGGGTGTTAGAAAGATAAGGCATCCGAGAACCATGCAGCTTGATAACTTGAATCAAATTATCAAGGATATCGATGTGCATGTATGAGAAATTGTACGATTGTAGAAGAAGCGGAATACGTGCTTATGTATGGATAGATCTATATGGCGTTCCTTCTTTCTATCTACCCTACTTGAAATATGATGTGAATATACACATACCTAGATATACATACCTAGATATAGTTTGATAAGTATACCTACATAGTTTGATACTGATGGGAAAGATTGAGAGGTAGCGTGGTCCTGGTTGAAGGCAAACGTCTTGGCTGCGCAACATAAGAGAATGGACCGGGATGAGAGATGCGGAGGAGCTGTTCCGGGTCGCGTAAGATAGAGAAGCCTTCGCCAGAGTAATTGCCAAAGTCGGGGGGACCTGATACGGTACGAGAAGAAGAAGATAGATAGATTTTCAGGATATATTTATAAATAGAAAGCTACCTAAATGGGGCATGTGTTATAATTATTATTATTATTATACCACTACTATTATACTATGCCATCACGGTGTATCTCACAAGTGCATATAATAAACGTGCAAGCTGTCTTCTCCGTGTCATGACGTTCAGAATGAATATAATACCTCATCAAATAAAAAAAAAATTGTATGCATGCGAGACTTGAGCAAGAGTAAAGAAGGATGAAAGCGATGTAAATATAGTTAAAATGAGGTAATTGAGAAGAACGTATTATCTGACTTATCTTTTTGTTAGTGGCGCTCGATAAAATTGTATCTATTTCAATTTTTATGTAGATTAACACAGATAGGTAGGTAACTACCCTTATTAAAAAGAAATAATGAAATTATAATAATTATTGAAAAAAAAAACAGCAAACTTTTCCAATATATCGCAACATCGGTTTCGCGCTGTCATTAATCATTTTATTAGTACTAGGTACCTTACAAAAAAAAAACTTTTTCACGCGCTGTATAAAATATCTCTGAAATAATATTTTTTCAAATATTTCCTTCTTGGCTGAAAAATTTATAATTGATTCGTACCTGAGCCCGTAGACAATTTGTACTTAGCGATCGTCTACTGGCGAACTTTTCGACAATCTACCTACACGTACCGTATAATTATGCGTTATTGTTGCAGTTATTGACGAAAATTCGTTTGTAGGCGATCGCCAAGTACAAATTGTCTACGGGCTCTGTTCTTTCGTGCGGTGGTTTTTTCTGAGAAATTATATTTTTTGAGAAAAAATATTTATTCAAAGCAAAGAATAATTGATCTCCCTTTTAACCGTTAGTTTTTGAGTGTTCTGCAATTGGCGGGTATCGAAAAAAATAAAGATAAATCATAGCTTAAAGTAAGCAATGAGGTTTGCCACCCATCCTGAATGTCAAAATAGTTTGTTGGCAATATATACCTACGAATTTTGAAGATACTATTTTATTTTCACAATGAATTGTTGTGTGTATTCGTTTTATTTTTAATGATATTTTTTGGACTTAGATATATCTGTTTTTTTTTCACCCAAATACAACTACCTATATAACACTATTAACAGTAAGCTAAAAGCTTGTGTCGTGAAAGGAGAGTTACCGGGACATAGATCGAGCCGCGTACCCCTTGTGCACAAGGCTGAGACTCTATACTACCAAACTACTAACGAACCCGATGAATATTTAAAGATTTTCAAGATATATGTATTTATTTATTTATCTATTTTATTTTTCACTGTACATTTGTGACACATATAATTTCAGATCAATAAAAAGTATGTAGGTATCCTAAAAATATTAGTTATACAATTAGTATCAGTACAGAGGGCAAACAATTGCTAGAATACGATGTCTTCCAAATAATCTAGTAATAAAATGAAAATTAAAGAAACATACTTAGGTATTCATCAAAAGAAATAATAGAAATAAAAATAAAACATACATTTAGACCATTAACAAGCAGTAGGTACATGTGCATAATATAAAAACATAACAAAGAAAAGCAATAAAATAATAATTAATACTCGTAAATATACCTATTCATTCTAATTTCATACTATCTTTTTTTTTCTCCTTTCCCCTTGATTTGTGTTTTTTTTTTTTTTTTTTTTTATTTATTATTATTATTGTTGATTTGTTTTTGTGCTAGTGTGATGATTGAGTGAGCGAGCGAGACTGTGTATAATGTAGGCATGTTGAGATGACCGGAATGTTAGGTACCTATCTTTTTAAAATTAATTGTGGCGCATGGTATTGGATGATAGCTGATCTCTGAAAAATTAACCTTTATTTTAACTTTAATTATGTAGTTATTGTCTGTTTTGTGCTTCTATATTTATAAAATAAAATAAAATAAAAATAAATATATAAACGGCGTGAGCATCTTACCTAAATGATATGCAACACAAAAAATATGTCAAATTTCTCATTTACAACACAATTGGAGCAAGTCAAGAATTATCATTATACTATGATATGTGTAGGTATTGAAAGAAAGTAAAAACCAAATGTTTTCTTCTATATTGATTTTTATTAAGCCTTAATGAAAATCAACATTGAAGAAAAAATATTTGATTTTCTTTCAATTTAATTTTACTTTATTCCAGGTTGGCTGGAAGAAATCGCATTTTATGCAATTGATCCGCCTGTGGTAGGTAGGTACACATGGTTGCATAACAATATTATGTTTATACCAATAAGTAGTTATTAGGCATTATTTATACGGAGTAAAATTCATAATTGGACAATAATATGATTATAATCTAGTCTATTACACACCAATAAAGGTAGATGTATTAATTTAATTAACACCACAATCAAATCAAGCATAAATAATAAAATAATTAATAATTTTATAGGTAAGTAGGTACACTTCCGTTTATTTATTACGCATAACATTATATTATGGAAACTTTATTTAAAGTGATACATAACTAGATATTAATTAAACAATGATTAGTTGAAAATTATTATAACTAATAATAATTTCAGTTGAATATGGAATATTTTGATTTTCATTGGGTATGTGAGGTTAAGCGGTTTGAATGGTATTCGAATTAATGCATTTTAATTAACTGCATAATTATTTCATACATGTATCTAGTTACAATTTGGTTGGATAATAGTCTCGTTGATTTATTTATTTTGGTTGAATTTCACTATCCACATTATTATAGCATGTCATATACCTATAAAATTATATAGAAAATACAATGTTTAACAGTAGATATACCACAATATTCCATCCAATTTCAGACACATCCATGAATGAAAAGTATTGTGAGATGAAGTATTTCAATTGCCTCAGAGTGGAAGATTCATCATAATTGTTGGCACTAAGATAGCAGAGTGCACCAACCTTTTAGGTGTGGTGGATATGTTTCTTATTAGTGATATGATTTAATATGTACCTACTTACATACATTGTGAACGAAAATACCATTTTATAAACTAATACCGATAAGTTATGTATATGTGTTTCATCGCTTGTCAAATAATCCAAAATAACATTTTCGTTGTAGATATAAATCGCTATTACATTCGTTTAATGATCGCCATTACGAGAATAAAACCCATAGATGTATGCGGATTTTCAGACAAATACTGGATAATCCCCTTTTTACAATGCTATTATCAATATCCATAACGCATAGCCATTATTTTCAATACTTCAAAAGGCTAAACATTGTCATGTTTAATGAACGAATCGCACGTTTTTGTTTCATTTTTTTCGTCGTTTTAGTGCCTAACTTTAGGGAATGTTTTTTTGACATTATTTTCTAGGATAATCTGCTTTTTATGACATTAAAACCGTATTTTCAAGTTATTCTCAGTACCAATTATGAAAAATCAATATTTTTTTAAGAATAATGTCACATGGCAATAAAAAGTTCAAACAACAATAGATTTTATGCTCTAATCAACATTTTTTAAAGACCATACCTAAATAAAAATGTTCTATTACCTATATGCAAATATGTAACGACGGTGTATGTGTGAAAATTGTACCAAAAAAGATTTTATACCTTTATGTAACACACTATGTTTATCAACAACAATTCAACGTATTCACACAAATCGAATTAGTCCCAAACTAATATTTTAATATTGTGTTACGGGCACTAACGCGACGATACGTATCTATATAGATACAATGCACCAAATACATATTTTACCTACATGTAATACCCAGACCCACAATGATAACATAAAATATATTCTTTATTTTTCCCTGGCTGGGAATCGAACCCAGGACCTAGTGACTCAAAAGCAAGCAGATCACAGCTGTGCCACACTGGCCGTCAATATCATCACGGTATAACTCACAATTGGAGTAACCAGCAGACTGACAACATGTACCTAATAAAATATACAAGTATAACAAACATGCAACTATAATAAAAAAGTGTAAGTGAAACCTCACGCATAAGAATATTAACGTTTACAATTCAGCGAAGAGGCATGCCACCCATCCTGGTTTCTCCACTTAACGGTTATGCAGTGATGATATTGTATTTATTTGGTATTGGTAGGTACACAAGTTGAAGGATTCCATAATTGGTTAAATGTGAACAAGTTTTTTTTCTACAACGCTGAAGGGTCATCTTTCGATTTCAAATAATGACCTTAGAAGTCGAAATACAATATCTCTTTCGCGTCATTTAATCTACGAACCTATAGTAAAATGAAACGCTTCTTCCAATTTATCTAATGTTGATAATGTAGTTGACTAAATCACTCGCAAACGAGTGGATGGCCTTGAGAAAAATAGAAATAGACTAGAATAATGTAGTTGAAGTAATAAATTAAAAGTTAGCAATACAACAAAAATATAAAAAAACTACTTACAGTATAACAATTTGCAGATAAATAAAATAAATATAAAATACGGCCAATTAATCACAAAGTGTAAAAATTCACGTCACACTACGATGATCGACAATTGCATTGACAAACAATGCGGGGGATAACCATTGCATAACTTCGTGTAATGTAGGTACCTACCTACTGCTTTGCTCGCCAATGCAGTAGTTTTTTTTTAACAAGCGGTGTTTTAATATGATATTTATATTTTCATCGGCGATAATGTTTTAACATTTTCGATTCTTATACCTGCGTGCTTTTGTTAAATGTAAATAAATAAACAAGTGTTAGATAAACCTCGTCTAGTTTCTGGTAAAAAATGGTCTTCAACTTTTTTCTGTAAGTTTTTGTCCTGTAGACATGCGTTTGTTAAGTCTCACTTCTTAGACAATTAATATCTACAATTCAGCGATGATGCATGCCACTCATTCTAAATATATTTGGTACGGAGAGAACAGTTTGTATTTTTATTCCTTGCAATAAGTAGGTACGTTAGCTAGGTACCCTACTTGTAGGATGATTTGTAATAGTCCAGAGGACTGAGTCAAAACACAATTTATCGGTACATTTTCGTGTTGCAATCGTTCGCATTTAGACGACGTTGCGTCAAAGTGACAATTTTCGTAACTATTGTGTATTTTAGCTAAGAAATTGACACTTGCTCGCAACGTCGTCTATATTCGAACGCTTACGGAACGAAAACCTAACGTTAAAATGTGTTCTGACTTCGGGCCAAGTAGATAATGGTACACATCACAATTTATCATTTTATCAATAATTACACAAAAATTATGGTTTCCTTTAACTTCGAGGACTTCAGGTTTTTTCGGCATCAGCAATCACCATAATGGAAAGTCTTTTTCCTTACGCAGTTCGAAAAAACGCCTAATCCTGTTCAGTTCATAATGCTATACAGCCATGACGTCTGCCTTCTTCTCATTTCTTTGTGGTCTTCAATCTTGGTTGGAATTATGAGATAAAAGAAGAGATACTTTGGACCCCGCCTTAGGCTTTGAATACTGGTCACATTCCTTACATATATTAAAATGAAAATGCACAATTTCAATATTTTATAACCAATTATTTATTTTAACATTCATTCATAAAATTTACAACACGATAATTAATAATACTTAATTTTTTTCAATAAATAATTATATAACAAAACAACAAAACTTTGATTTTTTTTTATCAATAAGATAATATTATATTTTACACACATTTTATGAGATTTATTTACTTATGAATATAACAATATTATATCTTAGTTAATATTTGGCAATACATAAATATATATAAAAAAAAGATTTATATAAAACAATCACATAGGTGAAATTTTACCAATTACTGGAATTAATATTTTTCAAATACAATGTTTTCTTTGGATTGAAAATAAATATTTTAGTTATTTTTTTCATGTAATTAATTAAATAAAAACCTGCGACCGTAGTTTCCTATATCAACATTTTGGAAAATACTACTGTCTACTATACCATCACGGCTTATCCCACAGGTGGTGCAACCAGCAGATCAGCTGCGTGTAATAAAGATGCAAATTATCATCACAATGCTAACAAAAGCTTAATGCATTAAGGATGGATGACAAATCTCACCGCTGAATTTAAGAATCAAAATATCATTTGATTTTTCGGATAACTGCTTTTTAAATGACACTCGAAAATAAACGAAAAATAATGGATCCGATTCTTTGCAAAGTGCTCCACGGAACAAAAAAATTATTACATGAAGTATTTATCAAATTACAAAAATACTAGGCCTCTTTTATAAAACATCACTATAAATATGACATGTTACTGGTTTGTTCCAGCAATGAGGTTTACCACCTATCCTGGATGTCTTATTTTCATCATGAAATAGAAGGAAAAATATATAATTATGAATGTACATGCCTACCTAGACGTAAATATTTATCTAAACACGCAGTTCGTCTGTTGACTACTACATTTGTGGAAGAGCCGTGATGGTATAATATTCACTGTGTCGGTGTTTAAAACGAATGATTTCTTCTGCTACATACCTATGTTATTTTTTCTCGATAGAGACATCTTTTGTCTTGTTAGGACATTGTCAATCCAATGATTTGTTTTTGAAATCGAAATTCAGAAAACATATTATGTTTATTATTTTGTTAGAAATAATAATAACATGCTTAAAATTATAAGGGGATGAAAATATAATAGAACGTCTGGATAATAAAAAACATCGGAGCGTTACAAAATAATATAAACTATTACATAATTTGTAACGCTCCTTTCTTTTTAATATACTGTATAATTTACATAATGTCCATATTGCGTTTTTAAGTAGGTACGCAAAAGTATTTTCCACAAATCAATCTTAAAATTTTTGAAGAAAAAAATAATAATGGTTTTTTCCTTGTATGTATGATTAATCATGTCAAAATAGCCAGGCCAGAAGTCCTGGAAACGGTCACAATGACAAAGATACCTCGAGGACATACCTACATACATAGTTGCACTGTATTTTGGCCCAACTAGGGCAAAGGGAAAAAGGTATACCGATATGTATTCGTATGTGCACAATCGATTCTAAAGAAGTTCGGACACTGAGAGTTTTATATTATATTTAACTAATTTGTTGTACATGATACATAAAATTTCCTCCCCGAAACACGTTACATTTTCAAAATATAAATATTTTATTCATGTAAAAGTTATTTCATTAGGTACATAAGATGTTAATTTACAAATGATATATAACTAGTGTCTTACAAATAAGTTATTTATCATATATTTTATCGACTGCTCAGTTTCATAACTCGACAAATCGAATATTCCGAAAATTTAGATTCAATTGGTATTAGGTACATACAATCAACGCCACTCTTTCAATTCCACAAACAAATCATTATACAAGATACACGTTTCGCTTTGTATACATAAATTAAATCATTATACAAGATACACGTTTCGCTTTGTATACATAAATGAAATCATTATACAAGATACACGTTTGGCTTTGTATACATAAATGAAATATTAAGTTATGGGAAAAATTTCAATGTCTCTGCTTTCAATCCTACAAATAGATACATACCTAGTTCGAATTGTTTAATCACTAAACAGATCAAAGACATCGTATATATGTATGATTATTACTGAGTGTATTTCACTTTCTGTTGTGTTTTCATAATTGGTACCTACCTGTATAAATACCCGTACACCAAAATAACAAAAATGGCGATTTCTCGAAAAATACATATTTCTTATTGATGAGTTATGGAACTAGACACTCGATCGGTACCTATGTATTATATGTATTATATGAAATCTATGAGTCTAATCTCAGAAGGCTTAAATCTCCATACGACATCCAACTATACACAGACTACGTCTTACAATGTATCGGACGCATCGTGAAAAGGGAGTCTGACAACCTGGAGAGATTGATAATAGTCGAGTATGTACCACCAAGATGGAGCGACGAAACTGAAGAGATCACACAGAATACATTGCACGAAGCTTTGCACTTGGGGGAGAATCGATGGATATGAATGGCAATGGAATGAGGCATGATGGTCACGAGCCTCGGAATTGTGATGATAATGATATTACGATTTTATTTACATAGTATTATTTTATTAAAGTAATGTATATTATATAAGTATTTATTTGGTATTATTTACAAAAGTAGGTACTTATACGATTATATACCTAATGTTATTTACAAATAAATCACAAATAAATATGTCTTTCCTGTTATAGTTATCTGTTGAAATATCTTGTGATATAGAAATAATTTAATATTAAAATGATGAGGTTAAAACACTGTTACTTTCAGAAATAATTTCATCCTCCTTCATACGAGACTTGCTTCTATAAGGGGGATGTGTTTTAAAAATAGTTTAAATTAAATAGTCTTTACATATTGTTTTACCTGATTAGATTGTTGTGCTTCGCAAATTGTTGTAATTATTAATTGAATAAAGTTCTAAAAACGTCTGTGTGCTTATGTTGGTTCTATAAATGGGCGAGACCATATTTTTCTCAAAGGGGCAAAAGCTTAGTATTTTTTTGTTGCAACTATTAAATGTAACTGGTGTACCTTTTTAAGCATCAGCTATCACGATTGCCCCTTCTATCCCCAGTCCCGGGGAACTTTCATGTTTAGATAAATAAAAATGAAGTAGCACTCTTTTGCACAGAAATCTTAATGTAGGTATATGATATTTCAAATATATTTTTTTAATAATTGTACATACCTTAGTAACATTGGAATGATTTACAAAGAATGATAGATAAATAGAAGGATTCAGGAGGAAGCTGAAGAAACCCTCTATTGCTGAGAGTTTCAAACGACAGACACAGAAGATGAGGTCCTTGAGCTCATGAAGTGAGTAAACGACGCTTAACAATTCATATATTTCATTGAAACTGTGAAATGTCCGAAACATTGAAATACCCAAAATGATGTTATATAAAAAAATATAATTTAAAAAAATATAAAATAAAAACACCTTGTATATAAAAAGTAATGAGATTCAAGGTATAGGTACAGAAATATTCAAACATCAATATTATATTAATCTACTCAAAACAAGAACAACAAATAAGTAAAATACAAAAAATATTTGCAAACAAAATAGGTATATGAGTATTTATGTATTTTGATTACATACATTGAATACTTAAATATTATTTTTTATAGATATTACAATAATTTAATATGAATTACAAAATTTTAGACTAGATTTCTTATCAACTATTTTTGTTAGTGTGTCTATATTATTTGTATATTATTTCAGCTTGTCTCGATATTGTTATCGTTTTTATTGTTACTGCTACAACCACTATTAGCGCTGTTGTTGTTTCTGCTAGTAGTATCTTGGTAGATGTTGTACACTTGTATAAACTTCTCAAAGCGGGGATCGTTTGCTTCTATACTATCGTGTCCCACTTGCTCCTCATCGCTGTCTAAAACAATGAATATATTAGTAAAATATTATTATAGAAATTTATCAAATCTATGTATTATAGTATTGAACGAAGTTGGCAGAGAAAGTGAGATAAAATAAATGAATATGTTCAAAAACATAAAATCTTTTTGAATCTCAAAAATTTATATTTAAAAAAACATGAAAGTGAGTCTGTCATGACAAGTGAAATAATTGATGCACTATTTGGATGTAATAAATATGCAAGTTGTCCTCAACATTCCAATAAAACACATTAAGGGTTGCACCCTCCCTCACCCATGAATGTTACAGGATTGTCAGTTCCTATTCCAATAAAACATAAGATGTTCATGATGTAAAGCACTTTTCATCATCATCATCATCTCGCTCTCGACGCTCCTCTCGGGAGCACAGGGCAGAAACCAGCCTCCTCCATTCAGAGCGTCTCAGCGCCAATTGCGTCACCTCTTTCCACGACATTCCCTGCGCTCTGATATCGTCATAGGAACGGTGTATTGTGAAAGAGGGACGCCCGGGTCGCACTTTTATTGAAACGAAAAAAAATCATATCCGTATCATTTCAATCACATATAGCCTGCATGACTGTTGTTGTAGTTTATTTTACAAAGGTTAACTAAATACAAAACATTAGTAGGTAGGTACTAATTATATCAGTCTGTAGTTTGTGTTTTCTGATCTTGTCTTATTGTGATGCATATAAAATGTTAATTATAAATTAAATTTATTCACTGAGTTTCAGAAATATGATTATCGCCATCTGTGTGAATTTGTAATTTTTTGTATTAGGAAAATTCTAGCATAGATTCAAACCCCTGAATATTTAAGCATTCACCTACGCGTAGGAACCTTCTACGCAAATACACTACCCTTGAATGAAACTATGAACTTTCAGGAAATTTCGCTAGAGATATCCTCAAGTATCCTTGACATTACCAAAGTACCAAACCACTACATAATAATTATATGCAAAGTGTTAGAAATATATTAAGACCAAAAAAGCAGAGAGACAAATTCTGATTGGATAAGGCTGGTTTCTGCCCAACGCTGTGCAATTTGAATAAAATAAAATTAATATATATCTATCTGAAACACAAACGGTGTAACCAATGAATCACCTGGCGTGAAACAGCTGAGAGATCCCGCAGTACTGCAATTCCCTTCATATGCATAGTTCCTCAAATCATCAAACGGAGGACAGTTGGCATCACTGTCTAAACATTTCTTCTTCCCTTGCAGCTCCATTATTTTATTTGTTTTCTTCTTTTTATCTTCTTTATTTGACGTTGATACTGAAAACAAAAAATGAATTCATTGTTATGTACTTACATGATTTGTAGCATGATGAAGTTTAAGGATTTCAATTTTCGTCCTCGAAAATTGTTGCAATAAAATTCAATATCTGAATTTTAATACATAAATCTAACTATTTCATATTAATTAAAACAGGTATTTGATATAAAAGGCATAACATATTATAAGTAGGTACTATTAATGACATTTAAAATATTCCGACATATATTTCTATACAGAAAATCATACAAATATCTTTAAAAATTATGTATTATAAAACTTTAAATAAAACCATTAACAAGCAACAATAAAATATAAACAACGACATCGTTTAGTTTATTTTTATTCACGTCTATTAATTTTTCCATTCTCTAAGGAGCAGGAAAAGCTACATATAATGCTCTTGTATTAAGTGAAAAAATGACTGTGACAACTCTTCCTGTCTCCATTTACATCGAACCTTTTGACTTTATTACTACTCCACCATCTGGCCAGCTGATCAGCTGCATGTTTTATATAAATACTCGAACTGTTCTCTCCTTGCCAGCAAATAATAAATTGAGAACTTTTTAACTACTTCATAAATTTATTCTCAAAATATTATTGTTTTTTTTTACGTAATACTCAAGCAGAAATTATTATTATTATTAGGTAGGTATTATCTACCATTTTCAATTCCGAAACTGACATTGTTGTATTTCCGATTAAGGATCAATTTTCTGAATACATGGTAACGTTGAATTATACCTACTTTTAGTAAAGACGTATTCAGATTTATTCGTAAGAGGGGACAACAGTTAAACAAAATTTGGTTGTTTGCATCACGAACATCTTGCAAAATTAGGATGAGTTGAAATCAATTACGTCTTTGTGACGAACTCACCCTCTGTGTGTTGATTGTATTTTATATACCTTTATATTTTTTTACATTGGTATTTACATGAAAATTAACAGAACATAACAATTAGGTACATAGAAAAACATTTATATGTAAAAAAAGGATTTGTAAAAAAAAGGATTTCTCGATTTCGAACAAAGTGAAAGAAAATACTCAACTTTTAGCTTCATAGTTTATCTAGTTAGTACTTACCTACAGGAATTTCAAAAAATAATACCAATACTTATTATATTATCTGACTTCTAGCGAGGATCAACTGCCATCATCGATAGTCATCATTTTCCATACTTTTCATTCATTCATTCATACCATCAGAAAATTTCTCACGGGTACGGCAGCCAGAGCGCGATTTATAAGTACTAAAAATTTAAGCTGTTCTCTGGATTTGTCATTAAAAATTAAGATATTCAGGAAGCGTGGCATACATAATAATTATCACTTACTTTTACTTATTTATTAATTTCCATACGTCTCCTACACATTTTATTATTGTTTGCTTATTTTGATATTTTATAACTCCTAGAAAGGGGGATACTGTCCCCGCTAGGTACGCCCTTGCTTATAACTACTTACTTATACAGTATAATACGTACATATATCAACATATAAGAGGATTATCCCCTATTGCAAATAGTAGGTAGGTAGGTACCTATTAATATACTCACGGGCTTCAGTTTGAATTATTACTGCTCTACATATATGTATATGCGTATTATAATAGTATGTAATCGTATAGATACCTACATATTATTAGGTACATACTCGTATCACATGTAGCTATAGTCGCCCTATTGAGTAGGTTAATTTTGAATTTCAATAGGACTTTAAGCCGATGGAGTATCATTGATATGTTAATGGCTATTCGGTATTAGTGGAATGAATAAATATTTTTTTTATGTAAAATACGTAAAACCTTTATCTTCTATTTTTTACAATTTATATGGTTAATTTATTTTATTATAAGAAACAAATTCCTGTTACAAGAAATCAACGTAGATAATTAAGTTTATATTTAATCATCATTAAAATATTCCTGTAAGTTATCTTATCGATTTATAGCAAATCTGACTAATCAGTATTAGATATTTCTAGAGTGTACTCCTGGAATGTTACAAAAAAGACGAAAGGAATATTTTCATAATAATTTTCAGCACATTCGCTCTAGCAAGTTGTTGACCAAAATACCCAAACAAGGAGTTGTGTTTTTTTTTTTTTCAATTATCCCCAAACAAGGATTTCAATATGTAAGTTTTTGACAAGTACAGTAGATCCTTCTCAAAAATGAGTAGGTATTTAAATATGTACCTTTCTACTTACAATTAATCATTTCTGTAATTTCTGTTTGATGTTCTTGTACTGGTATCTGCAATGCGGTAATGTCGAAGGCAGTCATATCGTCCTCACCGCCTCCTTCGTCAGCATAATTGATGACATTTTCCCTCACGTCCTTCTCGGGCCCAGGACCTTTGATAATGGCCTCACGTCGTCGGTTGCACGCCAGGAATATGGGGACGATTACTGAAAAAAAAGGTAAAAGTTTAGTCAGTAATTAAATAAATTTTATTGTTTTTCATCAACAATCTGATTTCAGTGATTCGATAAGGATGAAGCAAGTTGTAAATGTGGTTCAAAATTAGAATAGTTTTGTTGAAACTCTTCAGATTACACAAACTTGCTACCATTTGGTTAGTTCATTATTCTTACTCCATGTAAAACATGCATTATTTATCGTTGCTTTACTACAAATCTAACATGTTGAGAAAACTATTATGAAAATCTGTAGTAAAATAGTTTTTTAACCGTCCTCACAAACACAATATCTTGCATTTGAATTTCAATAAGTTCAAGTATTATAATTAGTACGTACGTTTTCAATTTTAAAAAAATGTACCTTCATAAAAACCCTCTGTATTAACTGAGTTGAGACAACATAATACCAAAAATGTATGGTTTCATCGAAATTGATCATTATTCATATTAATTCCACTGTTCCATCGAGAATTATGTATCTTGTACTGTGTCAGCGTCTTAACGTCATTCTAAATAATATTATATTACCTATAGTTAAGGCGAGTTTCTTAGTACAAATTTGAAGACTACGCTTGCTTCAAGCTAGTAATAGCATTATTTATTATATTCAGTACAATTTTGTAAGTAATACTGTGTTCTCTCAATAACATTATTTAGACTGCTTACATTCAATGCACACATAGCGGCATTTAGGTAGGCACCTTTAGGTTTACCAATGATCTGTTCACACCAATAGAAACAATTTCCTTATACTGTGTGTTGGTACTTTGTCTTAAATGAACATAAATTATAATATATTCTTACCTATAAGTATGTAGGTAGGTACGTTAGTTTACATGTATGTAGTTTACTAAAGTTACATATTTTAGGTGTTGATTTAGGATGTATTTTAGGTGAACTACGAACGGCTTTGCAAGCATTTACTAAAGGTATTTTGTAGGTAACATATTACCTGTCTAAAAAGCGCTCATCTTATATTAAAGAAATTCAGTCTTATTTTTGTATTATGTTTCAATAAATATATTCAATTTTGTTACCAGATAATTGATTCGTCTCATGGAATCATTGGTAAAGAATAGTCAATTCTCTTTCTCCTTTCTGAAAATCGTTGTTATTTTTTAAGTAGGTATGGTTAAAAAAAAATACATCCACATACTATCCTGAATGTGCTATTTTTTTCCATTTCAACGGAGAGGATCACAGCCATGTTTCTTGCAACGGTAGGTCTACCGACTGTCACACTTGTTGGATAGGCCGAGGTGGTAAAGGGTTAAAGTGTAACAATTTTGATTACCTACTATTAAAAAAAAAACTGCATGTTTGCATGGAGTAAGTCTTCTGGTTGTCCCAACTGTCGGAGTTACCGATATGATATATAGATGGATACATTTATATAACCTGTGACAATGACATCAGAACGCATGGAATATCGTGGGAAGAGGTGACGCGATTAGAGCAGAGACGCTCTGAATGGAGGAGGATGGTTTCTGCCCTGTGCTCCCGAGAGGAGCGTTGAGAGCGATGAATGATGAATGAAATATATAAGCCCACATAGAAACATGTACACCCTTAACCACACCGTTACATAGTATAAAGACGGAAATTTCTAAATAGACACTACATTTCGATAGCTAGTAAAAACGCTTTTTTCAACTCTTCTGCCATAAAAAAATCAAGGTATTAAAATTTGATGAGAGATATCATTCAATTCTTCAGAAGCCTGAAGGTAGAGTCTCGACCTCATGCACAAGAGGTGCAAGCTTCGATTCCAGGTGCCGGCAAACTCCCCTTTCACGGTACAAGCTTTCGGCATTCTATACAAGGTGTATAAAGTTGTATTTGGGTTTATAGCAAAAACCCATATAACGCACATCTTTTAGAAAAATAAACAAACTCTTTGCTAAAAAACCCTGAATAACTAAATGAAAAGGAGGAGATAGCTAGATTTAGATCTATTACAAAAATAACTATATCTTTCTATAAATTCTATAGAAAGATATAGTTGGTTGTACACAATTTACGTCTATCCCATAGGGATATAATTACAGAATAGGAACGTGTTTCATATTATTACTTGTATTACGAGCTCAACCAAACTCCCAAGACTTTTCATAAGGATCGCCTTACAAAATCTATGCGAAGAGTCGCACTACTCGTGTATTCAGTACCTAACTAACGAACAATAGCACGAATTGGTTAACACTTTTCTGAAAACATTTTGTTTTTGTAGAGGTATTAACAATGTTTCATAATGAGAACCTTAGATATCACTATTTCAAGTAAAACGTAATTGAATAATAGTTTCAATGATGTTTTAAAACAATGGTAATGTTTATTTTTCACATTAATAATAATTATTTAATGTTGAGGAGCTTATGTCAAACTAACTTGACATTATCAAAAACATTTCTAGGAACGAACATGAACATTACGTTCTTTAGAAGATATCTTATTTATTCTAAAATGTGTTCATAATCTTATGCCAATATTGTGAAACTATATTTTTTCTTTTCTACATAAATCAAGGAGATTTTTATGCAAATGTTTTTTCTTTTATAAAATTTATTAATTTTATTTGACAGATTCAATCATTTCCTTATTTATTTATTTTATTCTTTTGCACATCATTATTAGATATATAATAGTTTTAACAAAACAATACAAAATACTAGGACCATATTATGCCGTGGCGAGATAACTCCGGGCCATTAGTTAATTAGTGTTTGTTAGGTATACGAATTAATAAAACAGTTAAATTACCAGTAGAATTTCAATAGATCTGAAAATTTTCCCCAATATTTTACATGACAATAGGTCGAATTATAATAAATAACGATTTACGTTCTTCTATTTTCCAAATAATTTTCATCCCTTTATTATACAAGTATTAAAATTATTATAAAACCAGAGTTCAATTTTTTTCTTTAGACTTTCCAGTACAAGACCGAAATAGTATTTCAATATTTTTTTATTTATTTATTTATACATAAATCCACGGCGTGAGCCTTTTACATGTTAAAATATAAAACAAAAACAAACATAATTCTCATTTACAACACAGTTGGAACAGAACAACAACTGGCGAAGAAACAATACAAATGGAAATCAAACTATAACAATTATAAAATGAGTCAAAACAAAACAATTAGAAAAGTCAAAACATTGTGGTGAGAGTGTAAATGTCAACAAAGGTTTGGTAAATGTCAAGAACAATTGTTTTGTAATTGTCAAGAATGTCAAGAACAATTAATTTAAAAAACTTATTCAAAGTGCAAAATCAATAATAAACACATCCCTTTGTTTCTTTTTTATCAATCTTCCTAGATCTTCTTAGATCTCTTCCGAAAAAGTTTTTTATTTCATACTGCACTCGGAAACTATGATGAAATACCCTCCTTTACACGAGATTTGTCTCTATAAGGAGGATGTTTAGATATAAGTGTTTATCAAATAGTCTATGTATTGTTATATCTGTATTAATTTTTATGTTAAATAAAATATACTATACTATACCATCACGGCATATCCCACAAGTGGGATAGCCAGCAGATCAGCTGCATGTAAGAAACATGCAAACTGTCCTCTTCGTGCCAATATAAAATCAAGACATTCAGGATGGGTGGCAAACCTCATCACTGAATTTAAGATGTAAAATGTCTTATTTTTTTCGAATACCTGCCTTTTACAGGGCACTCGAAAACTTACGCAGAAGAGTGGGAGACCAATTCTTTACCGGGTGCTCCACGGGATACAAAAAATAAAATAAATAAATAAAAATAAAATAAATGTTTTAATAAATACCAAATCCTACTTTTAAGCATATGTTTAATAGTAAGTGGCACAAATTGAAAAAGGTCTGCTATTAATTATGTATCTAAATATAAATTAAATACATTTACGCAAACGTTTAACATTCTAGGTGCATATAAATATTCAAACAATTTCACAAACAATAATTTATTATCCATCATATATCAAGTTTTTTAACGACCCTGTTTCTACTTCCTAACAGTTAAATAAATACCGTTCTGCATTCAATTCAACGCGAACACATTTAAAACAAATTCCATTATCAAATAAAAGTTCTAAAATGATTCTATAATATTCAACCCTTTACGTTGAATAATGGGGAAAAAAATATTTTTACACGTGAACGAATGAATACGTTAACTCAATTTCATAATATTTTTTGATTGTTTTGATGGAAAAATATGACGATGTGTAAAACAGCAAATGGATTCGTCCCGTTGATACAAAAAAGAACGGTCATTTTTGGGGTTATTTCACTCTTTTTTTTGGCTGTAGGTCAAAGTTATGACCGTCGTTATGTTAGCTTTTATTATAAATTTATAAAAGAACGGACTTTTGTGGATAAAAATGTGAGCATATAGAAGAAAAATAATAATAAATGTGTGTGCTTTTATATATTTCGCATAAATTGAAATCATTTAATGAGAATTATCGTTGAATTTTGTTTTAAAGTTCAGTAACGGTATGCTCGTAGATTTTTTGTCTTTATAATAAAATTTAACTTTAATTTTATTGTAAGCGCTTTTGAAGTGGTCGCTTGCGTAATGGTAGGATCTCGGATTTTCAATCGGGAGATTTGGGTTTGATTCTACCTGCCACCAACTATCTCCATCTTTACGATACAAGCACAATACTAATAATTATAAAACGCTTTATTGCACAAAAAATTTAACAAGATAAAAAACATACTGAACAAATAAATTAGTGCAATGGCCGAAGTTATCTCAGAAGCGCGATATCTTCCTACTAACGCATATCATATTGCTTTAAGTAATTATTGTTTCTTTATTAAAAAAAAAATACTTTTGTACGAACAAATGCACAAACTACGGACAAATCAACCAATTTGTGTTAGTTGGAAGAGATTGCGCCTTGGCGATAAACTCGCCCCATGCATATTGAATTTTTAAAAAAGGAAGAAAAAGCAGAGATAGGTACAGAGGTACAAAGAAAAGGTTATAATTTTAATTAGTTAACGGCAAAGTTTCGGACTTTTGTTTGAAAAATCCCAAATTCGAACATCAGCGGAGGATTTGTCACAACAGTTCGACATAACCATCACGACACTAGCACATTGTTGACTGTGACGATATTAATTAAGGTGTTATTATAAACCTAGATAGATCTTTAACAAAAAAGTACTTTTATTTTTTTTAAATAATCTTTATGGTAGATATATACTTATGATAGTTATTATTATTTTTATTATTGGAGAACATTAAAGTGTCGTTTGCGTGCTAAAGTACCACAAAAACACTGTACAATTCTCAAGAGAAACTCGGAAACATAAAGGTTTCCACGTCAGAAGTTATGTTTATTGTAGTACATTAAATATTAAAGAAACAGTATGGATCAATGTCAAGACTGTTAAAACATATATTAAATACCTATGAACAATATTAAGTAAAATTAAAGGTATGAAGTAAAATAATTGGTTTGAACAGACGACTTCTTGTACATATTATGTATGAAAATAAGTATCTACCAAACACCCTGTTTAGCCAAAAATCCTGTATTATTATGCACATTTTATAAGAAAATATAACAACTTAAGCCGTTAAGTATACCGAAAGACATATTTTGGATGTATATTTTAATTCCCAAAACAGCGATAACATCTTGTTCATTGCTGTAAAGCTTAAACAAACTAAACATGAAGGATTATTGTTGAAAGTGTTATTATTATTACTATGTGTGTCTTATAATTTTGTAGTACATAGGTACTTCATCATCATCATCATCGCCCTCAACGCTCCTCTCGGGAGCACAGGGCAGAAACCAGCCTCCTCCATTCAGAGCGTCTCTGTGCCAATTGCGTCACCTCTTCCCACGACATTCCTTGCGCTCTGATATCGTTGTCATAGGAACGGTGTATTGTGAAAGAGGGACGCCCGGGCCGACGGAACCCCTGCGGACGGAAAAACAGTGCTCTTCTTGGCCAACTATCATTGGGCATTCTCAAAACATGTCCCAGCCAGGACCATCGTCTCTCTTGTATTACGGAGATTACAGGTCTCTGCTGGGTGCGCCGGCGCACAGCATCATTTGTAACATGTTCATACCATCTGACATCCAAAATCCTTCTAAGACACTTGTTTTCAAAGCTTAGTATCTTCCGCTCTTGAGCCTTGGTTAAGTGCCAAGACTCGCAGCCATATAGAAGGATTGGGATGATGCACGCATTGAACAAGCGACATTTTGTCCTGATGCTGAGTCCAGACGCCTTCCAAACTTTGTTCATGTTGTTGAAAGCCCCGCTAGCTGCTCCTATGCGGATTGGTAATTCCGACCGGAGATCACCCTCTGGCGTTATGGTTGCTCCCAGGTACCTGAATTTACTAACCTGAGATATTTGGGAATTGCCAACCATTAGTGGGGTGTGAGTACTCGTGCATGTACTATTACATATGTACTCCGTTTTACCAGCGTTGATACGAAGGCCAAGGCGCAAGGAATTTTCATAAAGAGCATTAGCGTTGCACTGTAATCCGTCCACAGATGTATCAAAAAGGGCTAGATCATCCGCATATTCAAGATCGTGCAGCACTCCCACAGACGTCTCACTGTTTTCACGCTGTGATAAAGGCACACCGCCAGGGCCCAGAATAGATTTTCTGAGCAGGTAGTCCATAATTATGGCAAAGATAAAAGGTGCCAATATACAGCCCTGCCGGACTCCAGTGGTGATCCTGAAGGTGTCAGTTGGACCACTTGATGTTCTGACAGAACATTCAGAGTCCATATGCAGGGCTTTGATCATGGTTACCACCTTGGGCGGGATGCCATACGCGGCCAGTATTTTCCATATGGTTGGTCTGTGGGGGCTGTCAAAAGCTTTTTCGTAGTCAATGAAGCAACATGCAAGCGGTGAGTTGAACTCTTGCGACTGTTGGAGTACACATCTGGCACAAAAAATTGCGTCCGAACAGGACTTGCCAGGTACAAACCCGCATTGTTGCTTTCTCAGAGATGCCAACACTGGTTTTTGAATGCGACTCAATATGATTTGTGAGAGAACTTTACCGGGCACACTAAGTAGTGTGATGCCACGGTAATTTCCGCATTCCAGTGGGTTTCCCTTCTTGAAAAGTGTCACGATGGATCCATTTCTCCAATCTTTCGGGCAGAGCTCCTCATTCCACACCTTGTTAAAGAGATGGTACAGTGGGTGGATAAGCGCATTCATGCCATACTTAAGGAGCTCTGCGTGGATTCCATCTTCACCTGGGGCCTTGTTGTTTTTTAGCCTTTTTACAGCTGCCTCAATCTCCTCATGTGTTGGGGGGGTTTCGGCTATCCCAGATACCTGTGGGATATCTAGATCGCTATCCTCATTGCCAACATCAAAAGGTGAGGAGGGGTCCGGTCGGTTTAGAATGAACTCAAAGTGTTCTCTCCATCTTCCTCTTACTAAGTCAGGGGCAGAGATCAGGTTTCCACTGCTATCATTAATTGAGTCAGCAGTCTTATTCTGACCTCTTCCTCCCAACATGCGGGTAATTTCAAAGAGAGTCTTCGAGTCATTCCTGGCCGCGGCAGTTTGTGCAAGCTGTATTTTGGCTTCGACATCACGTCGTCTGTCTTTGCGCACAGAGTGCTTTACCAGGCGGTCTAGCTCTCTGTACGAATTTCTTAGGGCCTCCAGTTTCGTAGGGGACTTTTCAGCATCTCTGAGTATCTTGACTTTTTGGCGATCTTGAATATATCCCCAGGACTCCATAGACATCCATGGTGGTTTGTTCCTCTCTTTGAACCCAATGGACGCAACCGCTGCAGCCTTCACTACTCTCCGGAACTCCTCCCAGGCCGACTCTACTGAGTCAGTATCGGAAAGATACCGAGAGAGTTCAAATCCTTGGTGCAGCTCAGCCTCATACTTCATGCGAGACCGAATATTCCCCAACCCACAGACGTCAAACACTCGCGGTGCAGCTGGTCTTGCAAATTTATTGAACCTTAGCTTCATGGCTCCGACAAGGAGCTCATGATCCGTTTTCAGGTCCGCTCCACGAAATGTCCTGACATCCTGTAGATCAGAGCGGTCTCGGGCCTTAACCAAAAGATGGTCAATTTGGTTTCTGGTACGTCCATCAGGTGAGGTCCACGTGTATTTGTGGATATCCTTGTGAGGAAACAGTGTTCCTCCAATAAGGAGTCCTTGGAGTGTTGCGTATTCTATAAGACGGGAGCCGTTGTCATTTAGCACCCCCATGCCATGCCCCCCCATTACGCCAGGACCGTTTAGTGGGTCGTTGCCTACTTTGGCATTGAAATCGCCCATCACAACGATCCTATGCCTTTTAGGAATTTTGGATGTGACGGCTGCCAGACAGTCATAAAAACTGTCCTTGACCGTCCCCTCCGCATCCTCTGTGGGGGCATAACACAAAAGTACCGTCAACGGGTCACCCGTTGCCCTAAACGAGGCGCGTAGTAGCCTGTCGGAGATGGGTTCCCAATCAAGAAGCGAGCCGGCGGCCCGTTTGCTCATTAGCAAGGCGACACCATGCTTGTGTTTTGTCTTGTGGCCAGAGTGAATCATGGAATAGTTCCCCGCCTCACTCCTACCACAATCCAAAAGACGTGCCTCAGACACACCTAGCAGGTCTAACCCATAGTCACTCGCTATCTTGGCGGCAACCAACTCCTTGTCATGCCTCAGCGTCCTCGCATTGTATGTTCCGATTTTCATAGGTACTTACAAAAGTGTAATAATATGTATTTAGTTTCATAAATTATGTGCTTCAAAACATTCAATCGTCATTTCAATTTTAACTTCAATATATTCTGCTAGGGTACATTTACATCCTTTGTAAATTTCCACGCAATGATGAAGTTTTTCAAATAAGTTGAAGTAATCAGTACCTAGCTTAAAATTAGAACTTCAAACATTCAATTGTAAGAGTTGGGTTTGACTATAACCACTTCTGACTTATTTTACCTTCACGAGCATATCGCTTTCTGTAAGGATGTCTGGGTAAGGTTTATTTATGTTTATTTTATCAATTCCAAATTCGTACACAAAAATTGTATTTTTTTCTTTGTTAGGGTTAGGTACTTTTGATTGCTACAACACTAACTTGCTATAGGTGTGCAACAAAACTTTACTCAGGTATAAACAAACACTACAATATGGGGTGAAAAATATATGGAATGTCAATTCAGTGTTAAACATAGCTTAAATAATTAATTATTATTAAGTGGCAAGCCTAGTACAAGAACCCATAACAATATATTCTAAATTTATAACTAATGAAAAGATATGTATAATAAAAGGAAGTAAGTACTTCCTTAACAAAAACTTGTTTATCTTGAATATATTATAATCAAGGAATAACTGTAGTGTGAATAAGTTTGTTTACAAATTCTTTATTAAAACGCTGCATGTTGACATACTGTGATGTTAATTAGCATATTTTGATTTTCAGACGCGCAATAAAGGACCCTTTCATTAAAATACTAGACTTAATTAATACCTTGCTTGATTTTAATATTGGCTTTAATTAATAGAGAACGAAAAGGCTAATATTCTTGAATTAAAGCTTCTCATGAAAGCTTATATCTAACTGTCAATATATTATTTTGTGTTAAGTATTGCCTTATAAATTAAGTTTACATAAAACCCTGTAATTCGGGCTTATTTTTTTGTTATCATGGTTTTAAGTTATTTTTGTATCAGGGGTATGATGTTGTATGTAAATGAATTACATATAAAATTTAAATAATAATTAACATTTTTTTATTTATCTAGCCAATACAACTGATTTGTCCCATTTAAACAACTTGTACCTATAATATAATAAACATTATTTTGTGTAAGATGAATCTGGATTTGGAATAAGCTCAAACACACCTTCCAACAGCCTCACAGCAATCAATATGCTTGTGCTGTTCAGGTGGAGTAAGCCGTTGACCGAAGGAGAAAATGGTCGGTTCATGGTCCCGGATAGGGGAAGAGAATGGTACACTATTTAACGTCACTATGTCCAGTTTGCACCTACAATATGCCGATTTGGATTCTCGACATGTTCAGGTCATGATACCCATATTTTTTTTTACGGAAATTGCTCATCTTTGTAATATGCTTCATGGTTTTGCCGTTAATGATAAGTCTAATTTATATCCTGAATATGTTGACTAAAACAACTTTTTTGCTTATTGGAAATTCCGTAAAATAATATACCAATAGCGTTTATTAACATAATATATTTAATTTAAGATATAACATCGTCTGGAATAGATAGAGTATGTTAACAGTTCAAATAAGTTAAAATGTGTTTTGCTATCAAATTTCAATATAACTTGCAACGATGAATATCTTACATTGACTTTCTATTCAGGTATTTATTTTAAATAAGTCAAGATGTAGTATTTTACCGGTATTTATTTTGTTAAACTTCATACCTATTTATAACAAATAAGAGTACACTTCTTAGCTTTACTAGTAGCCTTAATACAATAGCCCACTTTCAAACTGATGATGGTTTTGAAAATAAAGAGATTTTTCAATAATTAGTCGTAACCTCAGAAAACATTATATATCTTATCAAGGCCAATAATTGTGTGTTTTTCAAGAGGAATCGTGAATGAATGAATGTGGTAGTTGTTTTGGTGTTTTATTATAAACCTGTAAGAAATGTATCAATAAAATCTAGCAATAAGGACACGCCAATACTAAAATTGAGCTCAAAAACATAATAATACTATCTTTACATTGTACTTACTGAATATAATAAAAAGGCAAATGAAAATGGCTGCTAATGCTCCAAGACTCATCGAGAACATCATGATGTGTGTATCGTGAACAATCTCACAATTCTTCCCCCAAAATCCTTCTGGACAGACGCATGTGTATCTTAGAGTTGGATCTTGATTTATACATTTTCCCCCGTTCTGACAAGGCATATCCACACACTCGTTCCTATCCGTACAAGCCCTGCCATCATGCGTTAAAACCTGCCCTTCAGCACACCTGAAAAAGTTTAAGAGATTATTGTAATACCTACAATGTACAACTAACAAAATTCACACACACAAAGATATTCACCATCTAATCTAAACCAAATATTTTCACATCATAGATCCAAACGCAATAAGTAAAAAATAATGTTTAATTATCAAGTGTTTGATGGCTTAGAAGACCGATTTGAAACTATTTCACCATTTATTAAAATGACGTGAGAACAAGGTTTGATAAATTATACAAATAATGGTTTTAAAAAGTGACTTGTTTCAACAAATGGAACCATGATTCCAAAAAAGAGACTATGGGATGAGAGAAGAAGAATAGGTTGGCCTCAGAAAGATAGACTGATATTATGTATACTCCCCGTACCGGGTAGGAGATGGATAAGACTGGCTCGAGTAAAAGAAGCATGACAATATGCAGATAAGGCCTATATTCGGCAGTGGAAAGATGTTTGAAGAAGAAGAGATTTTTCTAGTCAAACAACAAAAATATTAATGATGAGATTAAAAATAGTTTACATTATGTCTTGATAGAAAGAAGATTGTAAATAATATCTTTTTGAGAATCTTTTGATTTTCAGGAAATTTTCGAGTGCTACAAAATAAACATTATTCTTTTGTACTTATTGTAAGATAGTATCTATATCATGAAATGTCATGTTCAATTTGAATATCTAATTCTCAACTCTGCGAATTTCGCTTTTGTTCGTTAGATTTCCTATCGCGTATAATAATTACTTATCTTATTTGTTTATTTCCCCCAAGAAAGATTTACATTAAAAAATACAATATAGGTATCTTTTGTTTCTACATTCTGTTAGTGATAAATAAAAGCATTTCAGCCTCGTTATTTGAATTTTAACAATATTTAAATTAGCTGACATAGGCTCTTTTGTCTCAACCATGTGTAACGAAATCTCAAGGTTGAGACCATTTCAAATGAGTGCTGTAAAAAACACCATATACAACTAAACTTGCGAATGTTTAAAGTATCATTATCTTACAACCTTTTGTTGTATTCAAGCTCACTATTAGATTATTCAATTTTGAGTAATCTAATAGTGGGCTTGCTCTGTTTAGAGTTGCGTCCATCAGATAGTCATGAAAGTCCAAGAGGGAAAACTTTGTCCAATACTGTACATAACAACAATTAGGCTGAAGGTATAATAGTACTATATTTAACCATTAAAATAACTTGTTTGCTTCCATTTTATAGACTATAATTTACTTTACAAAGTCGGTATACCAAGAAATGATCAAAGACGTGTTCAAATCAAGTGGTATTCGTCGACAAAATATTTGTGTAATTTAAATGTTAGGCACTTTTGAATAAGTTTAAGTAAAGCCTCCATGTACTCAAATATAATTACAAAATAATTATTTATTATTCAAGATAGATATAGGTATATGTACAATACTTAAGATTTGTTAACATCATTAATGGGAAGAAATTAAGTGACTTGAGTAGCAATTAACTTAAATTAATCGCAGTATTAGTTAACAATGATTTAAACCTGCTTTAGTAACATGGGAATATTATATTTACTATTTCTTAAACAAAGCACCAACAAATATTATAATCAATTCTATTTTCGTTTTCCTTTACATTATTTGAGATGTTTTTGTATTAATCTTTACCTACTAAACAGCTTTTCTCTGCTTTGCATTAATTAACGATGTTTAATTAACTATGAAATTCATAAACTGCCTATCGGAACTTAGCACCTAGGTAATTATATTTTTTCTAAGGAAACAGTTTGTACAAACAAGAAACCCATTTTGATTAATGTTTTTATAACATATATACAATCGTATATTGTAATGCAACACATTTGGCGATATAAATTCTAGAAAAAATCTGTTTCGTCTTACTCGAAACCATGATCGTAGAAGGTTTTTAAAAGACTTTTGTGCAGCAGTAAAGAAACAAAAGTTAGCAGAAAATAAGTGAAAAAAATGAGGATACTCGTTGGATAGGTATTATTAAAAAAAAAATACACGACGTTCATTAACACCTACACACAATAATAATCGAGTCTAAAGAATTTCTGGACTGCAATATAGGTATCCCATTACTTTATTAATTTGTCGCTGGCACGGAAAAGACGACTTTTGTTGCTCACATGCAGTCAGCTAGATACCTTATTTGTATGAGATGCTAAGATGGTATAGATGGATGTTATGCTATTCTATGTTTACTATTTGCCAAATTTGGTTAAAATACTTCTTGAAAATATAATCAGAATTTTGTATCATGTAGGGGAGAGTCCCTATGAAACGGACATTTTTGAGGAAAGTCTTATTTATATATTTATTTCACATCAACAGCACACTACAGACAATATATATGCATAAAAACAAACAATGCAAACAAAAAAATGGTATCAATATATCGCCCTATTTATAAGTGCACACAAATTAAAAATTCATATAAAGTTTGTAGCCCATAAGGTTGTCAGATTCAAATAAAAGAATAGTAAAATGATAAAAAAAGCTACCACATTAGACAATAATATAAAAAAAAAAAAAAAAAAAAAAAAAAAAGAAGAATAACAGTTATCTGTTCTTACAATAGTAATAATTAGTTAGTAAATTTTTATAAACAATCCAGATTATCATATACCCACAAACTATGAAGTTTGCAGCTCTGTTATGCACTAAAGAAAAAATATTAAAAAATCTTTTAGATACTTTTACATGTAAAATTCTAAAATTAAAAATATGTCCGTTTCATGGAACGATTACCATGAAACGGACATGGGGTCCCATGGAGCGGACATAATAATGAAGTGACTGTTGACGATTTTATTGCCATTATATTATTATTTTATTATTCCGGTTTCTGGTGCAGAAGACAGCAGAAATTAAAATAAAATGTTATGACGTCAAAAAAAAATTTTTTACAACATGTTCAGTGGTCTTTTTACATTACATGTTTCATGTGCCCATATCTGGAATACCTTGCACTTCAACCAATCTTTTTCACTGGCCACATATGATTAACGACTGCCAGACATGTGCTGCTTCCTTCCGATGCTTTGGATATTGAAGATTCGCTTATCTTTTTTTTTATATTTTTTTTAATATGAATTGGATGTCGGTTTCATTGTACCTACTTTTTGGTGTCCGCTTTATGGGAATTTATGAAATTTTAAATAAAGATATGAAATTTTATAAATCCAGATACTATTAAAACTATTTCAACTTTTTTTATTTACTTAAGATAATGATTTATCTGAATTTTAAAACAAAAATTGAATTTGTAAAAATATTAAAATTAAATGAATTTGGAACTGTGTGATAAAAATTTACTTTTGTCTTATGAAAAAATCAAACTTGTGTATCATGGTCAAATGCAGGAGCAGAACTGTCACACTTCCGTGGTATAATGCGTTAGTAAGCGTCTTCAATAAACATCTAACAACATCATGGTAGTTCCAACAGGAGCCGAATACCAGCTTCTGTCCGCTTCATGGGACGTCCGTTTCATAGGGACTCTCCCCTACTCGTACGTAATAATTTCAAAATATTTACCTGCATTCCACTCTGTTCCATAAATCCACACAAACAAAAGGAACTGCACAATCGATGTTGACGCAAGGCGTATTGGATGGACAACCTCGAACTAAATTTCTTGACAGAGTTGCCTGACCCCATTGTGTCCCATTCATAGCTGGTGGGAGAGGAAGAGGTTTGCCATCAAGTCTCAAATCATCTAAACAACCTCTTTGAAAATCTGATATAACTCCAAATGTTTGTATCCCTGTAAATTCTCCTTTTCCTCCTGCATAAACGCCTTCTTGTTTATCTATAAAAAGCCATTGTTGACCTTCAAAGACAAACGTTTCATTGTAATACAACCCTTCCCCACCATCCATCTCTAACATTACAGCACTACCATAACGATTGACTTTGGCAACGTGCCAAAAGCCGTCATTCACTAATATTTTATCCAACCAAATATCATTTTCTTCCATTCTCATTGAATTGAGATTATATCTAAAATGTAATTTGGCATCTTTTATTTCTAAAATACAATATTCTCTATTGTGTTGATCGCTCATTCTGAACAATTCTCCTTCCGTTTCTCTTGTTCTAAATCTCAATTGGATGTTTGTACTGAACCTATCTGGTTCGAAACTAAGAGCATACTTCACATAACTCTGGCTTTTGAATGTTATTGGTATTGTTGGGGTAGTACAAGTTGGTCCAGTCCAACCTGGTTTGCACTTACAATCTGCTGTTGTATAACTTGCCACGCATGATCCGCTATACCAACACCTGGACGTATTTTCATCCTGATTGCATAGTTCATCGGTCTGTGGGCACCCTGGATATGAATTATGTTCTAGACCTGGATGAGCCAAGTCATATAATCTTGTATTAAAAATAACGTTCCTCAAACATCCATTGAATCCTTCTAAACTGAAGTCAAGTTTCCACATTTTCTTTATAAATTCCATTTGTTCTTTATATAATCCACCTAATTGTAATGGTGTATTTACATTTAAATATTCGTTAAAATATGGCATAACGCCATGAACTTGGCAGTTTGTATAATCTAATTCTGATAAACTGCCATTTTCTATTTTCTTAACTTCAGCAGTCTTACAAAAATCCACAACCATTTTGACGTTCTCCGAATCCCAAAAGACATCTAAACGATGCCATTCTCCATCATCTAATGTATTTTTAGTAACTATTTTTAATTCTAAAGTACCAGAACCAAAATCGAGTAATAATCTAGGGAACCCGTTCTGGATTTCTAATGATATAAAGTCGCTAACAATTTCTTCCGAATCTTTCGGAAGCAGTATAGGACCATTGTATAAAAATAGTCCATTAGAATTTCTAGTGATAAATTCTAAACTAAGATGTGATTTATCACAAGATTCCAATTGTGAAAACCATGCCCATCCATTTCCTTGAAAACTTCTTTCTATTTGTTGGCATCTTGGCCCACTAAACCCTGAAGGACACGAGCAAGATATACCATGTTTATTGTCAATACATAATCCACCATTGAAACATGGGCTTGTGCGACATGATTCTACTTTACTATTTTTAGCCACACAACTACACTGTGCAACAAATTTGGCTTTCACACTCACTAAAGCCGTCGTATTTGCGTCAACTAAATACGGACTTTTCTTTACTTCCAATACATTTGAACAAGAACCTTCACAGTTGACATTTTCATTGGGGCATTCATTTATTCCAATCATTGTTATATTCAGTCCTATGACTTTTTCAATTTCTTCATAATTCAACAAAATCACTCCATTTAACTTCACCGAATCATAATTTTTCCCAGATATTGTGTATATCACATCAGTACTCTGAACATTACCTTGGTTTGATTGGATGCTAAGGATATCAATATCTTCTTCGTACGCATTAAATATTTCACTAAACTTTTCCAACAAAAGTTGTCTTTTGCTTTTTGCGCTTATATCTACTTGATAATTCCATTCTCGTATAAAATTTTCATCATTCACACCTTCAAATCTTATTGAACCTGAATTTACAATAAAGTTATGAGGTATGTCCTTTACTGTGACAATAACATTTGATGTGACGTTGTATTGATTATGCTTGTAGTCTGTGACTTTGAATTTCAAAGTATAAATTCCTTCTTTTGTACCATGTTTCATTTGAATCATTCCAGTTTTTTCATTAAGTCGAAAACGTTGATGTTCTCTCGTATCCCACTTAAAAATTTTATCAGGGAAATCCCAATCATCTGCATCATACACAAAAACCCGGCCAATTTCAATATCTTGAGGTGGACCATGAAAGTTATACACCAAGATGTTCTTATTTCCTGGTTGCATTTTGTTATCGTTAATATCTCCAATAATCACAGTCAACGTACTTGTTCCTGTCAGTGATGGTCTTCCACTATCTTGTATCAAAATAGGTACTAAATATTCTTTTTTATATTCCCTGTCAAAAGATTTTAAAGAAAGAACACTTGCTATGTTATCTTTTGGGTCAAAACCAGATTGTTCTACTTTAAAAGCTGATTTGATAACTTCATCTGCATTAGGATCCAAAGAAAATTTGAATGGAGCACCGTTTATGGTGAACGGGTCATCTCTATCACTTGCTTGGATTTCTGCTACTAGTTGTGGAGGAACGTGTTCAGGTACAACTGGTCGATAATCTTTTAATAAAACAGGAGCATTGTCATTGACGTCTTGAGCATGTACAACAAAAGTTGCAGTAGCTGTTTTAGGAGGAATACCATCATCTATTGCTAAAACTTTAATATCATGTCTAGGAATCTTCTCTCTGTCCAAAGATCTTTGAAGATATACGTCGCCTTTATGATTGACACGAAAAAATCTTCCTCTGTCTGAAGCTCTATCGATTTGAAATGAAATGTTACTTTTACCTCCGTTATCAATATCTGTAGCACGAAAATTCCATAAGAGCTTACCCACTCTTGTATTTTCATAGGTAAATACTTCAGTAAAATTTTTCTCAAAAACTGGCTCGTTATCATTTATATCTCTTAGTTTGACTACAACCCATGAAATTGCTGAATGATATTTATCAAATGTACCATTGTTGGCTTTATCTGTTACTTGAATTTTGAAACGAAAGCCATTTCTTTGCATAGGATCTTCATAATCCAGCGGTTCTTTTATTCTAAGTGAGCCTGTACCATCACTACCCTGACTGATTTCAAATCTGTTTGCTCCGTATCCACTATTTTCAATAATTTTGTATGTAAAATTGTTGGTTTCGTCATCATCATGAACAGTGACTGTCAATATGGCATGCAATGGTAGTGTTGTATTATTGGTTTCATCTACTTCCGTCAACCATTCTTCTTTGACGAAACTAGGAGGCATATCGTTAATATCTTTCACTTTTATAACGACAGTACCTGTACCTTTTAAACCACCTCCATCCATAGCAACAACTTGTATTGAATAATCTGGAGTTTTTTCTCTATCTAAGCAACACACAGCTGTTTTTATCAAACCTGTTGTTGACTCTATTTCAAATATTGGAAATCCTGTTTCTTCTTCAATCACATTCTTTTCTATTGAATAAACTAATTTTGCATTTCCACCTTCTTCTGGATCATCGAAGTCGACTGCTGCTATTTTTAAAACTTTCTGACCTACTGTGCCATTTTCAGTCACATTTGCGTTGTAGACACTTAGTGGGAATAGAGGAGCGTTGTCGTTTATGTCTTTCAAATTCAACTGAACTTCTGAATAACCAACTAATCCATCTCCACCTTCATCTTGAGCAAACACCGTGAATCTCCATTGGGGTCTTCCATTTGGGAGGTCTCTGTCCAAAGGCTGAAAAAAATGGAAATTTTTCTTTCATTTTTTTTTATCAAAACATCATATTGAAAACTAAGCACTGCCTTAAAATGACAATGGTCATGTATCCAAGAAAATACGCCAACATGAATTTTATTGTATTGTAAGTATAAATTGTAACTAATGAATTAAAGGTTATAGGATTTTCTTACCTTCATAACGAATATTTCTCCAGTTGTCCGATTCACTTCGAATTTGCTGTTTGCAGGATTATCAGGATCTATCCCTTGTCCTGTTGGAAAATAGACTACGTTATGTGGACGATTTTTATCTTGGTCGATGGCTTTGACCTGAAAAGAAAATACCAGACAAACAATTAATTTCATAATAGTAAGTTTCACAGGAAATTTACCTACTCTATCTGAAATTGGAGAATAATTAAGATAGACAACAGTTTTGCCTTCTGCATTGAAAGAAACATTTAAACATTTGTGTATTTTTTCCTACGATGAATAATTTCGTTTCCAAAAATGTGATAACATAAATGAAGCTTATCTAAAAAAAAATGTCGTTTGAATTTTTGTGCGTTCAGTTCAGTTTCTCAAAGAGAAGCGAGTATGTTATCATTGTACATAGTTAACTTACATGTTAGGCAAACTTATTTCTGTAAGTAAAAGTAGTGTGAATCAATATTTTGTATCATATTATGAAATAATAGTGGTAAAAATCAATCTATGTAAGTATGGAAGACACACCTTTTTGCAGGAAGATTCGGATGCTGGACGCGGTATATGGTGCCTTTGATTGAGATCTTGTTATGTATAAACGACGTTTTAAAAAGTGTCCATACATAAATATGTAGGTACCTACTTATATATTTATATAAATCAGTCAATATCCAATCAGCTTTGAATCTAACTGGCATTTTAAGGACATCATTTGGATCTGTTCCGTAATGGTGTCAAACTATATGATTCTTATCTTATAAATTAATTATATTATAAGGTTTATGGAACGATTATTAGTTTTGAAAAATTCTTTTTCATATTGAAATTATTACTTGTACACAATAATGGAAGAATCCAATAAGAATATTTTATTCCTCTATTCAACACAACTAGATTATCATAAATAACTGCGAGATTATTTTGGTGATGGTTTTGTAATGAACCTTAATTCAAATTAAAAATGACACGAAAATACATACCATATTACATTTAACGATAATTATTACCATAAAATTTCACTGAAAACAAAAAGTTATTGTGACTTCTCGAAACAACACAAGATGTTGTACGTAGAATGGAATTAGGTAATAATCATTTTGAATAATATTAATTTACAAGTATTTTAGTCGACATTACAGTTTTGGAAGCAATTTAAATAATAATATGGTTAAACTGTTAAGGTTGAGTATTGCAATGTATCCTCAGGGCGACGTTTATCCTGAACTACATAGCTCCTAATTTGGTTTTACACCCAGTAAACTTTATTTTTTTTCTCCTTTAAGATTTAAATTAGCTAAATGTTAATGTCAACTGGCAATCTACAGCTCAACATAAAAAAGTATGAAGATCTATTTTTTTTAGGCTGAAGCCTTATCAGGGACGTTCGGCGATCTGAAGTAGGTAATTATAATTTTTGCTCGAATATTTAACACAAATATGTAAGATACATATAGATGATGTGACCCTCGGTGATACGTCTTTATCAATTTTTATGTATCAATTGGAATAACTCTAACTGTGCCTTTAATTTTGATGAAACATATTGGTTGCAAAGGTTTTTACTTTTTTTTATCCTTTTTTAAAATGATGTATAAGGTTTTTGGTTATAAACTCAAAAACAACTAAATTCACCTTTCACAGTAGCTTTAGAGCTTTAATCGTGAAAGAGGAGTTTGCAAGCACCTGAGATCGAGCCGGAAATTAATTAATTTAAAGGGCTCACTCAGGATTAGCGTCACCCTTAACGCATATTGAAATATTGAGCGTAAGTACCACGTACACATCTAATTACTATCAGGGTATTAGGGACAAATAAATGATGCGATGTACGAGAGTACCCTTTTTGGGTATTGCGGTCTTTTTACACCATATTTATTTTAAGTGGAACATACTGTAAGACAAAAATGCCCATGGTTGACATCATCTAAAAATGGTTAGCAATGTAGGTAGTTTTCTCTACTGATTTTAAAACTAGTTTTGTCATTCAAGTGTATTTTCACGGTTCAGTTTGAGTATTGAAAAGGTTACATTGAAAAATAAAATAATAGCAATTTCTTTATATTAAGTGTGCTTTCTATCTAAAGCATCATGTCATCTCTAATTAATTATGTTGCCATTGGACAAACTTCGTAATACAATGAACAATATGTGCCATATATGTATAATAGATTGAAGGAACCACCGACCACCCGGATAGCGCAGAAATCTGAAGACTTCCAATTTTGTGCCATATAAATAAAATATTCAGATGGAAGACATACCGACCTCATCGTCGATTTGGAAATGTTAAATGCCTCATCCGTGATTTTTGCGATCAACCTTCTCATACAACTGGAGTGCACTTTCTCATGGCAATTATTTAGAAAACAATAATTGACGTGAAAAATAATGGGAAAAGTGTTTGACTCGTTTACGAGTTTAGGTATATCCGATTTCAGAGTACGAATGACTATTTAATAACTCTGTGATGAATCTTAATCTTAAATGAACCATGGTGTTCCAGTGGTGGTGGTGCATAGTATGTAGAACATCATTATATCTTCTGTAAGTGCTGAACATACATATCTAAGATTATGGTTAAAGTTAGAAGAGAAATGATAAACAGTATGACTCCAGATAGTCCCAAGCCAATCTTGTTCAGAGAACTTATGTCAAATCCAGATTACTCCAAGGCTTTAAGAAGGTGTTCCGAATTTCGAAAGGACAAAAATGTGAACTCTTGCAGTGATCGAGTTCCATTCCTATTTTTTTGTTTGTTTCATAATTACTTGGTCATTTTACCTGACCCAACTCACTTTGTTGGTGACGTCTTTTTCTCGTTTAATAGGAGGCGACTTCCAGGAAAATCGATTAAGTTAATAGGACAAACAAAACCTATGCTCTGACTTGTGACCTTCTCACAACTTTTTTATATGTGTTAGTTAATTTGTTTCTGTATTAAAATAATACTTTCATTTGCCTGGAATTTTTATTCTAGAAATATGAATGCTATGACAATTGTATTTAGTTCTTAAAAATAGACAATATAGACTACAGTCACTTTGTATTGGTCAAAGCCAACAACTAGTTTGACGAAAATACGTACCTACATAACTGTAAGCTAATTTTCTGTCTTTATTGTCTAAGTAAAGAAACGAACGATATTAATAGTTGTATTTAACTTCAAAAAGACCTTTCTTAGAAAGAAATTTCACGAAGGGTACGGATGAAATAGAAACTGAGATTTTTGTAACATCTGTGGTTTAGAATTCAAGTGATTCTTAACATAATTATAAGGTATTAAAAAATATAAGTTTCATATGTCAAAGATGATAATAATACCTAATATCTTCTTAAATTTATAAAGGAATAAGAAATCTAGAAAGCACAGTTTGAATTACAAATTAAGAATATCACTGTAAACACGAGTTTTATTTCACAAGTAGGTAATGAATACTTAGTAGGTAATACTATTACATTAAGTATCTTATGTGTTACTTTTGTAGTAGGTATAAACTTACATTACACTAAATAATACTATCGTGAAATTCTATAAGTATGTAAGTACATACATGCTTAAAGTTTCAACCCTTTATAAAGCAATTATAAGCGAAAACATCGAACAGCACTTCGACAAAATTAATCAAGACATTTTATTTATACATCTGCATAACAATGGGTGTGAAAAATCGCGAGCTTCCGAGAACTTCGTAACTTGATCACGTGGGTCAAATTCTAAAGGACGATCGTGTGTTGAGTGTGAAGAATCGACTTGCATGCATGATAAATCGCATGATTGTATAAGCGGAAAAGTATGTAAGGACAGATCTATATGCCATTACGTTCTCTCTGCCTACCCCATTTGGGATGCAACGTGAAGGTATAGAAAGACATATAGATATTACGTGATATTTTTTACTGATTTAACAGGGAATCCCAAAGTTTAAAAAAGGTAGGTGTAGATTTTTTCTGTTTCGATAGGTCTATGAATTCTTTTATTATTGCCAACCATCTTAGAATCATAATAATATCTTCACATCACAAAAACTTGACACTAACATTTCGTACATCGATAATAATAATAAAGACTTGCTTGAAAATTTTATGTACCCAGAAAAAAATCATACTTTGATAGTACGTGTAATATATATAATAAAAATACACCTATTTACTTCACATACCTAATATGAAAGAATAAATTGTTATTGGAGAGAATGATAATAGAAAAGAACTATTAAGTAGTTGGTACCAACCTAATAGTTATAGAACAATGAATATTCTTGCTTCCACTATTCAGAGGCAGATAAACAAACGAGTATGTATTCCTCCGTAAAACCATTGTTCATACTGGTTTATTGTTATTTTTACTCTTGCTGCTAGATTTGTATAGATTCAGTGTATTTTTAAAAGATGAAAGAATTATTTTGATAGAACGTGTACAACAGTAGTGAAGTAACTGTGGATTGGCCGAATACCGAATATTCGATGAATGTTCAAAATCAGGATATTAATCCCGACGTTTATCATCTTAGTTTTCATGATTTTTACTACTATTGCTATGGCTCATACGTGGAGCTGAAAAGACTGGCTGAGAATAGAGACGAATGGAAAGGAAAGACCAAACTCGTTGCAGACCAATCCAATGGATTGTAACTCTTTATATATAGGTATGCTATGATTATTACACCACCATATCATATCCAACAAAAGAGACAACCAACAGAACAACTGTCAGTAATACATAATTATGCTGATTGTTTTCTCCATGCCAATTAAAAAAATAGACATTCATTCTCTACGCTGAATGAATCTCAAATGCCATTAAGAGAATACTCGAAAACTTACAAATAGGAGAGGTAGAGTTTTTCTATATCGTAGACTCTGCTGGTTCAATGGTTATTATAGATTTTTATCTGCTTAGTAGGTACTTAAGCAAGTTGGTGATCTTAAGCAGATAAGCTGTCTACCATCAAAGGTACCAAATATCATACAACAATAATATTTTTATTCGATAATTTTAAAAACCGTCACACGAATTTTCGAAGAACTTCAAAGAAGCATTTATACCATTTTTCTTTCATCTCTAGCTCAAATATTTACAAATAATAAGTACCAATATCGTTTCTTTTGATAACGCTTCAGAAATATTTGTATGAAAACAAAATCCATGTAATACCATACTCTTTCACGACTAAATCTGTAGGTACATATCTACATAAAATATCAAATATTATTCTGTCAGATATTGTTCATTATACTATAAGAGCGTCATTAAGGGTTAAGTGTGTAGTTAGTTTTACTAGAGATAATAATATAATACTAAAACGAATGTGAAAAAATGTTAAGGTTTTTTCTTCTTCCTCAGTCACTTTTTCACTGCTCAATACGTTCTTCTTCTATACGTATTATCTCGACTAGTTTATCATTTGTTATTGACCCTATCCATATATACATCTTCTACAGCATCTCAAGATCGTAATACTACTCCCGGTTCATATTCTCCACTATGCAATGTGCGATTAATATTATTGTATCCTCATTTAAGCACCTAGATGATAAAATATATTCACATATGTAGGTACATAAATAGATTAATCTCGTTTGAAAATCAAAAAATGCTGACAGCTTAAAAGAAGAAGATAAAATGCAGGTAGTTCCAGGTTTGTTGTAGATAAATCCAGTAAAATTTCATTCAAAGAAAAAGGTGTGGTAAATTTAGTTAAGTTATTATGAAAACATCGTAGGTACTACAACATTGTTGGTATACTTTTAACAGAAAAAAAGTTAGTAGTATCAACCCAAAATGCTATGCATGCAAAGTCAAAATAAAAAAAATGCACCATCAAGATAGTTTTAAATAACTGTGAATTATATTGCTCATTTTGTTCTTTCATTTGTTAAAACTTTTGTATAAAAATCACACCATGAAAATAAAAAGCTGGTAAGCGGCCAAAAACTCAATTATTTGATCAACACTAAACAAAAATACTTTGTTGTAGTTTTGCCGTGTCTGTTTGGCACGTTTCTTTTAATTTATTTTGTTTTATCAAGCGAGAGTGTTGAAAATAAAACCTTCATAATAAATTATTTTTATGTAAGGTGTGAAGAGTTCTATGAAGATTGCAACGATTTGCTCTAATTAAGAAATGAGTGCAGGTAGGTAAACCTAATATTTTGAAAAGAAAATATTGTTTTTTTTTAATTACTTCAGATAAATGTATTTTGAAATGCATGATGCCTTCAAGAGAAAAATCACTGTATGCTTGATGATTTTGAATAAATGTATCTAATTAAAAAAAATGTACATAATTATGAAGTACTTACATATTATGAAAAATCTTTGACAAGAAATGCGTTCTATAAATCTCGTGGTGAAGCTATTTTGCTACGAATTTTACGCGGTATAAATAAGAATTGTTTGAAAGAAGATGAATTTTGTATCAACATTTTTTCTGACTTTTCTATTCAAGTATATTTACGTTGTATAATTATAATATGGAAGTTTTCAGACTTTTAACGTTGATGATTCACTCACGAGTTGATGAAATTAAAAAAAAAAGCTCAAAGTTGGGTTGTAAGTTCTGAGGTAGGTTAGAAAACCAATTTGTAACTTTTGAAAATGGTGTGACAAGACTGAACGTGTTGAATTAATAGTTTGACCTGCGTTGAAAGAATTTGGAATGAATAAATTATTATTTTGGTCAAAGATGACTAGACAGGAACTTAGCAAGTAACGCGGCTAGATACTTGATCTGAACTCCTAGATTGCTAAAAAAGAAATTTTGAAATAGATCGATTCCTGAGAAGATCGAACCATCCTTGTCGCTAGTAGAAAATTAGAAAATTAAAAACTCATTGTGTGAAAAACATAAAAAGTAGTTAATGTTGCCAACCGACGGTATTTGGCGGAAGTTCATATTAAATTTGTAGTGTTGCTAGCGTGCTTGAAACAATTCAAATACCTACTGCAAAATCGCTCCAAAATCAAGTCATTCATTATGGCTATCACCCATCTTGAATGCTGCATTTTTAATTGGCACGTAGAAAAATATCCGCATTTTTATTACATGTAGTTAGCAAACTCACCACTCCTGTTATGGGGTACGCGGTGAAGATATTGATAGATAGATACATATTTTTTTCATGAAAATACGCAGATGTTGTGATTCCTTTTAAAAGGCATTCATTTTAACGTATATATATATTATTGTGTTTAATAAAATGTAAAATGTAAAACGTAAAATGATATTGTGTTTAATAAACTATTATTATTATTATTATATATATTTAAAAATGTTTCAACCATATTTGCACACAAACATAGTATTCAAATAAATAGGTACCTACTAGATAATTAAATTATATTATTATAGTCGTCATAATATTCACGTCATGTTTGATACAATATTACATCTTCATACCATTTTCGTGGAAATTGTAAATCGTGAATTTTTCTATTACATAATAGAGGCAATCGACAATCATCAAGTTCGTCGGTAGCCTGGAGGTAGAGTCTCAGCCTTGTGAACAAGGGGTCCGGGGTTCGATCCCAGGTGCCGGCAAATTCCCCTTTCAGGACACAAGCTTTTAGCTTACTGTGAAAGGCGTATAAGGTTGTATTTGGGTTTATGACAAAACCCAGATATATCTTTTTAAAAAAAAAAAAATCAAATCTTTTCATCGAAAGTGAAAACAGCTATTCACATTCTTCATCTTATGATTTTACTATCCTTTCCATACTTACGATCATGCCGTCTGTAGTTCGGTGCATTTTTGTTACAAGAATTAAAGTTAAAAAATCTCGTTACCACACAACAACACATCCTTTTTTATGGTTCTGAAATTCGATTCGAATTCTCAAAGAAAAGATACAAACAATAAAAAAAAACTTGTTTATGGTCGTTTCGGTGAAAGAGGAGCTTTCATCAAACAAAGTTTTCATTCGTCATTCTAAGTGTTCAATGAAAGCAAAAAGTTCGATTACACTATCGATGATTCATCCTGGATGATCACTCAGAGTGATAAGCATGAACATCCCTTTATAAATATATATTTATATTATGCTATAGGTACTTTGTACATTGAATTCGGATTATTCTATGTACATCCGAATGAGAATGCTTCTACTTCATACACGTTCCAAGAAAACGTTACACAGGATCAGTATCAATTTGATATAATGACAAGGAAAAGCCCAAAATGTACATGAATATAAAGAATAAATTTGAATTGACAACACGTGATTAAACTTTTTAGTACTGTATGGGATTTTTTGTTATACCGAATACTCAGTTCATTCAACTATTAAATACCTAAACAATAATTACTTAGATATACTTTTTGACAACTTGGAGTGTAGCATTATTGCTAAATCATTATGTGGAACATTTTATCAGGTTGTTCCATAGGAAGAAAAAAAAGGTATTCCTCAAATGAATTAAGTATTATACTCCACAGGTTTTGTTAGATTTAATTTAGTAGAGTTAATGTAACAAAAATGATAAAAAGACATTATGTACGTATGAATAAAAAAATAATGTTGAATATTTCTTGTTTTATTTCACTATACCAATGTTCAAAATGTTCTACTTTCTAAATGTAAGCATATTGCTTTCTCTTTGCTTTAGTTATTTTCAGACTTTTTTTTCGCTTTACATTGCCAATATTTCAAATACCCAACATAATTTTTTCTTGTAGAGAGAATGTAAATTTTTATCTCTGATTATGGATCTTTTGATATGTTCTTTTTTTTATGTATTAAAAAAGCTTATTATTAATAGCTGTTAACAAATAAATAAATAAATAAATAAATAAATAAATAAATAAATAAATAAATAAATAAATAAATAAATAAATAAATAAATAAATAAATAAATAAATAAATAAATAAATAAATAAATAAATAAATAAATAAATAAATAAATAAATAAATAAATAAATAAATAAATAAATAAATAAATAAATAAATAAATAAATAAATAAATAAATAAATAAATAAATAAATAAATAAATAAATAAATAAATAAATAAATAAATAAATAAATAAATAAATAAATAAATAAATAAATAAATAAATAAATAAATAAATAAATAAATAAATAAATAAATAAATAAATAAATAAATAAATAAATAAATAAATTTAATAATAAATAAATAAATAAATATATAAATAAATAAATAATAAATAAATAAATAAATAAATAAATAAATAAATAAATAAATAAATAAATAAATAAATAAATAAATAAATAAATAAATAAATAAATAAATAAATAAATAAATAAATAAATAAATAAATAAATAAATAAATAAATAAATAAATAAATAAATAAATAAATAAATAAATAAGTAAATAAAAAAATAAATAAATACCACCTCAAACAGGTACAATATTATAATTTATGTCATCACTGCATTTCTAGTAAACTACTCGTAATTTGACTGAACATACCTACCTAATTATTGTAATTTTTTCCATGTTAAATATAAACATATTTTTTTATTTATTTATTTATTTAGTAACAACTCACGGCACTAGCCTTTAATAATCTTCATAATTTTGGTCAGAGCTGTAAACTTACAGATGAGTTGGATTTAATTAAAGATTCTTTATTCATTTTTATGTAATTATAGTCTATGATTTTCAGATTATTCATTATTTTGTTTTAGGCCGTGTGTTGTAGGTATATCTGCTCGTATGAAAGACACGCGAGTGAATGAAAAAAAAAAGCTTGGCGACATAAGTTATGGATGTAATGCTCTTAAAAATGGGTGAAATTTACTCTGTAAATTTATCAATTGTAATAATTGAATTGAGATGTATAAAACCAGTTACAAATAAAAAACAATATTAATTCTATACTTAACAAGAAAAACAAAAGACTTTGCAAAATATTTTAGAACTGTAGAATGATAATAATATTGATAAAGGCATTTCAATAAAAGTAAAACCATGTTCAAAGTAAGATGTACCTGTCTGAAGAATCTACTTACTAAATATAATATTTGAAGTTGCTCGTTAAAATGTATATCATATTATGTATTTTGTTTATTTACAATATATTATACTTCCTTAACTATAATCATAGTAGTGAAAGAAAAACATTTTCATATTAAGGTTTATCTATAAGAATGTTTTTTGTATAATGAAGATCTATGAATCTTATAACCTATTTAATCAGCATGAAAACAAAATAATATTATCTCATTGTGTCATTGCGCATTGAAATATCAAAATAATATTATCTCATTGTGTCATTGCGCATTGAAATATCAAAATAATATTATCTCATTGTGTCATTGCGCATTGAAATATCAAAATAATATTATCTCATTGTGTCATTGCGCATTGAAATATCAAAATAATATTATCTCATTGTGTCATTGCGCATTGAAATATCAAAATAATATTATCTCATTGTGTCATTGCGCATTGAAATATCAAAATAATATTATCTCATTGTGTCATTGCGCATTGAAATATCAAACTTTCTTTCATCTTTTATGGACATCATACCTTCATAATCATATTTGATATAGGTACTCCTGAAGATTTATAAGTAGCTAAAGCATCAAATCTCGAGTGGTCTTGTTAATCAGAAAAAAAAAATTACATGTCTAAGTTGTAACTGTTTCTTACTATACTAAAATATACACTTTTATGGCTTCCCGCAAGATTGAGGGTTTAAATGTTAGTAAACAATAATTTCACCCAATTGTTTGTTTTGATAGAGGGCTCTTAAAACGTGATTATAATTTTCCAAAAATAAAGTATTAAAATAAAGTTTTATTTAAGTACCTAGCGACTGATTGTTTTCAAAACAAAGAAAATCTAATTGTTCAGTGTTTTCTGAGTTAGCAACATGCTGCTGAATTTATTTTATTTGTATTTATAGACTTTAAAAACATTGTCAAATTTATTTTTGTTTCTAAGCAGGTTTACTTTTTGCTTGAAGAATATTTATGTGTGTTTTGTCAATAAATAAATCTAAACAATGGAAAAAAATAAATTATATTATTATTTAACGAAAATTATAATTAAACAAACCACAGTGTTTCCACAAAGATATTTCAAGCTATTTATTTTTCAATTCAAAACCATGAACACGTTAGATTTATTTTTGCACGTAAAGGACAACTTACATGTTTGCTACATGCAGCTGGTCTGTTGGCTATCCTTTTTGTGGGATATGCCGTCATGATAATGTATAGTATGTATATAAATACCACACAGCAAAAATGATATTTAGGTAGGTACCTACCTATACCTATCGGATAAATGGAAGTTTTCAGACTTCTGCGCTATCCGGGTAGTCGGTGAGTTCTTCAATACTTATTACGACACTCGGGTTCACCAGCCTAAATAGGCCCAGAAGAAGTTTCTGGACACCTCAACTTCGCTTTTGTTCCAAAATATATCTTAACTTTTATATATTATATACGTCTTCTATACATACTTTTTACGTACCTACGTAGATACGTACTTATTATATGTAAAAAAAATTATAGTAACCTATGCAGGTTAAGAAATTATTTACAATTATATATACTTAATTAATGTATTTGCTTCAGATAGAGGGGGATTGAAAGAGTGTACTCAAAAGATTCCACAAACGGGGTTATTTTGGCCGGCTAGCGTGTCTTATGACTATGATATCAGAGCGTACGGAGTGCGAAGGCAATTTGCGGATGTTGATAGCATATCATATAACTTTTAGAACACCTAATGAAGAATAAAATAATGCTTTGTCATATGAATAAACCATTACAACATGCATAACATGCTGACATTACATTTGGCACTGCTTGCACATTAAAATGCATTTATTTCAATTGTAAATCTCTACAAATGACTTCAGTTCATCATTTCAGAACAGATTAACTGGTGTGATGCACATAAAATACATATTGTACCATATCGGTTAAAGAATAAAGTGAAGATAATATTGGCGAAAAATTAAACTAGCATGGTTTAGTTATTTTTGAAGCTATATCGAGTTTTATAAAGTTAAAATAAAATTCCTACATTTTTGATCAAACTTTGTGATTAAGCTTTTTGACTGGGCATAACTTTGTACAATTGAATTACGTATTAGTGGTTTTCGATCCGATTTCGCTCAAAAATAATGTTTATAAATATTATCAAAAATATTACATATTTTTTTCTGAACAATACGACACTTGTTATGGGTACTTTGGAGGGGGAGCCGGATAATTTACCGACAACAATTTGCCGACGGACAATCACCGACAACAATTCACCGAGAGGACAAATTACCGAGAGGATAATTCACCGACAGGATAATTCATCGACGTACATTTCACCGACAGACAATTTGCCGACAAATACAAAACAATATAATTACGTTTTGTAATGTTGTATTTTATTGTTTATGTATTTGTGTAACAACATATTTAAACACCCACTACAAGAAACAATCTGTCTTTTTTAAAAAAAGAACTTCCGACCACGCCAGAGTTATATTATTCGTATTTGTCGGCAAATTGTCTGTCGGTGAAATGTACGTCGATGAATTATCCTGTCGGTGAATTATCCTCTCGGTAATTTGTCCTCTCGGTGAATTGTTGTCGGTAAATTGTCCGTCGGCAAATTGTTGTCGGTGAATTTTCCTAGACCCCTTTGGAGGATGAGTGAAATCTTTTAGTACAACAGTAAGTTTTTATTTGTAGTATTGAAACAAATCTCCAAAAGAGGACTAGTTTACTTCACTATAATATTACTCATTATAACAAAATTATCTGATCAATGAGGTTATAAACAGGTATTCGTAAAACATCACGTTAAGACACTTAACACGTTCAGTTCTGCAATGAGGTCATCCATTCTGAATGTGTAAACAATGCCATGATGCCATATGAATTAATGAACATCGATTATCATACATAGAGAATAGACTGTATAGCTATATATACTATACTAAACCCTCACGCCGTGTCCCAGGTGGGGTAGGCAGAGAGAACGGAACGCCACGTCGCTCTGTCCTTACATACTTCTTTCGCTTCCTCTACATTCATCCATTTTCTCATACATGCACGCCGATTCCTCTTACTTAACACGCGACCGTCCTTGAGAATTTGATCCACGTGGTTAAGCCACGTAGTTCTTGGATGTCCGCGCTTTCTCACACCCTCTTCGTCAATCTTACACCATCCATTCGCTCCACATGACCAAACCATCTCAATTTATTTACACGCATTTTATCAACAACACTCCTCTTGCAACCACTCATTCTTCTAATATCCTCATTTCTTACTCTATCACGCAATGTTTTAGCTACCATTCTTCTCAGTGATCGCATCTGCACTGCATTTATTCCACTCTCGTCCTTCTTCAGCCATGTCCAAGTTTCGCTTGCATACATCAGTGTCGGTACGAGGATGGCGTTGTGCACCAGCATTTTAGCCATGTTCGAGACATTGCTATTGCTAACAATTTAGATCGAAGTGCACCGTTCACTCTCGCACCAGCCACTTTTCTTTTTTCAATGTCCCTTTCGTACCTTCCATCCCTCACAACTATATATATGTACCTATTATGTTGTAAATTTTAAATTAATTATCTCTTGCATGATATAAAAACTCAAGAAGGGAATTCAAATAGTTACAAAACCTTAGAAATATCCCAGATGAATAGCCAGTGAGTAATAAATCTGCCGGTTTTCCTCTCCGCACTAATAACAAAATAAGGGATGTAGGTAATTTGGATGTAATCCTCGTCGCTAAATTGTGGATATTGATTGTCTTACACGTGAACCTCACCTCGGCCTTCTGTTACTACCAATTTGTGTTCATAATTTATTATTATTCGATATTATTTATGTTTTATTACTTGTGTTATACTTGTCATGTTCCTTGAGTGTTACTTAAAAGATTCCCACGATGGCGGTTTTGGCCGGTTGGCCCTTCAAGCCTGCCCAATGCCCGTGAGGACAAATTTGATTTAGTTATGCGGAAAAATAGGAGTTCACAACTCCTGAGATATCCGGGTGGAGGTGGGTGTCTCTTCAATGTCTTACACGTGAAGTTTTACGAGCAATGTATTTTTATAAAGCACTTAAAATCTTACAAAAAAGAGTGAGAGACGTGTTTCTTGCCACGGAAATATATTATTACAATAATTCGTTTGTTTCTTGAAAGATAATACATACATACCTATCTACTTAAATATTCTGCAAAAAGCTTCTTAGCTTGCAAGTTTTTAGTTATTTTATGTGGGCACCAATTCGTGACACAATTTCGTAGGTAATAAAAATTCAAGCTATAAAATTAAATTTAACGTTGGCACTAATTTTATCGTATCAGTTAAAGGATTTTACATTTGAACGTACCTACTACTAAAATAACCTTTTTATATAAAACAATATAATTTAGACCTTAAGGCACTTAGGTTAAAATATTGACGATGATATTAAGAAGAATATCTGATAATATCTGTATTATTTTGCAGAATTACTGAGATATTCTACACCTATGAAAAATCTTAATAAAATATCAGTACAAATTTCTAATATAGGTATTGAAAGAGTTCATGAACGTGTTTCTTGTCTCCGCTTCCCTTCCGCAATAGGTAAAAAAGATCGAGCGCTTCTTTGTCCTATCCTTGCTAAGCTTTTCGCGGCTGGCACTGTCATACGATTCCTCTTGCATGCTCTAATATTCATTGTGATAAGCACATTTCCGTTCTGAAGGATTTGGCTTATAATAATAATATAGTCTTGCTGATTTTGTTTTCACTAAATGAGTAAAACTACATTTTTAAATTAAAATTTAAAAAAAAAAAAATTTAATATAGTCTTGGTTATTTTATTCTCAGACGGTCACCTTTTCTAGCACCATTTCCGTCAGCCATATGGGTAGATATTTATAATCTTTATAATTATGTACCTATAGCTTTATTCGTTCTGTGATATAAATATATACTTACATATTTATTCGTTAATTATGCTTAAAAAAATAACATTAATTTATATAAAAGAAAACACAAATGGTCAATGATTTACTAATTTTTAATCATAGAGTGACCTGGTTTTGACTTACTAAGTCATTGTCAAAGTGTGACTAGGTCACTCAGCTTTATAAAACTAAAAACATTTGTTTTTATTACATAAATTTTGATTCAAATAATTCATTTCTTAAATAGGTACACATAATATGTATGTATATATATTAACACAATTTAAATACATTAGTACCATTTTTTCGTGCTCTAATGAGTTACTCAGAATCTTTGCAAATTAATAAGAATAGCTTATAATTATCTTGTGCTCTCGAGATGAGCTTTCCTAAGCGAATGAATGGCCGAACGAAGAGTTCTTAAATATTTCTGAGCAGTAAACTAAGCCCGAGTTACCCTACTCAAAGTAAAAATATGGAAAATTAGGTAAAAAAGGCCTCTTTATTATTTATACATAAGTACTATAATGTTGAATGAAATTAAATTTAATTACCTGTAAAATTTTCTTCGGTAAGTTCCGATCGTCTTCTTCCGTGATCTGCGCCCTGTACACTGGCTTCTCAAAGATTGGTGGCAAATCATTGCTGTCCAGAACGTTAATGACCAGTGTTGTGCTATTCGTTAGCCGGCCCCTTGTCGACACAGATATGGTGACTTGGTACTGAAAGAAAGATAAAAAAATACCTACTTTAAAAAAAGTAATAATCTTTCAACGTTCTTCCTAAAAACACAGGGTGGAGAATAAAGTTATAACTTTTTGGGCTAAGAGCGCCAATTGAGCGCTCTGATGCTGTTGTAATAGGAATGGTGCATTGTGAGAGAAGGACGTCCAGGCCACTCATTTTTATTTTTTTATTCATTCTTTACTGTACAATCAATATACCTACAGATGGCGAGTTTATTGCGAAGGCGCGAACTTAGTGTGACTCTGCCAGCAGTACAGTATTTACCTAAAACCAAATATCCGCCTTAGAGATATATTACACACAAATATCATCACATCATTTTCCCTTAGTGAAGTAGACTGCGGACTACCTGCATGTATGTAGATAATAAAAAAATGCAATTCATCCTGTCCGTGCCAAAAATATTTAAGATAATATCTTGGATGGGCGCGATTTATCGCCACTGAACCGAAGGTAGTTCACGTGAAATGTTATATTATGACGTAAATAAAAATGAAAACAAGAATAATGGAAAAATAGTTTCGAAAACTTTCATATGTCCAATTCAATTCTCATTAGAAAAGTTTTGCTTGGCGGACTGACTGCTATATCACGATTCAAAGAATCCAATAAGGAGATGAAAATTCTTTTGACATTCTCGGGATAACAAGATCAGAGTTGTAACAAGAATGACGTGTGGCACGCTCTGAAATTTACCTAATTTTATTTGCAATACATTTTTTGACCTACTTACCTATCTAAAAAAATACGTGGGTTTTAGTAGTTTTTTGCCAGTCGCTTTGTTTAGTATAAAATATTTATCAAAAAATATTACTTATTTAAATATGTTTACGAGTTTAGGATTTCCATAATATATGATTTTTTTTTTTTATTTAGCGGTTGGCAAATACTGTTTTTGTAATTTTCTAGGAGAATAATGATTGGACTATAGGAGAAAAATATAAAAATGTGTCCAACTCTTTTTACAACTTCGTAGCACTCCATGTTCGGACGAAAATTATTCTTAAAGTGTCCACAACCGGATCATCTACCCTATCTAGGAAAACAATGGTTTCAAACTCTTTTCTTTGAGTTTTTAAGTGTCCTGTTAAAGGCACGAGTTCGAAAAATAGACATTTTACATCTTAAATTCAGCGATAAAGTGCGCTACTTATCCTGACCATCTTAATTTTATCTTGGCACGAAGAAGACTTGTAAAATATAATTAAATAAATAAATAAAATTCTTTACTCTACAACGGAGAATATGAAAATATTTTTTTCAATATTTTTTCACTCTCTTCATTTAAAGACATTTTTTTACATAATAAAAATTTAAATAATACCTCTTCGTGTCAGCGTATAAGATATATTTTTATCTTACAATAATTTCCTTGCATAAGGTATTTGCTAAGTGATGAGCCTTGTTCAAGATGGACCCTCGTAAAGTATTTATATAAACGATTTTCCCTTCTCGAGTACCTTTTTATAGTAAATATTATTTTATGAGTGCGATGTTACTATTATTTATGAATGCGATGAACATAAATATTATCATAATATTTTAATTATAAAACAAACGTTTAATCATTGTGATGAAAAAAACATTAATGGCAAATACTTAGGCTTAGGTATGTTATCTAATTTTTTAATACTATGAAAATTATGTTTTTTTCTGTAATTATTTGATCATTTAATTGAAGCATCTCTAAAAATAGACCAACTACCTATGTATAATTATAAGATACAAAGGCGGTCTTCTCGATACCTATAAAAATAAGACTTTCAAAATGTTCGTTCGACGAATGAAATGGAAGATATTTAAGGTATTATTTTGTAATTACGATGATAAGAAAACCAATCAGTATATGAAGTTACTCACATTATTTAAAAATATAAAAAAAATAGGCATACAAAATTTCTAATATGAAAAGCTTTTTAAATTTTTGAAGATAATTTATTGTTATTATTTTCTGATATGTCTCACGTACCTACAGGATCTTCTGTATCGACAAGACAATATAATTTCACAAAGGATTATATTGGAGAGAAACCCATCTCACACCCAGATATCTCAGGAGCCGTTAACTCCTGCTTATTCACATATTCAAACCAAAATGGCCTTCACGTGCGAGCCATTGGGGAGGCCTGAAGGAGATAATGTAATGCTAAGGTTTTACTCCATTTCACTGTATATAGTCATACAGAGACTCTGCTAACGTCTTTGCATATGGAACGAGACTCGGCCCGTCACCAGAGTAATATGTAGTTTGGGTTTGTCGAAAATATGTATATAAGAGAAAAGTATACCAACTCATATCCCGGAAGCTTTTTTCTAACACCCTTAAGCTCTACACCATACATCGGAATTTGCTTCTCCTCTCATTTTCTTTTCAAAGTTATAATTTCTCTGAATTTAATTTATTTATGATCTACAAAAAATACTAAGATATTTGTAGAATCAGAAAACAAGTATTTAATCAAAATATTCTGCTAAAATTAATGTGTAAAAAATCAAGCTGAATTCTCTAAACAGAAAAAAATATATATTCGTTTTAAAAAAACATTCAAATTCAGAGAGATTTTGCTGAGAATGCACGAATTGTAAAAATCGTGTTATTATTATAAAGTATTTATCGTGTCGAAACCCTGAAAAAAACAATCAAACTGATCTCCAGTACTGTGCAAAACGCACAGGAGGTGGAGATTAGTTTGATTGTTGAAATTCAGCAATAATTGAAATGAATCAAATTGTCACGTAGCAAAGCATAAGTGAGGTAGGTAACTATCCATTCACTCATACATTTCCCACACACGAGGTAGATAAATGTTTAAGTATGTATGTAATTTTTTATCTGATGACAAATAATTATTAATTAAATCAAACATCTATGTATGTTATCTTGAAAATAAGTGATTTTTTTACAAAGAAAAATAATTCATAAATTAAATGATGTAGGGTTTGTGTGTTCACATTGTGAAAAGATATTTTAAACACACCTATTTGATATTAATAAAATTTAAAATTTAAATAAAAAAAAAATCAAATTTAAAAAAAAAACTCAACATGAAACTGGCTGAATGAATTTTTTTATATCTGTTTTGATGTGTTATAATGAAATATAATTTATACACGTGGGTACCCTAATTAATAAAATAAGCTGTGGCCTATAATTTATTCTGCATAAATTTTAATTATAAGAACAACATAACATACATAGACAATTCACACAGATCGAGCTAGTCCCAAACTAAGATGAATGTTGTATCATGGGTACTAACGCAGTTGTTACACATAAGTACTAAATTAAACTCACATTATTATCTAAAATCAAGTTTTAAGTTAAAAGATAATAATTTACAATGAAATACAATCTGTTCGCTATTTTGTAAAGGTATTACTTATACTCGTAGAATTTCTCTATTATTTAGTAGTCATAGAATTTATTTTACAGGAGTATGTATACAAAACTTTTTGGAACAATACAACTATTGATGATAATAATAATATATACGTAGATAGATAGGAAAATTTCTAATCCCACTATCCTATCGTTTCAAGCGGATGGGATCAGATTAAGGTAGATGATATTGTTTCAGATAGTATTAAATATCAGCTTTAATAGACACTAGAGATACAAAAGATATCCGCTATTCGGTAAAGTTTTTTTATCCGGACAAATTTCTATTCGATATCCGGTTAAATTTTGCTATCCAGCCGAAAATCTTTATGATATCAGGTTAAGTTTTACTATCCAGCCAAATATCAAAACGTTATTTGGCTTAGTTTTACTATCCAGTCATAGGTATATTTATCTGTTAACGGTTAAATTTTAGTGTTTGGCCATTTAGTCATTTAGATTCAAGTTTTACTAAGTTTATTTATTTATTCGTTCTCTATAAGACCATATCGTCCCTCTTCTGACTTACAGTCGTATCTGTCAAAATGTAAATTGTTCAGGAGAGCGTTGAGGGCTCTACACCCCTTCTTTGTGATTTCATGCAAACGAATTAGCAAAATTACAACCATTTTATTTTTTAAATATTTTAAATTCTGGATTACATGTATGTTATTTTTTATATTAATATAATATTTTGAACATTTATAAATGCGATTTTATCATTTTAGTTTTATTTTGCTGCGATGAATATAGTGAAAATAATTTTAGAAGATTACCGTCGCAATGATGATACGTTGAGTGGTGCTATTTTAAATAAATTATCCTTAATAATACAAGAGTGTTAATAAAATTTTAAAACCAAGATTAATCATAAAATATCATGAATTTTATAATACACCTTGAGTTATTTATTTACAACCCTTGGATTTTCTTAATTATTATGACAAACTGCATACACATCAAAAATAAATTTCATTATCAAAAAAATCATAGAAAATGTTTATAATTCAACCATTTGTTTTATTTATATTATAATATGGTATGTTGTTTACCGTGCATACTACATATATAACGTTATTATGTGCAATAATCAAGAATATAGCGAGTTTCACAAATTTTAAGATTCAGATGGCCCACGGCGTGTCTAGTAGCCGGATGTGAGATCGTACTCGCTCTGTTTTTGTATTAGGCAATAAATAAATTCAATTTATAGAATAAATACAACTTAAATTTTATTTAAATGTGATAAAATACTATTTTTTTATACGCATGAATATTTTTGCATGTAAAGTTTTTGCTTATATTTATTAATAAAGCCATTTCATTAATTATTTGAATAATTTTCTCTGCGCCTACTAAAAATTGTTGCCTGAAACCACTAGAGCTAAATCTAATTTGTACCTTAGGTAAGAACGGCTGTTAAGTGTTTTGCCGCGCATATTTTCGTCTTTCCTAGTTAAATGATACAGTGTTACATATTAAATTATTTTATTTGTATTCTTATATATCTCAGAATCATTTTTGTGATGAAATTTTGAGGAAATTATAGACAAGACAACACATTTTATTTAGCGTAATTCGTAAATACGACGAAAAACAGAAAGCTGTTCCAGGATAACGGTCAGTTACAGATGTGATCTTCAGTGAGAACATGCAGGGCACATATAAGTACACATTGGTGATCATAACTCGATTTCGCCAAAAATGTCAGATACGAATGTTACGAATTATTCTAAATAAAATGTGTTGTATCTACAAATTCCTCAAAATTTCATCACAAAAATGATGATGAGATACCTATATAAGAATAGGTACCTACAAATAAAATAATGTAATAGGTAGGTATATTTAGATATACTGTATCATATAACTAGGAGAGACGAAAATATGCACGACAAAACACAAAAAAACGCTCTTGTGAACAATTTACATTTAGGCAGATATTTATTTATTTATTTTATTCAATTCAATTATAAACAATACCTCAAAACACCAACTAAGGTTGATGGTGTCAGAGGCGTGCAGTATTACAAATCTGGTAAAACAATTCATAAATTTAAATTATTTGATATTATAGTAAAATATAAGACACCAGAGCAAAGAATCACAGAACAGCAACACTATTGAAAACAAAAAAACACAAAACACTATCACAAACATTGAGAAGTTAGTTAGATACGACTGTTAGTCAGAAAAGGGACGATATGTAGGTATCTATACGGTATCTAGTTTAGTTTTACAACATAATCGAATACCGGATTGGAATTTTATTACGGAGAATATCTTATGAAACCGTGTAGTCTCTGGTAAAGAATAAGCCTCACATTCTTTTTTGATTTTTTGAGTTTTTGAATGTTATGTATAAAATGAAGACGTTCGTTTAACTTGACTGTTAGACAGTTACTTAGATACTTACATATTTATATTTATAACATCTACTATTCAGTGAGGAGACATGCCACTCATCCTAAATGTATAATTGTTTTATTGCCACAGGAAGGACAATCTGCATGTTTGTTTATTGCTTTTGGTTTGTACGCTGACTACCCAACTTTTGGAATATATCGCCACGATATAGCAGTAGTAACTAATACATTTATAAATAGAGAAATTTATATAAAAGAAATATTTTTTTACATAACAAATTCCCAAAAGTTCATAGTTAAGGGTAATCTGGACATTTTTACTCCATAGCTGATCATAAAACACTTCGCTTAACTCCACAATGGATAACTTCCTAAACTCTTAAATACTGAGGTGGTATTTTTGTATCACCAACACCGATGTGCCGTCTGACAGACGTCATTTAAAATAAATATTACAAAAATATTTGCGTACCTATATTCGTTTTATCGCTACGTATTATAAAACATTGGTTTATAAAGATGGTAAACAGTAACATTTTTTTTAAGATACCTTTATATTTATTAATGTTTATAATATGTTTAATAATGCAATTACAAAAAAATGCCAAAAAAAAGTAACATTAAATGGGCCTTTTCATGGCTAAATTATAATTATAAAATCGCCTTCAATCATCGCCTTACACCTTAATATTATATTTTTTTTACACCCTCACGCCGTGTCCCAGGAGGAGTAGGCAGAGAGAACGGAACGCCATATAGATCTATCCTTACAAACTTCTTTCGCGCTCACAAACATCTCCACGGCATTTATTCCACTCTCGTCCTTCTTCAACCACGTCCACGTTTCACTTGCATACATAATGTTTTATTACTGTTCGATCAATGTTTTATTACTGACTTGTTTAAAGTTTTATTACTGATTTGATAAATGTTTCATTACTGATTTGTTTAAAGTTTTATTACTGATTTGATTAATATTTTATTACTGATTTGTTTAAAGTTTTATTACTGACTCGATCAATGTTTTATTACTGACTTGTTAAAAGTTTTATTACTGATTTGATAAATGTTTCATTGCTGATTTGTTTAAAGTTTTATTACTGATTTGATTGATGTTTTATTATTGATTTGTCTAAAGTTTTATTACTGATTTGATTAATGCTTCATTACTGATTTGTTCAAAGTTTTATTACTGATTTGATTAATACTTTATTACTGATTTGATTAATGTTTCATTCCTGATATGTTTATAATTTTATTACTTTTATGATTAATGATTGTGTAACGTTTTATTACTGAATTGTATTTGTTTGGAAATTTGTATCTTTGTTCATAATATTATGCAAGTGTAAGGGCTTACGCCGTAAATGAAATAAATAAATAAATAAGTGTCGGTACCAGAATGGTATTGTGCACCAGCACCAGTGCAGTGGTATTGTGCAACAGCAGAAGTGCACCATTCACTCTAGCACCGGCGACTTTTCTTCTTTCGATGTCCTTGTCGTATCTTCCATCCCTAGCAAACATACTTTCCAAATACACATACTCATTCACTTGCTCTAAACATTCATCGTCAACCTTTATTTCACATGTCGTTCTCTTTCAAACACCAGCACTTTCGTCTTCGCAACATTCATTTTTAACCCATTTGTACTACAACTATCGTACACACATCAAAAATTCAAAAATAAAATAAAAAAATAATGAAATCACATTCCTCAAAAAATTTCCTTTAAAAATTACGGTTTACATAATATACCTACTGCATACTCATTTACTACATACGAGGCATACAGGCTTTGAAAAAAAAGAACAAAAAAATCTGGTTCGCCTTTTCAGAGATCTTGGGACATATTGAACAAGTTTTTCTTACATTTGGCGTTACTTTCTGATTTGTTTATGAAGGAGGATCAGGCAAATACTTCGGTCCGATCACTCTCTCTATTGTACTACGCCTCTCGGTAATCTAGTATTATAAACACGGAGCTTTAGGTGAGGTAGGATTAAAAGAATGAATTGGCAGGTTGTCCACGTGGAATGCGTATTATATTATGCAATGGGATCCTTGATGACTTCGTAGGTTCTTGAGATGACCACTTGAACCTGTTTTTTCCCATAATACACACGTCTCTCTGTACCTACTTTAGTAAAAAAAAAATGTTAACACCGATGTGACGTCTATTGGACGACGGGAGGCACGTACACGACACACCACCACTCCTGCGCGAACGCAACTAGCATTGACTGTTGGGATGTGATATTTGAGGAAGGTACACGGGGATTCACGGGGATTCCTTTCCCGCCGTCGGAAATATAGCGAATATTAAAAACATGGGGTCTATAAGACGGGCACCTCAGCGTTTATAGGTTAAAATCGATCTTGACAGTTCCCAAATATCCGTGTGTTGGATATCAGTTTATTCATTTTAGATATCTGTTATGCGTCACTTTGCCAAATTCCTTCCAATTTCAACTCTAATAAATATCTAACTATTATAAATAGGATTCTAGTTAGTTCGCAAGTTTAATTTCCTATCCATTAACTTCTTAGTGAGTCAATAATTTTCATTTTATCATTTCATCGTATCTAATACATACCTACATACATTGTAGATTGATCAAGAGAGGAGGCCTTCTGTTAAATTTGGCATCATGGGATAATGAATTTACTATAGTTATACATATATTTATACGGTTCATTATCCTTTGAACCATTATTAAGACATTGAATGATTCGATCTTTATTATAATATTGTATTTTGCTGCTGAGATTAGTTTATACATGCTAACAAAGCATACCATTTTTACACCTAGTAATCGTAAAGTTTCATGTTTTAACAGAAATTTTCAATTAATTTTTGGCATATTATGCCTATCTTATTTACATAACTATTTATTAACTTAGCTATTTGTAAATTATTGTTGCATAAAATTTTATTTGTGTTATCCCTTGAGGTTTTATGGATAAAACAGTTTCAAAATTAATTAATTGTTTATCTTCTTCATGTATAACTAATAACTGAATTATCAAATGAATAGTAACATAAATATTACGAAAAATAGTGTGAGGAGACCACAATCAAGGTAGTCAGCGACGCCCGATGAACTGGAGAAGAGACAAGAGTTCATTCCACTCAAGATAAATATCCAGTTGCAGAAGACAAAAAGGGAAGCTTATATTTAAAGGGGGACAAAAAATGTCCGAAGAAAAATTTAATCGATGATTTTTAAAAAACCATAAATGCAAAAGTTTAACACAATGAAAACTGTTCCATTAGAATGATTTAAAACTAATTTATTAGGTAGTTTATATTATCTTTCCTGCATTTTTGTCGCTCTGGTACAGCTACATAGTTGCTAAAGATTTAAGTACTAAAAAGCCGAGACATCTGGCGGCTTGGAAAAGCGTTTTTATATAATTTTTCACTTCTTTCATACATAGAGCGTCAAAGAAATCAGGAAAAAAGTAACTAAAATAATTTATACTATACTATACTATACTATACCCTCACGCCGTGTCCCAAGTGGGGTAGGCAGAGAGAACGGAACGCCAAACAGATCTATCTTTACACACTTCCTTCGCTTCCTCCACATTCATACAGTTCCTCATACACGCACGTCGGTTCCTCTTACTCAACACGCGGCCGTCCTTGAGAATTTGATCCACGTGATCAAGCCACGTGGTTCTCGGACGCCCGCGTTTCCTCACACCCTTTCTTTCAGATAAGTATATCCTCTTTGTCATTCTTTCCTCTTTCATTCGTTCCACATGACCAAACCATCTCAATTTATTTACACGCATTCTGTCCACAACAGTCTTCTTGCATCCGCTCATTCTTCTAATATCCTCATTCTTCACTCTATCACGCAGCGTTTTACCAACCATTCTTCTCAACGATCGCATCTCTACTGCATTTATTCCACTTTCGTCCTTCTTCAACCACGTCCATGTCTCGCTTGCATACGTAAGTGACGGTACCAGAATGGTATTGTGCACCAGCATTTTAGCCATGTTCGACACATTGTCATTGCTGACAATGGGTCGAAGTGCACCGTTTACTCTAGCACCGGCCACTTTCCTTCTTTCAATGTCCCTATCGCATCTTCCATCCCTCGTAAACATACTTCCCAAATATACATACTCACTTACTTGCTCCAAACATTCGTCACCAACTTTAATCTCGCAAATCGTTTTTTCATTCTCTCTTTCAAAAACAAGAACTTTCGTCTTCATAACGTTCATTTTCAAACCATTCAAATTGCAACTATCATACACACACGTAACAATCTCTTGTAAGTCCCTTTCACTCTCAGCCATTAACACCAAATCATCTGCGTACATCAATGCATTCACCCGAAACCCATTCAGCTCGACACCAACATCCATCTCTCTCACAGGTCGCATACAGTAGTCGAAGAATAGGTTGAACAGCCACGGAGACATGACACAACCTTGCTTCACTCCTTTGGTGAGGACAAACCACTCCGAGAGAGTGTTATTTACCCTCACGCAAGCGGAGCTTCCCACGTAAAGTGAAGATATTGCGCGGATCAACCGGCTGCTCACCCCATACTCCGACAACACGCGCCACAACCTTTCCCGGTCCACTCGATCATATGCTTTCTCCAGATCCACGAACGCACAAAAAAGCCTCTGGTGTTTACCCAGAAACTTCTCTATAACCATTCGCAGGGAGAAGATCTGATCGGTGCACCCTCTGCCATTCAAAAAAGCTCCTTGCGCATCCCATATCTTACATTCAGTTATCTTTCGTACTCTCTCAATCAAAATTCTACCATACAGTTTCCCTATTGAGCTCAGCAAGCTAATAGCCCGATAACTCCCGCATTCAAGCCTAGAGCCTTTCCCTTTGTACAAGGGGCAGATGATAGCCCTCTTCCAATCCTCTGGTGTAACACCTTCTCTCCAACAATCGTTGAAAAGCTCCAAACACCACGCGAGAGCCCCCGGTCCACCAGACTTGATGAGCTCAACGGCAACACAATCATACCCTACAGCTTTACCGCACTTCGCTTTTTTTAATGCATTCAAAATCTCATTCATGTCTATCATATCGTTTTCATTCACACTGCTTTCACTGTCGTCATACTCATTTGCATTTGTACCATCACATTCAAACAGATCTTCGGAATAATTTATTCGGAACCTTATTTGTTTTCATCGGTATTTTCTAATGAACGAATAAATTAATGAATCCACCAAAAACAGGTTTATATTCGTAACAAAACCAATACATAATATACCTACTTATTTCACAATACAACGTTGCGCGAAATCTAATCGAAAAATGTGAGAAAGCGTTTCAACACTCATAAATTAGCTCTAAGATGGTGTTCCCTTTGTTCCCTGGTGAACACGGGTAACGTTCACAGATTACGCCACACTCCTTGTCACACTCATATTAAGGTCCACCGATCAAGAAACATACCTATAATGAAAATTACTGAAATGATACTTTTTCTCTTATCACATATTGGTTCCAATCTCATTTTATCGCGAGATTTGAATTTAAAGTCAAATATTTTTATTGAGATAATAATACACACATTAAAAATAATTATATGTACAATAAACACAATTATAGAAATCTTTATAATATCTGGTTTTTTTTACCCTCAAAATTGAGCAGAGCTATTGAGAGGAGATTAGATATATGTATGTAGAGATTCGTAACAGTAGTCAATTACAAGATCGTTTTAATCACATAACACGCGGGTGTCATGAGTATAGTTCCTCTATTACTTGTATGAAGTTAAAGCATACAAGCGCTAGCGGAAAAGGATCGATTGCTAGCCGGATATGAAATACATTCCTTTTTCTCAGATTGCTGAATCAAAAAGGGATCGAAAATTGGTTAACAGTGAGACGATAAAACAATGTGTGGAAAGTCAACATGAGCGGAATATTTTTTTCAAACCTATTCACTCGTTTGTGAATGAGTGACTTATGTACATGGAAAGTATTATGTAAACATTACTTATGTAATGCGGGCCATGAATATTTATGGTCATTTTTATAGATTGGGAATTTTCAATAACAGTTGTCAAAACAGAGACCTTTTTTTGTTAACAAGGCTTCCATCAACTTGCACATCCGTACTTCAAAATACATCGTTCCTATGATGACGACAACCGGGTGCTAGGAATATTTCAAAGAGGTGTCACATTTATGCATGAACAATGAAGGTTGGTTTCTGCCCTGTCCTCCAGGAAGTAGCGTCAAAAAACAACAGTTTTATGATAATGTCTGCCTACTTAAGTGATTATTTTAAGTTTTCAAGTTCGATACTTATCATTATGAAAATATTGGCGTAAGAATATTTGCTAGTAAACCCTTCTCTTATATTCACGCAACCATTGCATAGTACCTATAATAAAAGACTTTGTTTAAAGCAGGGTAGTTAACATAATTATCAGAATAAACGCGAATGCTTTAATTTTAAGCCAAGACATCTATTTTTGGCGTGAAGAATATTCCTAATATCATGTAGCTTAAAGTTTCAATTAATTTATTGGAATCTTACAATTTTAGAATAAAATGACAAATCATTGCAAAGATCGAACAAAATACATAATATGATTCATTAAGTCATTTAAAACATTAAATATCAACATCAACAATGAATGCTTAATTGAAGACTTAAAAGCATTTATAACTGAAATATTGAAGTTAAACAAAATTATCTTTTAAGGTCAAATATAAGCGGAGCGTAAAACAAACTTGACAATTTGATGTTAGAGACATTAGGTAATTAGGTAGTAGTTGAATGTTTTTATTTATTTATTTATCCTTAACTGTACATTGATTACAAGCAAATTCACACAAAAATACATTTATAACAAAGACAATCATACAATCAATATACAGAGGGCGAGTTTATCGCAGAGGCGCGATTTCTTCCAACTAACCCAACTTCAATGTTCTAAGATTAAAGTAATTAGTGGGCATATTTTGTAAATGTATTGTAAATGTCAGGATCCAAAGACCGCTTCGCCACACAAATTCGTGCACTGTAAGTTCATAACGAATACTGAGAATACATGGAGTGTTGACCCCCTAGCTTGAAACAGGTGGGAGTGGTAACCAAAAGTATGGTCGGTGGGGTATTTTTGGACCCCGCGAAACCGTTTGAGGGTTAAAATTAAAAAAATATAGGTATATATTTAAAAAAATCATTTGAAAACTTAAAAAAAATATAGGTATTAAAAAATTATAGTTTTTAGTTTTTTTGCAAGAGGTTATCCGACAGTCATATTGAATTTATTATTGGAGCTTAAAGCTAGTAATATTATAGTAACTACCTTATTCTAAGACGTTGTGCTGCGAATACAATGCTCACTGTAAGGTTAAAGGTAAAGGTTGGTAAATAATGGAAACCTTACCCAGGGGTTCTGCGTGGTCATCAAAAACGGTACAGTCACCCCGGGAGCAAAAGCAATTTGAGTTTGTTTTTTTTTTTAATTTGTTCGTTAAGTAGACACGTAATAGATTCCCTGTGGTGATTTTGATAAGATTGATAACAAAAATGTATTGTATTGTTTGATGGTGAGGTGCAAAAATGATAAATACATAGATGCTGTAAGTATAAAAAATACCTAACAAAAAATCTTGTGAATTTCATAGATATTTTTATCTATTTATTCTGTACTGTAGACACATTGATTACAATTTAGCACACGAATCTACTACTACCACAACTAGAGCAACCAGCAGACTAATCGCTTATAATAGATACGCATGTTGTCCTCTCTTATCTAACAAAAAAAAATAGACATTCAGGATGAGGGATATGCCACATCGCTGAATTTTAGATGTGAAATATTTTTGTCGAACACCTGTCTTTTATAGAGCGCTAAAAAACTTACAAATAAAAGTGAGACACACATTCCTTACCGGGTGACCAACGGCTTTTAACATGAATACCTACCTATATTAATTTCAAGTAAAATAGAAACATATTATATTTGTACGAACACAGGGTGAGTTTTTGAGATGTGGCTTCATCGCAGAATGTTGCACATCCCATGGACTGATTTGGTTACCAATAATGAGGTGTTGCGGAGGGCTAGAACAGATAGAGAGTTGTTATCCAACATAAAGATGAGGAAGATGGCATATTTGGGACACGTACTTCGAAATGAGAAATATAGTTTGCTCCAACTCATTTTGAAAGGAAAAATTGAGGGTAGTCGTGGTGTGGGAAGGCGGCAGATGTCCTGGCTGAGAAACATCCGAGAGTGGACCGGAGTTCGGAGGGTGGAGGAGTTGTTCCGGCTGGCACAGGACAGAGAGGCCTACGCCAGGGTGATAGCCGACGTCGGGGGGACCTGACATGGCACTTTGAGAAGAAGGGTGAGTTTAGCGTACAGGCGCGAGTTCTTCCAACCTACATCTACGTTTCGTAAAAATACGTTCTATGTGAATACATTTGTTAAGATAATTTTGACATGTAGAAAGAATATATATGATGAAAAAATGTTATAAAAAATAGACGATGACAAAGTTTACACGTATTATACGATATGTTTAGCCATATAGTAGCATATTTTAGCAGATATCTCGTTCAATGGATTTTTTAGAAATAATATGGGTTTGCTTACTTACCTATGATAAAAAAACAACTTTTTTTAACAATCAAGTGATGGTTTATTACTTAAGATATACCTTAAAGTTTATTATATTCAAATAAAATATTTTCAGATTTTGTTATTTTTATATATTATTGGACTATTTTTTTTTTTTGAAAAATTTATGATTAGTTCAATTAAGACTTTTTATTTTAGTTTTTATTATAATTTTTAATATAATTGATGTAATGAATTTTGTTAATTTGTAGGTAATTTATATTAAATATTTTAAGGGTAAGGAACATTTCAAAATAATATAATAAAAACAAATAATAATAATAATATAGGCACGCTTTTTATATTTATTTGACTGAAATTTTGAATCAAAGTACTTACATGTAACTATATCGTGTTACTATGTCAAAGTTTCAAACTTCTCCTCCCACATATTTTCAGTTTGAATTCGTAGAAATAAAAGCTTCTTTTTCAGACGTGAAATATTAATTTACAATAGATATTGATATTGTTTAAAGACAATATTTAAATATGATAAATCAGATAAGCACCTTCTAAAATTCTTTAAGTAAACTTTTGATAACTTGATCTATTACAATAAGTCTTATATAGGTAGATGTGTTGATATTTCAAGCATTGTTCTTAATTATAACATGATATTGGTATAGCTATCTGATGAAAGAAATAATAATTGAATAAGTGAATTGTGAAAGGACATTTTTGAAACGTGAAATTGTTTACCTAATAAATGTTCCAAAAATGTTATTACGTCATGTTTCAAAAATGACCTTTCACAATTCACCGTTCTTGTGTCACTGACATCAGAGCCATCGTGGATAGAGGTGACTTAATTGGCGCAAAGGTTCAAAGGAATAAGCTGATGTTTGGACTTTTTTGGGCATTTGAAATATAATATGGAGCATTGTATGGCACTCAATATAGGCGTAATTCTATATGGGATAAAATTAAAGGTAAGTACAATGCAAAAAGTCCAGAATCCAGGTTCGATTCCCAACTAGGACAAACTGAAAATCGACCTTTTTTAAATTGTCCTGGGTTTTCATGTTACATAATATGTATACGAGTTGATGCATTCTATATGTGTACCGTCGCGTTAGTGGTACCCATAATTTATTTATTCATAATAATAAAAACGGCTTACGCCTTTGATACCTACATTGTGACAACAAAACAAAACATTAATAATAAAATATACTTGTATATCATAACAAAAACATCACATCATGTTCAACACACAACAAATAAAAATATTATATGTACACTCCATACATTCATATTTTAAACATAATAACAGTAAATTAAAATGAAACAGAATCATAATACAGAATTCGATTCCTAGTTTGGGACTAGCTTGAGCTGTGTTAATTATCCATATGTATATTATATGCTGCATATTTTGTGAATAGCTAAGGAAGTAATTTTATGAGTTATCTATTTATTATGTAAGTAGGGTGAAAAAAATATTCCTTGTCTTGAATGGATGCCCGAAACAGGCAAATATAAAGGATAAGTGTGAAGACCATAAGGCAGATGGTCAGAGGATAATACAAGATAAACAAACAATGCGACAAAGGTACCTCCCTAAGAATCATATATTATGTAGGTACATAGGCTTAAGATTTTAACATTCCATTGTAATATAATGTAGGTAATTTACCTTTTCGTTAGATTTATGGTATCGCGTTTAAGGATGCTAGAGTTTATTTATTGTCCAAGTTGTTTTGTGTAGATATATGTAGTCAGTATATTTGTATGTTATACAGAGCTTTACACCGTTAAAACTATTATCTCACTTTAAAGTTTGTTCTCGACTGTATAATTATTATTAATATTAATTATGTAAAATTTCAGAAGAACTAATACATTATAATATTATATTATAAAGTAGGTATCTAGAGATGAGCCGTAAGAAAGTTGTTATGAAGTAAGTAATTTTTTTTTTCATAACTTTCGTTCTTCATACTATGATAGTGTGTGCCACAAGTGAGATAACTGGTGAATTTACTGCAAGTAATGGACGTGCGGATCGTCTTCTCCGTGCTTATATAAAAATAAGACATTCAAAATGAGTGTCTTGCCTCGTCTCAAAAACATTTTTTTTTTTTTGAAAGTGCGAATAATTAGGAGTTATTGACGACTCCTGAGATATCTGGGTGTGTGGAGGGTCCTTTGAATATCGCTGTTGAAAATTTATAAATTTATGATGTTATAAAAACCTGACAAAAGATAACGTCACTTTTTTCTGTAGTGTCCAGTATGGAACTTAATTCCAGAACCCACCCTTTTCAGGAGGTGTACACTGAGAAAAATACTAACGAAATTTCACAACGAATCATTGGTACGTACTATCAGATTAGGACCAGAGATCGTACAGACGATTCATTAGTACGAATCTATAATATTAACTCTTCGCAAACAAGTTGTCGGTAAATTTACCAATGATTTGTTTGCGAAAAGTTAATATTATAGATTTATACCAATGACTCGTTTGTACGATCTCTGGTCCTAATCTGATAGTACCGTACCAATGATTCGTTTTGAGTATTTTTCTCAGTGTACTTTGTCCATTTACGCTATCGGGCTTCATATCAAAGGCTCCGATATTCTCTCTTATAAACTCCAATGACTGATTCACGTCTAGGTATTCTTCTAGGATTTACATCTAACAAAAAAGAACTAAGCTTCTTTTTTGCACGAGGAACAAGATATTTCACCTTTGAGATCATAACATCATCATTGAGAGAGATTAGACTTCAATAGTCCGTGGTCATATACAGGCTAAAGAAAAGCAGCTCCATTTACATCATTTAAAGATTAATATTTGTATCGATAGTAAATACTTAAACTTTTTTTTCAATCCATTTTTACCCCCTACTCAATAAAAGAACCAGCTCTTAAAAAAATTTGAATGTTTGAAAATATTTATAACCTTCATATATTTCAATACAAATTAATATATAAAAAAAACTCACGGAGGCTGAAACTCATTATCTTCTTAAAATTTAACATTTGAATAGCTACAAACTCACTATTTTAACAATCCTATTGCGTAAGAAGAGAGGAGGTATCTATAGATTAGCAGAATTCACTTATTCGCTAGAATTACAAATAATAGGAAGGTACCTACTGATGTTTTATGTAATGATTGTTTTTAATTATTCTCATTCGTTACGGTATTTTATAACACTACATACTTATGAAAAGCTCCCAATTCATAATAATATAATTTAACATAATGGATTAAAAGCTTTCGCTGAAATAAATATACCTATTTAATAAGGGGTTCATATTCTTAGAATTTTTTAACATATTATTTACATATTTTAATTATACGCCTAATCAAACATGTCAGAAAATTTAAGCGTAGGTTTATTCTGAAACATTTAAGAATATTTAAGTTTGTTACTCATACAATATTTAATTATTATAAAATGTTTATATTCAAAAAGAGTTTCCACGAATCTGAACTCAATAAACATTTTCGTCTTTTAAATAAATTTGATAAATTAGGTTCCTACAAGTTGCAAAATTAGAATAAACATGGGATTATAATCATAAATTAATATGAAAAAGGGCAAACGTATAAACGTGATTTCTTTACATAGAACAAAAATGAATATCTAATCACACTGAAAAAAAAAATATGAATATTTAGGAACGAAAAATATTTTAGAATATTTAATATTTCAATAGGTAGGTAGGTACTGAGATATACTCAATATATCTATTTATTTGTTATTTAAGTCGTAAATAAAACTTATTCTTGTGAATTTTTATGTTGCTGCGAATTCGCAACTGAACCCAGGAATCTCGGACACAACTATGTCCAAACATTATCCAGTAAGATATTATAAATTGTTCTTTTCGATAAAATGGGCAGTTACTAGAAGTAAGAGTTGAGCCAAATATAGGATATTCATTTAATCTTTCCTGGCGGATCATGGAAATTTCTTCCTTCTTCAGAGAACGGTAGACAGCATTCCTATGTCACGTTTTGATGTGTAAACGTTAACCGACACATTATTTAAATGTGGTGTATAAGCAATATTTTGCAACCTTTAAACTTTTGGCATATGAAAACAGTATTTACCTACGTATCTCGTAACCTGAATTATAAATTTTCCAATTTTTCACCTTCTTCCTAAAGATATAATACAAAAGAATTTTAGATTTATAATAGACGTAAACACAATTTCTTAATTTGTAATATATTTATGTTTTGAAAATCGAAGTAATTAGAAGCAAAAAATAATTCATTTGAACCATGTCAGTACATTTTTACTGATCATCCAATAGAAGAATTATACTACCAATCACCACACATGATTATTTTGGAATAAAAAAAATTCTCTAAATTTTTCCAGGTATTAAAAATGTTTTAATATAATATAAGCAGCACTATATTATATTTATGGAATATTTCTGTCTTAATGCTCCTATAGTGAAAAATGAAGATTTTTCAAATCATTAGCTTTTGTTTATAAGAAGAATAATAATTATTATTAAATCCATAAACATTGATTTTTTGTAAAATTTAGCCAAGTCAACGCGTACCTATATTGTTAATTGACGCATGAATTTTATATATAAGAGTCATTCGCATATATTGTAATTTTTTTTTAAATAATATATATTATTTAGCGTTTCATTTATCAGAAGAAAAGGAGAAACAATTTAGTTTAATTATTTTTACACAATATATTATATAGCTTCACAATTTGATAGAATCAAGGGAATGCGACAATATATATGTATATGTGTTTATTTCACTTTATAAACGGAACCTATAGCTTTATTTTTATATTTAAACAAACATCAATGAAATTAAAGTACAAGTAAAAGTTTAACAAAAATAAGACGCCTTTGCTAAGTGATTTTGAGAATAAGGGATATAAAACATAGTTATTAACTATTTGATGCAAGAATAGTACACTAAGCTCATTATAAATAGACGTAATAATTTTCTATGTAATAATGATAAATTTAATAAATTGAAATATTGATAACAGTGAATCTTAAAAGCGTCTGAAAAATTCCAAGAATATTTTCGTTAAGTAATTGGTGTACACTGAATTTTAAGATCAAAATTGTTATTTGATATTTATATTTATTTTAGTAAAAATGTTTATCATTTTATGATTTTACTAAATAAAATAAAAATAAAGCAGAAAAATATTATTTATTTATTTTACACAAGAATATTACATACAATAGCATTGAAATTATACTTTAAATAACACACAGTTTTCTTTTCACTAAGATTTATTCTTGAGCGCTTTCGTCAATGTTAATGAATTGACATTTTCAAGATTACAATGGCATTCATAATTAAAATTTTATTTTGTTGTTACCACACGAACGTTATATTGATACTTTCTGAAGGCTGTCTAGAAACAGTATTTAAAGTGTCTCAATGTTTTTTTTTCAATTTCAGTTATCTTGTCAAGTAAGGCAAGAAAAAAAATAAAAATCCCAGTTTGTCGTCAAGTTTAATTTTAATACAATTTTGAGATACGTATTTAGTATGAAAGAATGATTTTTTTATTCTTCCCAAGTACAGAATATATGTAATAAGTAAAAAAAAGCAATACAGATATACCTAAATATAAAAATTGAGTAATAAAATTTAAAGAGTAAAATCAAAATAATAAAATCAAAATTTGGAAGATTTTTTTTCCGAAATTTGGATCTAATCGGTAATATCCACATCAATCTATTAATTCCGCAAACAAATAAGTAACTGTTGAAAATACACTGTAAGTATCGGGACACCTTTAATTTTGCTATTGCATGAATGAAATTTGCATAATCCGTTGGTTCGACACCGTCGAGACAAATAATCGCATTGATCAAATAATACAATCAATACTGTGTTCTTCAAAACCCAAAGGAACGGATATTTTAACTTCAGAAACAAGGAAAAAAACCTTACGTAATGGATATGACTTAAGATATTGAAAAGACTTCCAAATAGAAAAGTATGTAGGTAGGCACTCTTTCATCTTTCCGTTCATATCCCAAGAGAGGCAACATATGTACCAAGGAAATTGATTTTGATTTCATATCCGATTTAAATATGTAGGTACATAGGTTATACTTTTTCATATTTATCGAATTTCTTAAGACAGGTTTATTTTTGTTTTTCAGTAGGTACGCTAAATTTTACTTGGGATAATAGATTGATGTGTCTTTTCCATTATCTAATCTAATCCCCTGTTAATGCTTATTTTAGAAGCATAAGGCGCAAAAATTTTCCTCCATTCAGATTGTCTTCGCGTGGTAATAGATACATATGTACCTATTTAGCTTTTTTGCAAAGTAATGCTGGCACTCCTGTGTCGTTGATTTGTTCTTCGATTTATGTTTTATTTATCTCAGAAAATTATCACTGTCTCACTAAGTTTTTTAAAGGTAATACAAATCATCACTGAAACTTTTGGGGAACTTGTATGAAATAAAGAGTATTCCTAAAAAATGATTTTTTTCTTGTAAAATATATTTACATACTCAATGACTTATGTTTTGAGTTTTTTATAATTTATGTTTTATACAATACTAAATTTTTTCTTCAGTTAAATAAAAAAAAGATTCAATGCTAAATGAATATGTGTAATTAATATTAATTGTTATTATGTGTAATTATTAATCCCGTGAAGCACCTGGTAAAGAATTGGTCTCCCACTCTTCTGCGTAAGTTTTGGAGTGTCCTGTAAAAGGCAGGTGTTCGAAAAAAAAAGACATTTTACATCTTAAATTCAGCGTTGAGGTTTGCCACCCATCCTGAATGTCTTGATTTTATATTGGCACGAAGAGGACAGTTTGCATGTTTCTTACGTGCAGCTGACCTGCTGGCTACCCCACCTGTGGGATATGCCGTGATGGTATAGTATAGTATAGTATTATAGTAATTATTATTTTTCTTATCTTCACAATGCATTTGAATTATTTTTTTCGTAATTCAGTTGAATAATTATTATTTTAAAATGTTGATAGTATGAATTTTCACTCTGTGAACTACAAACTCTTGAAATATGTATTATACTATTCTACTATACCGTACCAGACTGACTTATTATTATTTTGAAAATTCTCCTTGCAATGAAACCATAAAAACTTTTGACCGAAGCAGCTTTAGCAAAAAGAACAAATTTAAAAAAAAAAAAAAAACAAAAAATAAAAGCAAGGGAGAAAACACACATATAAAAAAAGACACCTCACAAAAAGAAACAACATAATCAAAAGGGAGATTCTATCCTGGCGATAAAGTCTTTGTATGTGATGATGAAATCATCGATATGGACATTCACGTCATTAAATATCTTGTCGTTGCATATTCAAAAAGGGGTAAGTATGTGAATTTATAAATGTTTTGACATTTCTAGAGTTAAATGCTTATAATGAAATTATAATTACTTTTTTATAAAGTGATTCTTAGTAATTCAATACTTAAAGAATATCTAATTTCACATGCCAATAAAAAGTCCAAAAACCAATTTTAATGCCCTAATGAACAGTTTATAAAGAGTATATGTACCTAAATAAAAATATTCGCACATACCTCTTTATGAATATAAAACGATGTAAAATGATACTAACACTCAAATTGATAGGCATTAACAAAATGTAGATCTCAAGATAGATACGTGACACAATGTAAAAGAAAAGTGAAGCTTTAGGCGATAAAAATCCGTCACTTCTCAGTCTGAAGGACTGGATTTAAACGAAAAAAAAAATCACGATGTATAATGCAAATATTAAGAAAAATTACTAAACTCTTTCATATATTTGAGTATTATTTCTTAAGAGTTTTATTTTGCTAGTTTAATACACCATTATTCTAATATTTACCTAAAGATAATCTCCCATATTCAAGAGAACATCACAAAGAATAATAATAATTAATAATAAAAATATTTCATCTCCCTTTTCGTCGATAATCTTACTACAAAAAATATTATTGTTTTGGAAGTATTTATTACATATGATAAACTGAATGATGCTCTGCAACATTGCTTTAAACAGCAAAAAACTTTCCGAGTCCAGTGGGTATATTACATCCAATACTAAAATGAATAATAAAAAATAAAATAATCTTTATTGTACATTTAAGTAGTACAAATGGCGAGTTTATTGCTCTAGTAGGCAACGGCAGAACAAACATTTGGGAAATGACAAAACAAAATATTCTAGCTATCTACGCGTATTTAATTAATAAAATATTTACAAATTAATCTGAAACCTAAATACTACGGGTTGTTTATTTTTGTATTGAATTGACACCGACAGTTTTAAAAGTTGTATATTTTATTCTTTTCGGTACCTACATAATCACATGAAATAACAAATAATATTAACAATCGTTGATGACCCGTGTGGCGCAAAGCTAACGCTCTCCCCTTAAAGTCATAAGGTATCGAGTACAATTCCCAGCCAGGGTAAAAATAAAAATGACCTTTTTCAAATTGCCTTGGATCTGGGTGTAACATGAATATTTTGTTTGGTGTATCGTAGATATATATCGTCGCGATATTATACGTAATAATAGATAAATATTTTTTTAGGATCAGCTCGATTTGTGTGAATTGTCATTAATACTACATATAATTATGTTGTTGGTGTAATCAGGAAAGCATAATGGTGAAAGCATAATAAACAATACATAGTGGGCAAGTTTATCGCAATACAGCAATGACTTCCAACTATCCCATGTACATTACTTAGGCAGATTGATAAGTCAGGTAAAAATGGATGAAGCAGTGATACTAGCATAAAAGTAATGACATGTTTGGACAGGTACTTGCTTTGAAGGAACATACACGAAACTACACACTGAAATTTGAATTTGGAATTATTTTTTCAGTTGTTTTGACCGGACAAGTCGTTCTTTTGCTGTTAAAATGGAAAATGGTGAATTTAGAGTGTTGATAAAACACTATTTACGCAAAAAAAACCATCACGGACACAAAGAAATGACTTGATAACTATTATGGTGAATCTTCTCCGTCATTTAAGACAATTTACAAGTGGTTTACTAAATTCAGTTGTGGTAGAACGAGCACCGAAGACGCTTCTCGATTAGGACGTCCAATTGAGGTAACCACTCCAAAAATGCTCATAAAAATCCACGATATTGTATTGGGAGATCGATGAATGAAGTTGAAAGGGGTAGCCAATACTTTAAACATCTCATATGAACGAGTTTTCATAACATTTCATGTAAATTTGCGTATTTAAAAGTTTTCAGCAAAATGGCTGCCGCGTTTGTTGAAAATTGACAAGAAACGTGAATGAGTGACACTTTTCTCGGTTAATTTTCGGCTGTTTGAACGCAATTTAGATGAGTTTTTACGCCGTTTCATCATTGTTGATAAAACAAGGATTCGTCTTTACACACCAGAGACAAAATAATAACCAAGCAGTGGGTGGAAGCCGGTGGAAGTGCTCCGAAGAAGGTCAAGGTGGTTCCATCAGCAGGCAAAGCTATGGTTAAGGTTTTCTGGGAAGCACAAGGTACAGTCTTAAATCATTTCCTCTAGAAAGGGAAAATAATGAATGGAGAGTATAACGCTACACTTTCGATCCAGTTGAATTAAAGAATCAAAGCAAAACGGCATCATCTTGCCAATAAAAAAAATCTGTTTAACCGCGATAATGCTTCTGCTCATTCTTCTGCCATTCCAACGGCCAAGCTGGTGGAGTCACGCTACAAAATGCATCCCCATCCACTATATTTTCCTGACCTGGTTCCCAGTGATTCCTACCTTTTACCAAATATGAAAAAATGGCTTGAGGGACGAAGATTTGGAACTGATTTGGAGGTTTTCTCCGAAATTTTGGCGTATTTTCAGGGCCTTGGAAAAGATAACTACAAAGAGGGGATCCAAAACTTCCAGCATCGTCTAACTAAGTGTTTAGCTCTAAAAGAAGATAAAGTTGAAAAATAAATATCATCCATTCGAAAAAATTACTCTTTGTTTCATTTTCATCAATCCACCCTCGTACATATGTATGTGGATATAACTTATAGGCTAGTATTGATTACTAAATTATTTTGACAATTGAAGAATATGGTTTTCAGTTTGATTAACTAAAAGTATTTGCTTATTTATTACTATATTTGTAGTTTGATGTGTTGTTGTTTAACGTCATCTATGACTTAATAAAGAGTTATTATTCATTGTGACGTATAGAAACATTTCATTATCGAGCTTTTTCCAAAAAAATATTAGACATACTTACCAGCTTTCAAAACCGCAGTGTTGCGTCATGTCTATGTTTACCATCAAGGCTATATCAAAAGTGGGATTAATTACAAGCCACCCGTATAAAATAAACATACATGATGTCCTCGGCGAAAAATAAAATGTTTGAAGGTCCGGATATGCGAAATACCTTCACTACACAATAAATAGGTTCATACCTACTTTCATAGGATAGAAATCTTGCTGAGAAAAGTGTGAAATCCTCAGATCATCGTCTCATATTGTATTAAAAAACATTTGTGAATATTTTTATCAAATTTATGAATCTACTTACCTACTGCTGCTTTGGGGGGAAATAAGGAGAAACATTCCACATTTTTCAAGAAATAGTTTCGTATGACCTGTCAATACTTATGATCGCTGTCATTTTGATACAAAAAAAATACTTCTTTTTCAACTATAGACCAAACCGTTGCAGCATTCCCAACAAATGGGCAAGCCAGCAAACCAGCTGCATGTTATACACTTGCAAGTTTCGTTCAGTGTGCCAACAAAAAATAAAGAAGTTCATTTCTATTAAAATCTACGACAATTTCTATTAATACCGATAGTCAGGAGGAGAGAACCATTCCTTTTTGTAAAAAAATATGCCGATAACCATATTACGTGGCTTATTTTTTGTTTTGAAAGGCTTAGTTAAAGGTTAGTTACAACACGGAAAGTAAATATTGAAAAAGAAAAATGCTAGGGTACCTTAGTTTTTTTCTGTTGTAAAAAGGGACTTATATTATGCACGGACTGAAATATTTTTGTGGTGTCGTTATAATGAACTGTTAAGTAAAGCGTATCGATATTTCAAAGAACGGATATATTTCAAAAAGTTCAAAGTTCTCAAATCAAAAAGCTTAAAATTTATTGCTGTTCAAAATATTTATTGTTAAAGATATTGAAATTGAAATCTGTTTGTTTTGCTTAAACCTTCTGTTTTGTTCATTATAAATATTTGACGATTTATTGCTTTGCGTCTGTTTCTATTTCTTCTTTATTTTTTTCCAAATAAGTACATAACATTCTGACAAGCATAAATTAGTCAAAAAAAATTCATTGAACATTTTGTAACGTTGAGTATTTCTTTGATTTTCTTTTTCTTTCAAAGAAAATTCAATATCACCACAATACAAATTATTTATGAAAAACTTTCAACATTTTATTAAAATCAAACTTTCAACATTTATAATATTTTTTGTCCAGTTTTTAATAGTAAAAACATCCTGTCTTGTGAATGTTTTTATTTTACCGCTCGACACACACTATTTGATTTTGTATCTATCTATTTATACGTGTGAATTTCAATCTGTTCTCTTCCATGATACAAATAACAAAATTTCTTCTCTCAATCATTCTCAGTATGTGATACTTGTTGATGGAATAATCTCCCTTCTTCTCATTTACTATCTCAATCTCTTAATTCCAATATTTATTGTCTTCCTATTCCTATAGTTCTCCCTCCCTTTGAAGTGTTGGGTGTGTGGATTGTTATTTTTTTATTTTTCGTTCCTGTAGCGATTTATCTTGTTTTTTTTTTGTAATGTGTGTTTTGTTTTAATATGAAGTTGTAAGATGGAAGAAATCTCTAACATAGTGATAATCTTGCTTCTGAATATCATCACATTTTTTGTGTAAATTATTTTGTTGATTTTGTTATGTAAATAATGATATGCACAAAGACCAAATTGAAATCATAATTACATTTTGCAGTATTTTACATGATCAAATAGGTATATTGTGTGTATGATTATGGAATGGTTTCAAGATATGTGTTTCTTAAATTTGGTTGTACCACTGGTGATAGAAAAAATACTTTTGTTATCCGTAATACTTTTACTGCCTTTTATATTGATTTCTTTAAATAGCTTTCCGTGTATTGTTATTAATCATAACTGTATGTGTCTTGTGAAATGTGTAAAACAAAATTAAATAACAAAGAAAGTCCTTCAAAATAATATGTTTTTGGTATTATTTTATATTTTGAATCAGATTTCTGAGGAAATAATTAAGTTCTTGTATTTCAAGCAAGTAATATACGTTTCTCATTAAATAGAACTTCTATAATTGATTTTCAAGCTCATACTTACTGAAGTGTTTTTCAGATAATAAATTTATCAAAAATATTTACTTGTACATATTACATCTATATACCCTTAGTACATTTTTCCCTTACGGAATTGTTGCTAAGTTACAAAGATTTGGAAACGAAAGCAATAGACGCGCCTACTATTAATGTTACATGCAAAGAGTATTTGGGATTTTTAACATCTGTATCGGATAATTTGAAAAAGACGTTTCTATGTTATTTTAGTATTTTCTCATTTAATTCATACAAAGAATTTAAAAAACAATATTCTATAAACATATCCAGAAAACATCGACAAAAAAAACAACATCCAAAGATATCAAAACAACTTATTGAGGAGTTCCAAAAATCGAATCAAGGATGTTATTTTAGGAAATTCAAATTATACAAACAATTTTTTATGAAATACTTATGTACAAAAATTGAAGAAATATTTGATCTAAGGTCGGAAATAAAATAAATATGTATTTTGTTAAGAATGACAAAGAGGATATACTTGGCTGAAAGGAGGGATGGGAGGAAGCGCGGGCGTCCGAGAACTACATGGCTTGAACATGTAGATCAAATTCTCAAGGACGGCCGTGTTTTGAGTAAAAGAAACCGACGTGCGTGCATGAGAAATTGTATGACTGTAGAGGAAGCGAAAGAAGTATGTAAGGACAGATCTAATTGGCGTTCCGTTCTCTCTGCCTACCTCACTTGGGATACGGCGTGAGGGAATAGAATAGAATAGAATTTTGTTAAGATGTTTTGAGCTATACTTTAATACCAAATAATATTAGGTTCACTGAGATGTTATCGTTTATTTACATTTCTATCTATTTACAAGCACACACCGTGTTTCAAGTATAAAGAACTATCTTTAGAATCTTGTATGTATTCATTTCATTAATTTATTATCGAAACGTAAATAAACTGAACTAAAAAGTGTTGAAAATCAAAAAAAAAACTTAACAACCGATCTATATAAAGAATTTTCCATTTTTTGCTTGTTCGCAATAATTTATTCGCCGAGGAAAAGATATACCAAACTCTTAACTGTTTGTCAATATAAGATCAAAGGGAAAAAAAATATAATTATGAGTTAAATAATAAATGAACTCTTACAAATAGTTAAATAATTTCAATACTATGTACTTTCGTATTTATTTAAGAGCCAATTTAGCAGTTTATTAGCGAATGAATTCAATTCCGGATACACCTTACTCAGGTAACTTTGAGAGTTAAATACGGATCAGTTTTAATTAGATACAAGAGATTAAAGGAAACTTAAATGACTTGTAAAGAGACATGATTTCAAATTTTATTACTAATATAAGGAATAGAAGAAATTTATGCACGGAATGTGTTCTTTTGAGGCCATGAGCTCAGAGGAAAAATGAAAAGTTTTTGTAACTGATCATTAAGGGCAAAATCGAGAATCGAAGATATATTGGAAGAAGGCGGATCTCCTGGCTCCCTAACATACACGAGTGGACAAAAAATACGGAGTGTCGAGAAGCTGTTATGGACTGCCCAGTATAAAGACTAATTCTTGCAAGTGTAAGTCACCGTCGGGGGGACCCGATATTAAACATGAAGAAGAAGAAAAAACTAATCTCGATATTGCAAAATATCGTCTCAAGATTTCGTAGTCATAAATATTTTTATTTTGTTATTTCTATTTATATTATAAGTAAATTAGCTAACTAATATACAACAGGATATTCTCATGAATATCCTGTAGTGTATTAACTGAATAAGTGAACCATTACTAGATAGCAATAAAAGAGATTTTGAATGTTTTTTAAATATTCTACAATGCACATCCGTTACTTGATCCGTTACCTACATGAAAATCAAGTAACGGATGTGCATTGTAGAATATTTTAAAAACATTCAAAATGTCTCGTAACTGTTACATAGTTAATCCTTCTAAAATAACTGATATTAGCAATAAAAGAGAATTGAAGCAAAAATCTTGTCAATGTTGAAGTACCTATGTAGAAAGTATTTGTTTGTTTCTGTCTAACCGGCAAATAAAACAAGACGGCACGCATGTATGTAGATACCTACATGTATTCCGAAAGGGAAGCAAAATAGCTAACACGCTGGGTTAGTTGGAAGATATAGCAATATAGATTTTAATTTGCTCTATGTTTATTGAAATATTTGGCTAATAATTTAATAATATTTGTTTAATGATACCAATGTTAAGTTAATACTAAAATAAACAAATAAATAGGAAATAACATGCAAAGAAATAGATATTAACACTTACTCTGAGCTTTGTTTCATAATCAAAACCATTGGTGACAACCACATCTCCAGTATTTTTGATGATATCAAATGCTTGTGATGTTGCACCTCCACTGATCTCGTATCGTATGTAAGAAGCTGAAACAAAAAGAGAGAATAACAAATCAATAATGGAATAAGAATGGAGTCCGTTCCACTTAAGCCCTACGGAAATTGGAAAAGATCTTGAAAATAATATTCGCCCATCAAAGTGAATTAATCCATATTGAAGCATTTTTTTTATTTCAATAGAATAATATCTAACTGTTACGTAAGTCAATAAATGTTTTGACAATTAATTTATAATAATAGTAGTAATTTAGGTATTTAGTACGAGTAGTATCAACTCGAATTCTTTTTGTAATATCTTATTAACCAGTGTGTGTAAAATTTAATCACAATATTTTTTTTTTTATTTATTTACAAATATTTACGGCCAAATCCTTTTACATGTTAAACCTCCGTATACATACAAAACATGTTAACAAAGGAAAGATCTGTTACAAAAAGACACAAAACAATTAGACTAAAGAAACGAGAGTTTAACAGATAGTATAACATTAATCAATAATCATGTTATAATTATAAAATAAGATACAAAATTGTTAAAAAAAATTGGTCAAGACATTACAAAGAGGAATCAAAGTGGTATAAAAATGACAAATATAGTAAAAAGTCAATTAGTTAAAATTCATAAGTTAATAAAAAATTGATATAAAAAAATTCAAATAATAGAGATCAATAAAACATAACATACTTTGACTTTTTTCAGAAAATTTTAACTTTACTTTTTATCTAAAGACTAATGTGACTGAAGGACTAATTTCTAGTATTTTAGGATTTTTTGCTTTTATATTTATGTTTTTGTATTGTTTTAAGTATTGTATTATCGTTGTTTTTAAATTTAAATTTACTTTGACTTTTTTGGAGCATTTTAACTTTTACTTTTTTTTCCTCAAGATTGAAACATTTCTGGTAAGAGTGGAATCTTCGCTGGTCTACATGTCAAATATATTAATTGTCAACATATTGTATAACGACTGTTTGATTCTAAATATTGTGAAAATAAAAATAAATAAAATAAAAAAAAATAAGTTTAGGTCAAGTGGTTAAAAGAGCAATTCGCCACATTAAAAAAAAATAACAATTAGTCACATGAACATATCCAGTTAGAGGCATCGAATAACAGAGAAGATCAACGTAAATAAGCAAGCATATTATACTTGTCTTAATTTTTGATAGTTAACACTTGTACTTAGTAATGGTACCAATTCAAATATTTTTTGCTTTACTAGTTGATTTTATTTTTGAATAATAATAAACTTTATTGCACAATAAGGAGCATAGATAATTACAAAGTTATAAAATAATGTGGTACAAACAAATGTTATTGTGCAATGGTCGAATTAACCGCAGAAACAATATCTTCTAACTAACCTATAAGATAATAAGATATACAAAAAAAAATACCAAAAATACGTAGTATATTTATACCTAGTATATTTTTAAACCTTAATAAACAGATAGATATTACGAGAATTTTTTCTTGTAAAATTATAGAGCATAACATTAGTAACTACGTGGGTAGACGTTAATGACATCTAAAATCTTTCAGACAGAAAGATAAGCGATGGCGAACGGAAAAAGGAAATGACTGAAAAGTGCCTTCAACTGAGGGTTAAATTCCGAAAACCCTTGTAATTAACCAATTATTTTACTTATCTGAAAATAATAAATAAACTTCTGTGTTACAACTGACCTGTTAAAAGGATGAAAATTTTGATGACCAGTGAGATAAAAAAAAACTCCAACTATTGACTGGATTTCTGTTAAAACGTGAATTAATTTGTTATTTAATGTATTAATTTTGGTTATGTTAGGGGTTTTATTATAGACTCACATTATTAGTTCCTCGCAGTATAATTACAATTTGATATGTACCAAAGCTCTAAGCTTTTGATCAAGGACAGCAGCGACAGTTATCTCGTTGTAAATGAGATTAGGATAAGATATAAGACCGTAGCTTAAGTTTGCGATATTCTTGTAATGATTTGGAAAGGATTTAAGGACCAACAAGAAAGACTGTTTCAGTATTTTGTTATCAATGTGCCAAATTTAACAATAAAATGTATTAACAATTTTTTTTACGTGGCGGTAGAATTGCCATCCACACTTCTCACTTCTCAGTATTATACAACCAGATAAGTCTCCATATGATCAGTCATGGTCGTGTGTGTTGTTTATAATAGATTTTTGAATTTTAATGTACAAATTAACTGGTAAATCTAATTTTTAATTGTAAATTATTTATTAAAGATTTTGGAGTTACCCCTGTAGCTGACATGATTAAAGGTATTATATAAACGGACCTAGAATGCCATTTTTTTATTTCTCCTGCTAGTTCTGTATAGGTATTTATGTATTTTTTTCTGCGACGGTTTTTTGTATATTATGTGTATTTGGGACAGCAATGTCTATTAGGTACGTCATTTTATTACGTTTATCATGTAATACTAAATCGGGTCTATTATGATGTATTTGTCTATATGTTATTATTGTTTTATCATAATAGAGCGCTGTAATTTTGATTTTCTAAAACCGGTTCCGGGTTGTATTTATAATAAGGTATTATATTTTGCGAGTTTAAAAGATTATGTTTAATTGCTAAATTTTGATGTATTATTTTTGCGACATGATTACGTTTATAAGTATACTCAGTTTGAGCGAGAGTTGAACAACCTGAAACTAAATGATAATAATTATTGTTTGTTTTTATTGTAAAATATTTTTAAATGTTCCGTTTTCTATACAAAAGGTTTCTGAATATTAATAAATTGATTTACTTTTATTTCATATTTGCTTGTGGATATTTTTAATTAATTGGGTGAACATAAATTACTGTCAATTTCGTCATGCAATCAAAACTCTTAATACTGTCTTATTACCATTGAGTCATATTTTTTTCGTATAAAACAATATTACTTTGTGAATCATTTTGCACAGTACTTTATTTATAATGTTTAGAACATACAGTAAGTACCCATTCTGACTATCCAACTTGTAGAAAATGCCGCGATGTTAAGTAAAATGAATATATGATGAATATTATCTCAAACACGCTTAAAAAACGTCATATTTGACTGATGGGAAAGCTTATTGATAAACCTTCTACGCAATCATATAAGATTAGAAAAGAAAATTATTATTTGATTACACGATTATAATTAAAAATTATTTTGTAAGGTGTTAATCCAACAAGATTAGGAATGAAAGTTCGTTGAATCATACAAATATTATTACTACTTTACCATCACGTCACATCCCACAAGCAGGGTGGCCAGCAGATTAGCTGTAAATATGTAATAAAATTCAAACTTTCCTCTCCGAGCCAAAAACCATGTAGACGTTGAGTATGGGTGGCGAACCTCATCGCTGAATTAGAGATATAAAAAATATTTTAATCGTTAATCATTTTTTGTTTTTCTTTATGGGGTATTTACTATTTCATTTCCTCTGAACGAAAGAGATCGAAAAAGTCAGCATAATAATACAGGAAAACAATAAATATGAAAAAAAAAAGATTTCATTCTAAAATACTCGAAAAAATAAAACTTTAATGTTTATGTATGAATAAAAATACGCGATATTCAGTAGGTACTCAAATAGAAAGTTTTTTGTTACCAATCATACACAATTTTACACAGCGTGATGCAAAACCTACACATTTTATTTTAACCCTTAGGTATATAATTATAAATGAATGAAAATTTATTCAATGGACTAACTACGTATATTTAACGTATATAAATATATACAATCTGTCCTCATTGTGCCATAAAAGACGTTCAGGAAGGGTGGCATACCTCATCGCTTAGTTGAAGATGTTTACTAGGTATCTTAAGTCTTTAACGTTACTTTTTGAGTGTCCTGTGTATAAAGCAGATGTTTGGAAAACAATAGAAAAGCGATTTATACATTTTTTACTCAGTGAAAACGTATTTCACTCATTTTGGTTTTTTCATTTTAATATTGGCTTGAAAAAGATGAACGGTATGTTTGCTTCATACTTTACCAAAACTTGTTTTTACATTTTCCAGATCTTCATTTCTGGAATAGAATCCTCTTTACAAAATAGTTTTTACAAGTTTTTCTGTAAGTTATGGAGTATCCTGTAAAAGGTCATTCTTCTACATTTTTAATTCAGTGGTTAAATTCGCAATCTTTCAAAATATTTTTTTTGTAAAACAGAGAACAAATATGTAAGTATAACAAAATCAATTCAATACTAGCAATTGCCTATCAAATTCATGTATCTATCTATTCATTTTATGTTACTCTTCAGATTTTTTTGGTTTTGATTGACTTTCAGCAGACCTACAAATTTTCTAATGATAAACGTTAGAGTTTATGGTATTACTGTGCAAGAAAGAATTATAATATTGTATATCGTCGTTGCATATTCAAAAAGGGGTATATGAATTCTTCAGTGTTTCGATATTTCTAGAATAAACTGCTTATAATGATACCATAGCCATTTTACAAAGTAATTTTTAGTACCTATCAAATTTTAAAATTCAATACTTATACAATAATATCACATGCCAAAAAAATCCAAACAACAATTTTAATGCCCTTATAAACAGTGATTAAGGAATATGGCTAAATAATAATGTTCGCAAATACCTCTTTTTGTATATGCAACGACGACATTTTGTTTGATTTGTCAACGGTAACCTAATAATGTATTGTTGAAACAATAGGTTATTATTTATATTTGCTGAGTCAGTTACTGTATAGCCTCATCTGTGACAATAGTTGTACCACCCAGTAGGTATCACGTCGAGAAAGTTTGTAATTTGTCTTTGACAGTTCATTTAGTGTTACTTAAGAGTTAGAACAACTTTGCCGACAGGTTTTCGAACTGAGTCAATGGATGAAAATTTTTGAAAGAAACAATGTTTGAAAAACGCCGGAAATCTCCCCTTTCACGACACAAGCTTTTAGTGGCTTACTTTGAAAGGTGTATAAGGTTGTATTTGGATTTATAACAAAAACCCAGATATATCTTTTTATTAAAAAAAAAATAAAGATTAAAACACCATCATACATATATTTAAACACAAATTATCGTGAACCTTCCAATGACTCCCAAGTCTATGGAAGATCCGAATAAACCTGCTAATTTTAATTTATTTATCTGATCATGCAGTTTCAATGGTTCATTTCTCAGTTGATTGCCTGCATCGATGGTCATAGGATGAACATAAGTTTCCCATAATACCTTTCAATAACATTTGATTTTTTTTTCTATATTACGAATAGGTACGTTATAAAAATGTAGTTAACTTTTACGCTCTACTAAGGAACATAAAGCAGAAACCAGCCTCTTTCAATTATAACGTATTTTCTCAAATAAATTGCATATTTTCAAGGTAATGCTAGAAAGTACTCCGAATAATTGATTCTATAGATAGGTATATAAACACATCTTAAAGCAAAACACAAAACACCTAGTATGGGAGACATGTTCGATTTCGGAGATTTTACAAAAAATCTTGAAACACTCTGTGAATAAAATCAAAAGCTTGTCTTTATAAATATTATGTGGTATCCTGTGTGCCGTTTCTGTTTTTTTTTTTTGTCTAAAAGAACAACAAAAAGAGATTATAACACACGTGTTTTTTATGTCTGTTTGCGACCATTTATCATTAGGAAAGACATTTATGTGGGAAAATATTTATATTTCATATCCTGTAACATATTTCGCAGTCCTACTAACAAACCTACATCATTTTTATCTTTACATATAACAATAGGTAAACGAAAACATAAAACTACATACATCTTGTTTAAAAAAATGTATTGTGTTGATAGCGCCATTCTTAATTCATTTTTCGTCATCCTTTGCCCTCTAAATTCCACTTAGAAACTCATGGTCAAAAAAAAAATTGAGTTTGTTGGTAGCTTGAAAATAGAGTCTCGGGATCTGCACATGAAGTTCACAATTCGGTCCCAGGTGCCGGAAAACTCCCTTTTCACGACATAAACTTTAAGTTTACTGTGAAATGTATATAGGTTCTTGTTTTTGAGTTTAAAACAAAATCGCAGATACATCTTTAAAAAAATCTGGTCAGAGCAATGTACGTCGAATTAATAATTGCATTTCATATGACATTCTTATATAACAGTACCTAATAGAAGTTAAATTATCCAGTACTTTTGATACATAATTATAAATAAGGTTTCCTCTTAGAAAAATATGTTTTTACGTTGTGTAAATGTGGATCACACTTTTTTAATTGATTTTATCATTTACACGTAACACAATTTAGAAATAACAAAACCCTCCACATTTTCTCGAAATCTATTTTACTCCTGACAATATGCCACATCATGAAAATAGACTTTAGTTTATGCAACTTCATCATAATATAATTTTGTCCAGAACTCGAGTATTTGTCCATGAATGACGAGTCAAAATATTATCAATTTCTATTTGAGTGAGAATGTGAAACCGGTCCATGGAAATATTTCAACAGTCCATCACTCGCTGTGGAATTTCGTTCATTAAATCCATTTCAGCAATAACTCTATTATAGTACCTAACTAAAACTTGTATTTAGTAGTAATAGCTTTGTATATCTAGTTTACATTTGGTTAAACCACATCGCAGATAACTAAGATATTATATTACAGTGGAATAATGCTGTATTTAACAGAATAATATAATATTTTGTATACCTACCAAGATTATAAATGCATAATATAATTTATATGGAAATTAATACCTATATTAATACTGAGTACCTTATATAATTCCCAATTTTAATGACTGATTTTTTTGTTTGTTTAAGTGACATATTTATAGAGAATATTGGTAAAATAATATCAAATGTCAAATAATCATGAAGAAAACGTTTATCAAAGATCATATTATGTGACCTTTTTATTTTGTGTAGCAAATCATCCATACTCATTTATTTATTTTTCACTAACACTGACGTTTGGGCATTTTACACTCAAAATAACTTCGATACAAATTTCTCGATGCAAATAAACTCGCAAAAAGAGATGAGTTGGGGAAACTCTTAAAGAACTTGCTTTGTGATAGTAAAAGGTCAAGAAAACAGTAACGGGTAGATAAAGTAATCACAGTATTTTATAATGCTTTATCATATTATCTAGATATTTTATGAAATTTTGCAAGATGTGACAGTCTCATAATCGGACGTATTTAATTAGATTTCTATTGAGTTTAAAAAAAATATACACTTTTAAGTTTCTCTTCAGTGATGACTTTGGTACGCAATTTAACCCTTAGATAAGGGAGTTTTAAAGTTGGAATTTAGAGCCTTTAATTTAATAATTTTAAAATTGTTTAAATATGAAAACCTTTCCAACAGAAGGTCGTGTTATATATCAAAGTTTTCTTCATTTCCTTGTTCTCACAACTGTTTCAGATTTTTTTTCAAATTGAAAGAGAGATTTCAGGTTGGCCTTAAGGTTTTTTTTATTATTTTACAACGCTGATCTTTTCGTTAAAACTTTGACCCGTTCTGACCTTTACATAAAAATCTTACTATAGCTTTATAAATATTACAAGAGAAAAACTTTTTGCCTTGAGCAAGAAAATGTTATACATGGATATTTGTCTAGATAAAATGTTTTATTTGCCGCATGAAAGATTTAACCTCTAGAAGTTACACACTTAAAAATAAAAGATTGCTTTCATTATTTAACTTTAATTTATATTTATTTATAAGTTCATAAAATGTTTCTAATCTTATCATTATTTAATTTTATTTAATTTTTAACTAAAAAAATATAAACAAAAAGATCAATTATTTTTTTACAAAAAAAGATTTGTTTTTACAGAATGCTATTTATTATCTTCAGTAGATATCTATCATTATCTATGTAATTACTTATTTGTCTTACCAACAAACATGATAGATTTAAGTATAAAAATGTGCATATGTGTAATTGTATTATTTAAATTGTGTAGTCACTACACATCACAGGAGCGCACGTAAGTTTAATTTATATCACTGAAATGCGATGGTTAAGTATGTGTATCTATTTGTGTAAATTTACAGGTGTTTATGTAATAGCTTTGATATTTTGATAGTGGCGTTAGACGTAAAATTGGTAAATTAATAAATATTATTACGTTATTTCAGATAATGCAACACTCCAACTTTTTAATAGGTATATGGACGCACATTTTTATGGACGATATAATTCGTGTCTTAATGGGTCACATTCAATATTAGTAGTATTGATGAAGGGTCATTAAGAGACAAAACAATATTGTCTTAAAAATTAGAAGTGTATTTTAAAAAGAAACAGTATTTAATTCATACAATATGCAGAATACACAATAAGTAACGGAATATTATTGAAATCACTTAATTTTAGTTTCTAAGTACGCAGATTCATTTATGTGCGTATGTTATGTACCTACGTAAAAGAAGTTTTGTTTTCCAATATTACAATTCATGTTATTCTATGTACATAAGGTACAGTATGCAAATATGAATAAAGACACAAATAATATATATTCGAGATAATAATCAATGCAACAGTATCAATTTCATACAATACACAAAAAATTCACTAAACCTTATAAAATATGTAATAATACCTACGTTTTAGAATTCAGTACAAAGAGTTTGTTTTCAGCAATATATGCACATACCTCCATGTGTTTGTTGTTCCAAATAAACAAAACATAGTTCAACATTATCAAGATCCCGGTCAGTGAAATAAAAAGAGAAATATTACACAACGAAATATAGTCAAACATAAATTGTATGGATGTTACCGCTAATATTAAATATCTACTAGTGCTTCTGGTAGAAGGTAGCTATTATTATTTTTATAGCGGAGAAAAACATTTGTTTTGTACTCGTATGTATGCACCCACATATTATGTAGAACGGAACAAAACACAATATAATATCTATAAATATTAGTGCTCCGTTGTGTTTGTACTTAGGTGTTTTATAATATGACATATTACGGGTATAAGAACAACATTGCGAACTTTGTATACTATTTTGAGGCAAAGTAATTCATACCAAGTAGTTTGAAGATTAATTTACAATCATATAGGACTGATGATGAGTAGACTTTTGAGTCCTAAAAAAATTATTAGGACTCAAAAGACTACTCAATTACGAAGAATCATAAAATTATTTTATCTTACTATCGTATTATCATACTATTCAATGCACAGAGGGCGGTTTATCGCTAGGTAGCGATGTTTTTGAGCTAACACGGAAAACTGCTTATTTTTTTGGTACACTTACGTTGAGATATATAATGATTGATTTAATAATCAATCATTATATAATGATTATTAAATCAATATTTATATATATATAATGATTGATTTAATAACCTAAGTATTCACTGCATCGGGCAGTAGAATTTCACAATGAAATTTAAAAAAAAACAAAGTTTTTATCTACTTTATCGTTTATATTGAGAAAGATGTATTTCATCTTACAAAGCCAAAGTCAATCTTCCAACGTCACAAAAAAATTGACAAAGTCTTTGTAAGTCGAATGATGTTTTTCTCTCTCCATAAAAAAAAATAGCGCCAAAACATTTATTTTTTTAATAATTCAAGAGTTTTTGTGTTTACGCTGTGGAAATCCATTTTTAATTTTAATAAATAAAATATAAAAATATATTATTGAGCACTGTTTAATCTCCACTATGTTAGGTTAAATACCGAACGTTTTCGCCTATACTTGTAGGCATCTTCAGGGAAACTGAAATCTAAAAATTGTGAGAGCTGTTGTTCATGTGGAGAGAAGGGTGCAGGTAGTGGGAGGGGTAAAATATATTTTTAACGAACACATTCTCACTTTTAATTTCAGTTTTTTAGTATAGTCTCCATATTATAGTAATATAATCCATTATAGTAATATAATCTCCACTAACATAGTGGAGATTAAACAGTGCTCAATAATATATTTTTATATTTTATTTATTAAAATTTATTTTTTTATTTACTTATAATTTAATTATTTTAATTTTTATTGGCATTGACACATTAACATATTTTATACTTTTATACTTATAAAAAATATTAATTTGTTGCAGTTTGTTAAGTTGGCAGCGAGCAATATTAAAATGACATCCATAAAATAATTTGAAAGATCACAGATACATTCTTAACTGGAATACGGCTCTTGACTAGTGTGTGCTAATGAAAAACTGCTATGGAGGTGTGTACATAAATGTAGGTATTTCGCTTTGATATCAGTTTAGAAAGTCGTTTAAAGTATACTTTAATAAACTACACTCAAAGCTTTGAATGATAATTTAATATTTTTTCGTTCTTCAACCTGTACACGTACCTACATACATACGGTGTTGGAGTAGATTCGTTGTCAACAGGAAATTGACTTGACATGCTTCAGCGAGAAACTTAATAAGATACAAGACAATTATTATTATTATTATTATTATTATATTGGATGATTTATTCGGCGCCGTTTAATGAAGTATCCATCTCAAGGGCGCGGGAAACTATGTTGGAAGAGCGAAGTCTTCAGCTTGCTCCTGAACGTTGTAATCGGCTGGTTTTTACGGAGGTCCTCGGGGAGTCGGTTCCAAATGATGGGTCCTGCGACGCCGAAAGCCCTATCATAGAAGCAGGACTTGTTTGCTCTGTTGTTTTCGTCCAGCATGTTGGTGGATGTCTTAGCTGAGCGTAGAGGTCTACTTGCAGGTGTTTTGAGAACACAGAGTTCAGAAAGTGACTGAGGTGCCATTTTGTTCAAAGCTTTGTAGACTATAAGGCACAGTTTGTATTGAACCCTTTCACCTGCTTTTAACCAGTGTAACTTTTCCAGCAAAGGTGTGATGTGGCAACCCTTATCTTCGCGGAAAATAAGCCTTGCAGCGCTATTGAATGCCATTTGTAGACGATTCAGTTGAATTTGCGGCAGTCCTACATATAGTATATTGCAGTAGTCAAGTCTAGAGATTACAAAAGCAGAGATTAATGTTTTTATGCTATCAGGAGTGAGGTTTTTCGACACGGAGCGTATTTCGCGGATGTGGTAAAATGCAGAGCTCACCGTCTTTGAGATTTGGGATTCCATAGACAGTGCGCTATCGATTCGTGCCCCAAGTATCGAGACTTTACTGGACGGTAGAATATCCGTGTCGGCTATCGAGATGGGATCTATATCCAAGAGATGTTGTCGGCCAGGTGATGCGACCCATAAGAATTCCGTTTTAGCTGGATTCAGCTTCAGACGTCTCTTTGCCATTAGATTAGATAAGTTTGTTATACATTCTACGGTCCGGGCCTTGAGATAATTTTTCTGATCAGGTTTGCAAAAACCGATCAAAATTCTGTCATCCGCGTAAGCATAGCTACGAAAGTCTGTTTTTTCTAGCATACTGTCGATATATCCGATGTAGAGGGTGAACAGAATTGGACCCAGGACAGAACCCTGAGGTACTCCCTGATTAATTGTTGATTCACAAGTTCTGCTTTGACTCGCTTTTAGTGACCAGTTTCTTGCGGTCAGGTAGGAGCGAAGCCAACTCAGTGCACTTCCACAAAGACCATACTCAACTTCCAGACAGGTCAGGAGTATGCTGTGGTCAACGGTGTCAAACGCCGCACTCATGTCGAGAATTGTTACAAGAGCTATGTCTCCGTGAGCCACGCCCCCTATCAGGTCCGAGACAAGACTCGTGAGGGCAGTTTCAGTAGAGTGATGCTTCCTGTAGGCGAATTGATGTTTCTGATGTAGACCGTTGTTCTCAAGATAGGTTGTTAGTTGAGATGCGACCACGCGTTCGAGTACTTTTGACAGGAAAGGTAAGTTGGAGATAGGTCTGTAGTTACAGGGATCGTTGTTGTCTAATGTGCTATTTTTTAGTACTGGAGTGACTTGAGATAGCTTCCATAAGCATGGTACTATTTCTTGTGATAGGGAGAGGTAAAAAATGCGAGCGATAATGGGATAAAGAGTGTTCAATGAATCCTTAAGCAGCCAGGTGGGAATGGGATCCAGCTCACATTGTTTATTAGGGCAGTTGTTGATTGTCCTTCGTAGGTCCAATTCAGTCATGGTTTCAAATTTTGCTAAAGTGGCTGTACAGTTTCTTGTCTCTACGTGGAGACTGTCATTTAGCGGAGGAAGAGATGACGAAATAGCTTGCAGTTTATGTTCGAAAGCTGATTTGAATTGTTCTGCAGTTATAATTGGTGGAAGTGTGGGTTTTGGGATTTCCATGACAGTTCGAAAGTCGCTCCACAGTTTATTAGGTTGACCTTTGTGGGATTCGATCTTTTGTTTCCAGAAGTTGGATTTCTTTAAATTGGTCAGATTTTTGTACGTTTTTTGGGCTGTGATCCATGTTGTTCTGGATAATGTAGACTTCTGGCGTCTGTATTGTCTCTCGAGTCTACGGACTTCAGTTTTTTTCAATCTACATTCGTTGTCGAACCAAAGATATTTGGGGCCACGAACTCGGACTGTCTTTGTAGTAATTGGGACGAGCTCATCTACCAGACTGATGAGTGTTCTATTTAGCTGCTCTGTGATTTCTTCAACATCTTTGAAGGTTTGAGTGTTAGAGCAGCATATTGTAGATTTCCGAAGTCGGGTGTGGAATTCTTCGGAATTGAAGTCCTTCCAGCTTCTACTGGTGATGGTTTTATATAGTGGAGCTGGAATAGTGATGTTGAAGTCACTCGTTAGAAGTCGGTGATCAGACAAGCCGATGTCAACTGTACTTACAGCTGCAGGAGCTATTTTATTGCATGTAATGAGGAGGTCAAGAGTTCCCCCTGCGTCATGAGTAGGAGAAGTGATGTGTTGGACAAGATTTGCATCGGATAGCAGCTTTTTAATATTTTCGGAGTATGGATCATGTTGCCTTTCCACGTGTATATTAAAGTCACCGGTAATTAGAATGGGTATTTGGTAAGACAAAGTTGACCCTAGGATTGAAGAGAGTTCTAGAAAAAAATCTTTAGTGGGAGTACATGAGCCCGGTCTATAGACTGTTATTACTATGAGTGACGTCCCATTGAGAGACACTTTACAGCCTATATACTCAAATGTTTTATATGATCCGAGGTCAGAGATTTTTGAAATGTGCACCTCTGGTTTGAGGACAATTGCCACTCCGCCGTGGTTGGTGGAAGTAGAGTAGTCTTTTGCAAGATCCCGGAGTCTGGCTTTGTCTAACACTTTGTATCCGTGATTTCGTATCGCGTTAATAGAAGTAGAGTCACTGCTGTCATGCCATGTTTCGTTGAGTGTTAGTAGATGAAGATGGTGTTCGCCGAAGATATTATGAATATCTTCAACCTTGTTACTGATCGACCTGGCATTCCAATGGCCAATCCTGAAACATGTTGATTTTGGGAGATGGCGTGGGGCTTTGGTTTTATTTTTAACGTGACTACCGGCTCTACATCCTCGATAACGTCTTTTTAAATTGGTGGTTTGGGATGTTCGGAGAAGTTGTTCGGGTATAGCAGTGAGAAGTTTATTAGTATTGCTGTGTCGCTTATCTAGTGCGAGAAGTTCCTCTTTTGTGTAGCAAATGTGCATTCTAGATTGTCCTGCCCGTACATACTATACATAACATAATAAGAAATGCACAGTCAATTCACACAGATCAAGCTACATGCATATACATAGGATAATATCATGCAATAATATAACAGTAAGTATACAACCCTGAGACAAAGTGATGTTATTGTCTCTTTCACCCGCTGTGTTGTTGTGATATTATAATATGCTAGATAATAAACGCATTAGAGGATCTCTTGTAGAGTCCTCATGATAGTTGTTTTACTCTTTTTTGCCAAATCATAAGCACATCTTAAAAGAAAACAGGACATTTTTAATGTTCATAAATAAAACTTCCTTGATGAATCATCGGGATTTTTATTGGAAAATTTAAATTTTATCAAATCAATCAAGTAGATTGCTTTCCACCAAGTAAATTTACTGTTGCATATAAGGATTTGTAAATTAGTTTAAATTTTCTTTGTAAAAGGAAACAAATTTTACGCGCGAGATAATAACTCTGCTATTATTTGAATGTCATGCTCTAGATTTTCTCAAAAGGTTTTCCCAGCTCAGGAGAAACCGCAACATACCTAATATTATTTATATATTGTGGTAAATTCGTTAAAAAACAATTTTGCGAGACCCAAGTTAGAAATTGAAGAGCCGGTCAGCCAAATTTCTATAAATTCAAGTCACAAAAACATAAAAACACATAGGTACAGGATCATCTAACTCTCTAAAATTTATTAGAAAAGAATTTTGTTCCCCAATTTCAAAAGTTATGAATTCGTTACTTTTTAAATGTCATACACAGTTTTCGCATTAAACTGGATATTTTACAACTGAGCAAGTGAAAACATTGAACAATAAACAGGAATTGGTGGGATTGGTAAACATACTATCACTATGTAAAATGTACTTAAATCAGTCTCAGCCGATTCGTAAGCATGGTGACGGAGTAGCATGTTGACTAAAATTTTAAACAATTGTTACTTTTTGTTTGTATGTCGTATTGATAAAAACAAATATATTATTTTATCTTCATTTCAAAATAAACTAGGCTATTATGTAAATTTAACACCATAAACTACCATATAAGGCTTAGAAAAGACAACGTCACCTTATTCGGTAGTGCCCGGGACGGGACTTGAACCCGCATCTCTATGTACTTTGTCGCGAGGAGTCCTTTGTCTAATTACGTTACAGGGCGACTTGCCGAAAGCTCCGATATTCTCGTGTAGGTATTGTTCTAGGTTATTATATTATATCATATTAAATTATTTCATAACAGCGGTTACCTTAAACTTCTTAACTTTCACCACATTCAGATCTTTTAACCTATAATTATGAGCGAAATTGCCAGCAAAGATGTAAAAAGTCCACAATCATTCATTACCAACAAGAATAATATTGCTAGTTTCTTGTATTCCGTTTCAGGCAAGTATGAAGGTAAACAACTCAAAGTTTCCTTTTCTTAAAGTGCTTACACATGAATACATTATTGTTATTTCACTTCACATTAATCCTGTGTGATATTGTTATTATTATTATTAATTACTATTATTTCTAAACAACAGCATTCCCTAGGGATAAAATATTATTACGGCTTTGATGTATTGTTACAAAAATTTGTATTATGATAATTGTTGTAATATAACATGTCGGTGAAATTATACTGGATTAGTATAATTTCGAGATATAATTAGTATAATTTATAAGATATTGTGTCTCTGCGATAAACTCGCACATTGTGCAAAATTATTTGTAAATGGGTAGGTACCATGTTATAATCTTATTACCTATTTTTGTCTAAATATTTTGTACAATTAAGTGTCACCTATTAAATTATTTTATTCAAGGTGGGTAAAATAGCTCAAAAGTAGTATAGAGTTATAAGCGGGTATTCTGCTTTCACTTTCAAATTTTGTTTAATTTACAGAAAAAATGTATACTCAAATAACAATTAGAAGGCTAAGTTATTCAAATTGTTAATATTATTATACTAGCCCTGTCTGTTTCCTCCAGCCATATAGTTTGAACTATTTCCATACCATCGCTTACAGTAGGGAAGTCAGCAGACAAACTTTTCGATTGGTTAATGTTTTGTTTCTTAAGATGTAGTTATTATTTTTGGTGTTTAGTTGTGCGTGTTATCTAAAGTAACCATCATCATTATCATCATCTCTGGTCCCTCAATTCTGAGAATCGTGACTATCATACCTCGTTTTGTAGACAATCTGTCTCCACCTTTAGCGATTCTTTGCAATGTGTGCAAGGCCCCATGTAGTGAACTCTATGTGGGTTCCTTAATTTAGTCACTCCATCTTGCTGATACTCGGTCCCTATAACTGGTTATAAATATGTAAGTGTTGAAAAGGTGAGAAGATATAAAATCACCCTATTACCTAAGTTAATTTTCAACACTACCTAGTCTCAATTACCTACTTAGTCTCAATTACCTGAATCCTGCGAAATAGTTTAGAAACTTTCACATTTTATATAGTAATTGTGCATGGAACTTCGGGTGATACTCATTATGAATTCTAAAATCCTCCGACCAGCTTGTATTGCATAGATACTGTGGGTTAGTACCTACAACATTCTGAAGTTTAAATAAGCGAAACTATCAGTCTCTTAGCTCAACGGGAAAACGTAACATGCATTTTGTTGAACAAGAACACACAACATTCATTCCTACAGTAGGCACACCATTTACATATCGTTCGTTTGCTTGACAAACGTGATGAAACGAAAAATCTCAGATTTGAGTTAAAATTACAGAAATAACTTATATTTTTTTAAATATCTGTGTTGTCACTTATTCTCATTATCGTATTTCTTTAGGAGCGAGAGATATGTATGGTTATTAAGTTTTCATATACGAGTTTACTTACCACTCGCGACAACATTTTGTTATGTTGAGTTGTTTCTTTTTTTGCGTTGATGAAGAAAAAAGTACTGCATTCGCATAATTTATTATTGTATTATATGTTATTATGTTATTGCACGTTATTGTGCAAAAAGTTCAAACTCAATTAAATTATATTTTGTATTGACATTTTTTTAATTCGAGATTTGTCAGTATTTAATACTAATCATTTCTAACGATAACTAAATCAAACTTTGTGAACGTCACAAGTATCTAGAAAATGACACTGATATTTTTTTTCTTTTAACCAAAATGACACTTTCACCAATGCTGTTTCAGATGATATTTTGTTTTAATTAAGGAAACCGTTTTAAATAACACAGAAATATTTTTATATTTAATAGAAGATTTATCAAAATTGATTTCGTAAAATTAGAAATCAATGGAAAATATACTAAATTTTAATTTGAAAATTTGAAACGTGTTAATCTCAAAACTGTTTTTTTTTTTCAGATATGTTTATTTTCTTGTAAACGAGCGGTATGTTGGTAGGTAGATTGTGTATGAATACATTGAATTTACCGGGTGAAAACTTAAGTCTTTGAAGAAAGACCATGTCGATAAACAATATATTTATCTAGTCCAAATTGTTGACTTACGGGATTTCAAAGAAGTTTATGTTGATTTTCTGAAAAATAAAGCACTGGAATATTTCGTACTTTTACGAATTGAAATCATAAGCTTACTCTACAAAAATCGTAGATTCTTGTTTGTTTTTCATAGATCTATAGAATATTCCTGAACGTGTTTATTGCAAGAAATTATAATACAGTGTTATAAACTCGTTCACTGCGTACGCACACAAGTTTCGCTGTTATTGTTTATTTTGTATATTTTTCTCATTTTTCCTCTCCATCAATTCATATGATCAAGGCGTTTACGGATGAAACGAAAATAATAAAAACGAAAGTCATCCTCTCTGTACCAATAAGAGTTAAGTTGTTCAAAATGCAAGGTATACTTCATCACTTAATTGAATATGTTAAATATATTCTATGAAATGTTTTGCGAAAACTTGCCTTCAATCGAAAAGTAACAAATAAAAGTGGGAAAACTATTTTTTATACTTGATGACAATGTAAAAATACAACAAAAATAAAAAATTTTACAGTCCGCCTACAAATTGATTAATCCAATATTGAATGTGTTAATTTATTTTCAGATAAAATTAATTATTAAATTTACATAGATCTAAACTAGATTATGATGTTGTTGATAAGAACAAGTTTCAAAATGATCGCTTAGTTTTGAAATGAGGTTTTAAGACGGATAATATTCGGCTTAAGTTTGATATTATGCAAACTATTCAAACTAGACAAACCAAACCAGTTGCGGTAAGCCATGAATAATTATGATTAGAATAATAGTAACTTATTATGCTTTATTGAGATTTGCAATCAAATAATTTACATATGTTTATATTAATTGCTCAATTAATTACAAATTGAAGGTACACAGTCAAATAATTAATTATCTCATACATTTTTTTACTTTTATCTTATACATTTTTTTTACTAATTCTCTTTAGTTACATATTTATACAGCTGCTGGCTATCCCATTTTTGGAAAATGTCCTAGTGATGGTGTAATAGTAGTAATCAATGTTTTTTTATTGCAAGGCATTTGAACTCCTTTAGTTGCAGCAAGTGAAAAGAATAGATGTATTTGCTTGAACAATGGAGTTTCAGAGGGGTGCAGATATCCGAAATATACCTACGTGACTTGACCTATTTTGGCTGATACCTACATGAAATTTTAAAAATAGTATTGCGATAATAATTTGTAATAAAAATTTCAGAAATATCTGAAAAAATCATCTCTTTTAGGTACCTACATTAGTTTAATATTCCACTCTTTTCAGTTAGTTTCAGAGTTTTTGGTAGATTTAATATATTTTAGACACGCATTATATATATATATAATGAGTTATAATCCATTTGATTGGTCTGCAACGAGTTTGGTTTTTCTTCTCCATTCGTCTCTATTCTCAGCCAGTCTTTTTAGCCCTACGTATGAGCCACAGTTCATGTCTCTCTTCAGTTGGTCCATATATGCTTCTCTTGGTCGGCCTCTGCCATTTGTCCCTTCGGTCTTACCCTCTGCGATGGCGATGAGTAGTCCTGGATGCCTGATGTTGTGGCCAATCCAGTTAGCTCTTGTTGGCTGATTCTCTTAAGGAGTTGCCTTTTTTCGCCTACCGTGGTTAATACTTCTTCATTTTCGACGTGCTCCGACCAATGGATCTTGAGCATGCGTCTGTAGCACCACATCTCAAAGGCCGCCAACCGTCCGCTTTCACTCTTGCTGATGGTCCATATCTCACAACCATAAAGCAGAATGCTCCATACAAAGGCTTTAGTAAGGTTCTTCCTTACGCTTAAGTCAATATTTGGGGATTCCAATATCTTTGATTTTTTGTTAAAGGCAATCCTTGCCTGGTTTATTCTGCTTACAATTTCCGATTTGGAGCGTCCATCCTGGTTTATTCTGCTGCCCAGGTACACGAATTCACTTACTTGTTTGATGCTCACTCCATTTATGGCAATGTTCGCAGTCGCTTCCTCTCTTCCAACGACCATACATTTTGTTTTTTCTTTATTTATTTTCATGTTGTACTTTGACAACAGAATACTTTCCATTTTTCCTGAGGCTTCGTTCAGCTCCATCTCGGAGTCTGCGAGCAGTGCTATGTCGTCAGCATATCTGATCATGTCGACCTTTTTCCCATTTATTTTTACTCCTGTCCAGTTCTTCATTTCTTCTCTCAGTTCAACAATGGCTCGCTGTATATAGCAGTTAAAGAGAGCTGGCAACATTGAGCATCCTTGTCTTACGCCTTGTTCAACCCTTGCTTCTGCGCAGCTCTCTCCGCTTTTGATCACAGCCATTTCGTTCTTGTATAAGCTCCAGATTGCTCTTCTGTCTCTATAACTCATTCCTATCTGGTTTAGAGTGTTAAAAAGTTGTTCCCATTCTACTTTATCGAATGCTTTTTCAAGGTCGATGAATGCTATATATGTGTTTTTATTAATTGTTATTCTCTTTTCTAGAATAAGTCTGAGACTCAGGATTGCATCTCTTGTACCAGTCTCCTTGCGGAATCCAAATTGATCTTCTGAAAGTGTTTCGTTTATTTCAGACACGCATTAAAATATATTAAATCTTCAATTTCGAGAACTTGTGAAAACCCTACCTTTTCACGAGGAGTACTTTGTACAATTAAATTGTCTTTTCCAAGCCTTAGATGGTAGTTTTATGTGTCAAATTTACAGAATTTGAGATCAATTAAAAAGTTAATCACAAGTTTAACGGAAATAAATCAACTCGCTTAACTGTCAATCATTACTGCCCAGCTCTGCACGTAGGTGTACATAGTTTATATATTAATCATTTAGAATATTCTACTTAAGAAGCTAATAGGTATATGGAAGGACTAATTACTAAGAAACATCTTAGATTAATTGCTATGTATAGTATCTTTTAGGTATCTATCAATGTGAAAGTTTGATGGAATCTAACAAGAGTGCTCTACGATTCACTGATTCTCTTCTATGAAGTGAACCCAATTCAATGTTTAATTATTTTAGGTTATATTAGGTAAGTTTATGACTTAAGCAGCATATTGTTGTTATTACTGCAAAAGCTTATTAATCAGTAGTATAGAACATACTCAATATAATTATCTTTGTAGCTAGAGGTCGGTTTAAACTTTCAGACAGCGAAGATCTTAATGTTGTCAACCATAGGTACATTATTTGATTATTGAAGCCCAAATAACTTGACATGAGGCTTACTTTATCGACATAATTTTCATTCTAGGATTATTTATGGAACTATTTGCGTAGTATTTGGATCATTTCTATCTGTGGTTGGTTAGTAACAGTAAAGTTTTCAGGATAAAAAATCTTTGAAACAAATATTGCAAAACTAAAGGAATTTCGTAAGAATTGGTTACTGCATTTAATCGTTTTTCATTACAAATTAACCTCAATGTTTCTGAATATATTTTTTAAAGTTCTGTGACTTCTTAAGCATCGTGTTACAAGGTGAACCTCCAAACAAAACTAGGTAACAAAGGTGAGGTTGTGTTGTGGACTGATTAATACTGTTAGAGTTGGAGACAGCAAAAGACAGACAGACAAAGTGATCTATCTAGAAAAGAAAAGTAATAATAAGTTATTCTATACAAACAGAACAAGATGAATAATACGTATATAGTTCTTTGATAAAGACATGGGATCAGCTGATCTCCTTCTAATATGTACCTAACCATTCACAATTTATTGTTAATGCAGACAAAAGAGAAAATCCAATATATCAAAAAATAACAAAGAATCTATAAGTAGCAAGCCACCTTTATCAATAGTGACTACCTTTTGTTATAGTTGCGTCGACTCTTCGTCTTGTTATCTTTGAATTCATTGTGATTCTTTCTACAGCATAGTATTCTACTCAATTTTCTTCCATTTATCTTATTTAATATACCTACCTACATCCACAGTCTATCAAAAGCATGAAGGAAGTCTCATTTATAATATTACTTGTTATCCCCATAAATTGTAATAAAACTTAGAAATTAATTTTTACTAAACTAAACATTCTTTCGTGAGTTTTTTGATTTTCTAAATGTATAAAAATTGCTATGCCTCTGGTAATAATAATAATAATAAAACTTTATTGAGAGAATAAATTAATAATACCATATTTTCCCAAAATACACATAATAAAAAAATAATGTTCTGTCAAATGGTGGACTTGTTGCAGAGCAACATCTTCCAGCCAACCTCTATAAGTAAGTATAAATTATTTTCAAAATGTATCAAAACAACAACAACACTGTTTCTTTTTCACGCTAGGGATTATAATGCTCGAGCGCTTTCGTTGAACTTGATTAACATTATCAAGGCAACTAAGGAAAGAATTAAAGTCAATTTAAAAACAATATTAACAAAAATACGGCACTAGGAAATTTAGGACAAAGGGTAGAAGGAAGAGTTTGTTTTTTTTAAAATACCCAAGAACAATCAATATGTTTCATGTTACAAATGATGCTGAGACCTGTAATTTCCGTAATACAGGAGAAACGATGCTCCTGGCTGGGACAAGTTTTGAGAATGCCCAATGATAGTTAGCCATAAAGAGCACTGTTCTTCCGTCCGCAAGGGTTCCGTCGGTCCGGGCGTCCCTCTTTCACAATACACCGTTCCTATGACAACGATATCAGAGCGCAGGGAATGTCGTGGAAAGAGGTGACGCAATTGGCGCAGAGACGCTCTGAATGGAGGAAGCTGGTTTCTGCCCTGTGCTCCTAAGAAGAGCGTTGAGTGCGATGATGATGATGATCAAAAATACTTTTGTTTTACAATAGTGAAATAATATTCTGCAAGGCTTGATTTTATGCGTCGTTATCACCTTTTAAAAATACCTACTTTTGGTAAATAAAGTGGGTGACCAATTATATTATATATATTTTGAAAAATAATTCTTATTAAATTATCTCCAAATACTTTTGTACGAGTGTATTAAGAAATAAACTGCGCCACTGAAATTATCAATAAATGATGTAAACAATAATTGTTTTATTACTTTAGAATTATTTTTACGATATACCTACCTTATAAAATATATTAAGATTCAATCAAATTACAAAAATATTATATCATATTATTGGATAATAATAAATATATGATGTTGCGAACTCAATTATTTGTAAATAATACTTTAAAGAGATGAAACGAGAATTGCTATTCTCAGCAAATCTAAAAATAAATATAAATAAATATCATTAATATTTAATCACTCATTGTCCCATATACCATATTTCAAATTGCGAATTGTAATAAAATGTTATGCCGTGAGATGATATTCTTTCACTCACAAATTTCCAAATAAAATAAATTATTTTTGGTATCTACGTTTTTTACAATAAATATAAGAAGTAAGATCATGTATGTATATGCATAGATACTGATAACGAATACACGGATGCAGAAGGACGAATGTGGAATAAATTTTGTTGAGATACGATCACTGAGAAACTGAGAAACTGTTGCGAGACTGAGTGAGGAATGACAATAATAGGAGAATGGGCCAAAGTAAGAGGTCTGTTGTAGACTGAATGCGAGTTAATAAATTATGATGACTTGTACACGACAAGCGAATGGGTGATGAGAGGATACGAGAGCTTGAAAGTATTTATCTGAAAGAGGAGGTGTTAGAAAACGTGGGCGTCTAAGAACCACGTGGCTTAACCATGTTGGTAAAATTTTCAAGGACGACTGCATTTTGATTATAAGAAATCGGGGTGCATGTATGTAAAATTCTATGTGTTACTCGTTGCTGGAATAATCTCCATTCTTCTTACTGAATACTTCAATCTTTTAATAGATTTTAATTAACTCCGTCATGAAATATTTATTAGCTTCTAACTCAGCATCCGTCCGCTAGTCCCTTCCTTTAGTTCCCGGTTCCTTTGGAGTGTTGGGTGTATGGATTTATTTCTCTTTTTGGTTAATATAGCGATGTTTTACCTATACGAGGTCTTTGTGATTTTTTTTGTTATGCGTGTTTTGTTCGCGATGTGATTGGATTGAAGAAATCACTAATATATTATTAATTTAGCCACTGCAATTTTTAAAGTAAATTGCTTCATTGATTTTGTTGTGAAAATTCTTAAATGTAAAAAAGAATAGGGTAAATAAATAAAATGAATGTGGAGGAGGCGACACAATAAGATGTATAAAAACAGAGTAATATGGCATTTCGATCTCTTTGCCTGCTTCACTTGCGTCACGGCGTTGGGACAAAGAAAGATACATTTAGGTTGATTTTACGTGGGATATTAACTAATACGAAATATACATACCTAAATTATATTAGTAAGAAAAGTAAACTACATAATTATTTCATATTAAATATTTTTCTGCAAGTATTCAAATCTTAACCGATTTAAAAGTGAATCGATGTTCACTGAAACAATATCATTTCGTATTGTTAAAAATCGAATGAAATTTAAATTAAGTATCTACTAAGATAGCAGAGTAGGTACCTCCTTATAGAAAGGCATTTCGTTTGAAATACACGATAATTGGATATTTACGAAAGGAAATCGTTGAATTTATTTCATACTCATTAGACGAATAATACCTCAAATATTTCCCACCGTAGGTATACAGTAGCGTTACATCTTGAAAATTATTTGCAGTCTTCTAAGTGCCTTTTAAATTATTAAATTCCTCACTTTTATAGGATACCAAATATTAATTTTTGGTACACTTGACGTTTCTAATGTAGAAATAAGTTAAGATTCTATTCCATGACCTCAAAAATTGTAATTGGCATACGGATATGTATACATATTATATTTCAACATGTACCAACATATCAATACATATTTTCTTTTAATGCCATTATTTGCAGCAGTCAGTTAAGGTCGCATGCTACATGGAGGATATACCTAATGTCGCAAAAGGAGAAGGATGAGCGGCTGATAAAACAGGTGCAATAACTTTTTGTGATCCTGGGTAAGCCGCAAGGTAGGAACCGGGTCTCGAAAAAGAAGGGGGGTTTTAGCCGGTTCAAGTCCGGCACTACCTGGTCTGAAAGGCTGGTTGTCCATGACAGACTTCCCCCCCAAATAAAAGTTAAGGTGGCTTTTAGAAAAGTTAAATCCATATTACTTTACTGACATTACAAATACACGATAAGATATGTTTCTACATTTAAATTGTATCGAAAGTTCTTCAACTTCAATTACTTGTGATTGGTGGAGTTTGAGCAAGACGCATTTTTACACTGTCGATTTAGAGAAGTCAAAAATTGCAAATTTATAGTGTTATTTTGACGTATGTTTATTGAAGTCGTGTGATTATAAGTTCCTACAGCCCGGATAGTGATTTTGTTGTGAATTGACTTTGTTTTGGTGTTCTTTGAGTGAAATTTACTTTTTTCAATTTGACATTTAATCCAAAATCACCGCACAGGATAAAACATTACTTGTATTATCGGCGAATCAGCTGTCGATAACAGCACAGTAGCGCCGCGCTATTCGCTGCAATATTATGATTTAGTACTGTGCGTGTGACACTAATACTGTTACAGCCTGTATATACGCTACCTGTGCCCACATTCATCGATATACACCAATTAGTTGCCAGGTTCTACTTTTATATAATAATTAATCGGAAGGTTTGCTGCGTTAAAAAATAAAAATCATGTCTTCGCAGGTTTCACCAACAACATCTCAAAAACTTATCCAGAAATTGAATGCACTAATGAGTGACCCGAGCAATAAATTCACCAAGGATCAAATAGCCAAAATCGTGTCACTAAGTGATGCTATGACAACTGCAAATACACAGATGGCGGTTGAGATGGCTAGTCTTAGAACTGAAAATGCATGTCTTAAAAATGAGAACGAAAACTTAAAAATACTTATTAACTCAAGGAAATTGGAGACCCCCACATCGTTGACATCTCAAATAATTGAAACAATGAATGAGCTGGAAGACCGAAAAGTTCGTTCAAAAAATTTAATTCTTTTGAATGTACCAGAAAGTGAAGGTGAATTATCCTTTAATGGAATGCACGAGGATACAACTAAGGTGACAAATATACTGAGGGATGTTGAGGGGTCTGGTGGACTTCAGTTCTGCCGTGTATTCAGAATAGGGAAGAAAAGAGCCGATAAAACAAGACCTATCAAAGTTGAGCTCGGGAGCAGTGAACAGGTGCGACTGGTTTTATTTAATCTGAGGAATGTACCAAAAGAAATACGAGTGAAGCGGGATCTCACAGAGTCACAAAGAAAACAGCTTGCTGAACTATGGGCGGAAGTGGATGAGAGAAAGAAAAAGGGAGAGTTAAATATTACTGTGAAATATATGAGTGGTGTACCTAAAATAGTACCTACACACTACAAGAATTCAAAAAACTGAACTATAATTTATGTTTTTTCCTTCAAAATGTCAGAGGTCTTAGAACCAAATTGTCAATTTTAAAATATGTTATTCCTGTACTTTCTTTTCAGGTAATGGCTTTCACTGAAACATGGTTGAACAGAGATATTCATACGGCGGAGCTTGGTTTTTTGGATTATACAGTATATCGTCGAGATCGTGATGAGGGTAGTTCGGACAAGAGTAGAGGGGGTGGTGTTCTGGTGGCTGTCAGAAATGGAATCAAGTCTAGGAGGATTGGTATTGTTGATAATGAGCTAGAGCAGGTTTTTGTGTTTATAAATACACCACCATCGGGTATAGTTGTCGGCTGTATATATTTGCCTCCTGGAAGTGATTTGTCAAAGTATAGGCGGCATGCTGAAAATTTAGAAGCTCTTCGTAAAAAGTATCCAAAATCTAAGTTCGTAGTAGTTGGCGATTATAATCTTCCAAACATTATTTGGACGAAGAATGCAATCATGGAGAGTGAAAGTTTAGAACATGGTATGGGAGGTTATGATAGAGAGATTGATGAGATGGTTTGTCTGTCCGAATGCCCTAAGTCAAAGGAATTGATTGAGATGGTAAATTATCTGGGACTCATGCAAAAGAATAATATTCCGAATTGTAACCAAAGACAGCTGGATTTAGTTTTGACGAGTGATGCGTCTGTCAGCGTTGTCGAGTCTGATGGGATTTTCTTACCGATTGACAAATATCATCCGCCGTTGGAATTCTCTGTAATTCATAATCCAACAATACGCACACCAAACCGGGTGCGTTTTCGAGATTTTAAAAAGGGAGATTATTCAGCTATTAGGGAACATTTGGCAGAGGTTAATTGGAATTTTCTTTACGATTGCCAGAACTTTGATCAAAAGTTGGAATTTTTTTATGAAATTTTAGAGACAGCTGTTCAATCATATGTGCCAGAAGTCATTCGTGAACCATCGTCTTATCCTGTTTGGTTTACAAAGGAGCTAAGGCACCTTATCACTGAGAAAAAGCGGGCACACATTCTTTACAAGGAATCTAGAAGGAGTGAAGATTATCAAAAGTTTTCGTTGCTTAGATCTAGATGCAAATCAATGTCTAAAATATGTTATATGAATTATGTCCACAGCGTCGAAAGTAGGGTTCCGCATGATAGTAGAGCTTTATGGAAGTTTGCTAATTCACAGAGGGAGGACCAATCTGGTTCACCTGAGGTTATGGTCTATAATGGCGCAAGCACAAGCAAGGCGCAAGAGGCGACTGGATTCTTTCAGAATTTTTTTCAGAGTGTTTATGCCACGGGTTCAGATAATTCCAATTGGGATTTTTCCTTCTGTCCCGATTCTACCATGATTTTAAATCGGTGCCGTTTAGAATATTCTCATGTTTTCAAAGGACTGAAAGGGCTTGATCCTAAGAAGCCAACAGGACCGGATGGTATTTCGAACTGTTTTCTCAAGGAGTGCCATTCACTGCTGGCTTTCCCTTTGTTTTTTCTTTTCAATGAGTCTCTCAGTAAGGGTTACTTTCCGAAGCTCTGGAAAACTAGTTTTATTGTGCCTGTCTTAAAAAAGGGTGACAGAACAAATGTTTGCAATTACAGGCCGATTTGCATAATGTCTGGCATTCCAAAGTTGTTTGAATCGTTGGTTTTAGATCGAATATCTCCTCATTTGAGTGGTCTCATCCATAATAATCAGCATGGTTTTGTGAGCGGTAGATCAACATTGACAAATTTAATTGTCTATGAGGACAAGATTTCAGGGGCTTTTGCTGAGGGAAAACAGATGGACTCAGTCTATACTGACTTCAGCAAGGCCTTTGACAGGGTTCCTCATGCTCTTCTTCTTCACAAACTGAGGAGTTTGGGAGTCGTTGGATCTTTATACAGGTGGTTGGCTGATTACCTTGACCAAAGAAGACTGGTTGTTCGATATAATGACGCCGAATCTGATGGATTCACTGCTACTAGTGGTGTGCCACAGGGTAGCCATTTGGGCCCGTTGCTCTTCTTGCTCTTCGTGAACGATATTGTTGAATCATTCGCTGGAGTTGATTATTTGTTATTCGCGGATGATTTGAAGTTGTTCAAGGTAATACATAGTGAGGAGGATTGTCGAATTCTTCAAAATAACTTGGACAGTCTTGGTCATTGGTGTGATGTCAACGGTCTTCCTCTAAATATCGATAAATGTCAGATTATTACTTTCCGCAAGATTAAGAAGCCTATTCTGTTTGATTACAAGTTAGGGGATCGTTCTCTGGAGCGCGTCAGCAGTGTGAGAGACCTTGGTGTAATCTTTGATGAGGGTTTGAGTTTCATTCAGCACATCGATTCCATTACTAATAAAGCCCTTAAGATGCTTGGTTTCATGCTAAGAGTGACTAGCGATTTTGACTCACTTACATCATTGAAGCTTCTTTATACATCGTTGGTGAGAAGCCAGATTGAGTTCAACTCTCCAGTGTGGGCTCCTTACTATACCATCCATTCCAACACTATTGAGCGAGTGCAGCACAAATTTCTGAGATATGTAAATTTTAAGTTGAAAATACCCGTAACTGATTTGGATTATGATTTCTTGATGTCTTTGCTTGGACTTCCAAAATTGTCGGACAGGAGAATTATTTCCGATCTCTTATTGTTATAAAGAATAGTGAATTGCCATATAAATTGTCCTGATGTGATTGAGTTAATACACTATCACGTTCCAAATAGGAGCACACGTCAAAACATTACTTTCCACTGTGATGTTGTAAATAATAATTACCTTTACAACTCTCCAGTTAGAAGACTGCATAGAGTGGGTAATGAATATGGTAGTCTGGCTGATATTTTCTCGGTGACCTTTAGTAAGTTTAGGCAATTAGTTTCTGAAAGTTTTAAGCCAAATAGTTTAAATATGTGAAATTGAAGTGTATATCGTCTGTTTGAATTGATTTCTACCATCATGATTTAATTTTATTGTAATTGACATTCCCACAAATTTTATTTAGTATAATTGAGTAATATTTCTAATTTTATTTTTTGTGAATTTAATTGATTTTAGATTTGACATTCCCATAAATTTTATTCATACTTTATTTTAGTGTTATTGAGTAATATTTCAGATTATATTTTTTAGTTGAAGTTAATTGATTTTACATTTGACATTCCCATAAATTCATTCAGATTTTATTTTGGTGTGATTAATAAATATTTCAAATTTAATTTTTTTAATAATTTAATTGATTTTACATTTGACATTCCCATAAATTTTATTCAGATTTTATTTTAGTGTAATTAAGTAATATTCCAAATTTTATTTTTAATAAATTTATTTGATTTTACATTTGACATTCCCATAAATTTTATTCAGATTTTATTTAAGTGTAATTAGGTAATATTTCGAGTTTTATTTTTTGTGAAGTTAATTGATTTTACATTTGACATTCCCATAGACTTTATTCAAATTATATTTTAGTGTAATTGAGTAATATTTCAAATTTAATTTTTTATGAATTTAATTGATCTTACATTTGACATTTCCATAAATTTTATTCATACTTTAATTTAGTGTAGTTAAGTAATATTTAAAATTTTATTTTTTGTGAATTTGATTTTATTCAAATTTTATTTTATTGTAATTAAGTAATAGGTATTTCAAATTTTATTTTTTATGAATTTAATTGTTTTTACATTTAACATTCCCATAAATTTTATTCAAATTTTATTTTAGTGTAATTAGGAAATATTTCAAATTTAATTTTTTGTGAATTTAATTGATTTTACATTTGACATTCCCATAAATTTTATTTAATTTTATTTTATTGTAATTAAGTAGATAATATTTCAAGTTTATTTTATTGTGGATTTAATTGATCTTACATTGCTTTAAGTAGTTATATATTCCATAAATTATTAATTATTATAGATTTCTGTATTATGTCATGCATATTTTATTAGTTGAAGCACATAACACTGCGTTATATTTATTTTGTTTTACTCGGGTGTTGCGGTCAAACCTGGCAACATAATTTTCAGTTTTTATTATTATATTCATGATGAGCTGAAGCGCCCGCCTACATTATGATTGTGACGCCGTCCCTCTCTGTACCCGGTGTCTGTTTATGCGGACGATTGTAAGTGTGAGTGGGATAGCAGCATTGTTACTTTAATGTGGATAGTCTGTAAATGTTATAAAATAAGTTTGTATACTGGCGGGTGCTATAGTTTTATATTGCTGCATTGTATAGTTATGTGTATGTGTGTGTGTGATAAGTAAAAAAAATGTGACTGCGTTTGAAATGATGATTATTGTTGTATTGCATCGAACTAAATATGATTTTTTGTATAAATGTTTAATGGCCTTGTGCCGTGTATGTTGTTAAATAAATAAATAAATAAATAAACTTTCTGGTATCGCCAATGCCGTCAATCTAATAGTATTTATTATATATCTGTTTTACTGCCTCATGATGGAGAAGAAACCTTTTCAATCAATTTATAATTAACAAATCTGTAAGAATCCAAGTAAATTCATGTTATTATAATTAATTAGTTAATTTGATCTTTAAGATTTTATTTATGAGGATTTCAGCAAGGTGCTTTTTATATGATTGTATAAATAATGTTGAATCGTAAGATGAATAATTGGAAACAAGTGTTTCTTTCTACTGTGGTAATGTGTATTATACCTAGATAATAATAATGTGTATTATACCTAGTAATGTGTATTATACCTAGATAATACACATTTCTAATTAGTTACATTGTGTTCATAGTAGCTCAGATAATAGCTTTATAATGATTTTCTCTTGTATTACTCTGTTAGCAGTGGAATAATAATTGTAAACAATTAAGATTAATAATTACCTGATAAGTCAAAAGACGTCTCTATCACGATTAGTTTATAATCCATAATGAAAAAACGTTTGTTTCAATTAACCTAATCATGGAATTTCACTACTTGTGAACCGACACGATTAATACATGGTCCCAACAAACAATGCAGCAAGTGCCTTTTGAAAACCTGGATTCTTGAGTTAAATCATCTATCGAATAAAAATAGAAGTCACTCACACAAATAAATGTATTTCAGGAAAATGTCACCCCTATTTAACTGTCTGTGTTGGGGTTTGTTTGAAAAATTCTCAGTTAACACTTGCAATTGTGTTAACTGAGAATTTAAGAAAAAACTTCTCTCCTTTCGAAGTCGAAGGAAAAATCTTCCTCCCTTTTATGCAATATTCCTGTCTTTTGATAAACCGTGCCTTTTATATATAGGTAGGTACCACTAGATTGTATTTTTTTTATTCAATTTTATTTTTACCAAATAAATTAATTTAAAAGTTTACTGAGGTGAATCTCATTGCCACTCGTCGTTCTATCTACCTTTCAAATAATTAATTTATAGGAAACTGTAATGGTATAATATACTATTAAATAGGTACGTACATAGGTTTGTATTTTAATTAATTTTAGATATTAAGTAAAACAGTAGGTATATAAAATTATTAACTATCTACGATATTTGATCTAATGTGCGTTTATTGATTCATACAATAATTAGTTTATTATATTACTAATAATCAAAGTAATTAAATACCTACCTTAATTTATATATATAATAATTTATAATTATTAAATACATGTTTCTATACCTTTGGGTATAGTCAAATAATTAAATGTAATATAATAGTCATATATTATTCTCTATTCATGTAATTAAATTAATCAAATTAAGTGTTGGTTAGTTTAATACATACCTATCAATTTAATTAATCTAGTTTTTGCTACAAACGCCATTGCCGAAAATGATGAATAGTTAATAAATGAGTATTTCTATAGATCGAATACCTAACAATTAACCTGGATCTTCAATATTTTTCCAACATAAATTTGTCATAAATTTATGTTGGAAAAATATCTGAGCTAGCTTAGAAGGAAGTTTGATTGCGAGGGATGGAAGATGAAAAGTGGCCGGTGCTAAGATTAACGGTGCACTTCAACCCATTGTCAGCAATCACAATGTGTCGAACATGCCAAAATCGCTAGTGCACAATACCATCCCGGTACCGACACTTACATACGAATGTAAGCGAAACGTGGACATGGTTGAAGAGGGAGGAAAGTGGAATAAATGCTGTGAGATGAGATCGCTGACGAGGATGGATGGTAAAACGTTGCGTGATAGAGTAAGGAACGAGGATATTAGAAAAATGAGTGGATGCAAGAGGAGTGTTGTGGATAGAATGCATGTAAATAAATTAAGATGGTTTGGTCATGTGGATCGAATGGAAGAGGAAAGACAAAGAGCATATACTTGTCTGAAAGGAGGGGTGTAAGGAAGCGCGGGAGTCCGAGAACTACATGGCTCGATCATGTAGATCAAATTTTCAAGGACGGCCGTGTTTTGAGTAAGAGAAACCGACGTGCGTGCATGAGAAATTTTACGACTGTAGAAGAAGTGAAAAAGTATGTAAGGACAGATCTGTATGGCGTTCCGTTTTCTCTGCCTACCCCACTTGGGATACGGCGTGAGATTATAGATAGATAGATAGAGATAGATAGTTTAGAAGACGTCAAAATACAGCAATAGACTCACACTTTGCGTACCTATTCAATTTTGTAAATTATGATGTTAATTAAAAATGTGGAATGATCTTAACAGTGTATATAATACAGTGATAAATAATGTAATAAATAAATATCTACCTTCCTATAAAATATTTTGGCGGTGAATTTATTTTATGGTGACCCATTATCGAAATGTTCACAATATAAAATCGTCAATAAGACGTGAAAAATACAATAGATAGCTCGAAATAAGTTTTATGCCATAATTTACTCGATTTCGAATACTTTCCAAAAAACATATCTCTCATCTGTGTAATGTCTTGATACATGCGATATTTATCCCCAAAAATATCAATATTTTTATAAGTTTTGCACTGAGATCAATAAACCTTGATGTGTTAGATATGAATTATATATTTCATAGCAAGCATTATATCGATATTTTGATTCGATATTCGATAGAATTATTCTATCAAATCTGCATAAATTTTTAGTCAGTTATTCAACAGACACGATTCATAAAATACGGCACATATCTACATCGTTCGATATCAAAACATGTTTTTATTCGAATGTACGAGTATAACATAAATCACAATCGAATCAGTTAAACATGAACGATTTTTTTGATTTTAAAAATACCTACGTTTAATCTGACAATTTACATGCAAATTTCGTTAGGGTTGGAGTACGTGTAAAATAAAAAAATACCTATAATATTTTATAAATCTGTCAAACGGTATTGAATCGAATTGGTAAATATTCGTACATTATTATTTATCGTGTATGTGCTTGAAATCTTTGCGAAAAAACGATAGATGCAAATGAAAATATTTTATTATACCCGTGCATTATATTGCATGTCAATAAACATGTCTAAAGTAACATAAGAAGAATATTCAAATTCTTTTGATTTGATTTCTTTGTCAAAAACTGCCCAAGCTTACGAGAGATTATAATATATCGATTTTCAAAGGTACCGATAAAGTAACTAGCAATTGAAAGATTGATAATCATGTCCTAATGAAAAATAACGTAAATTATGTAACAGGTATATTGTACACTCGGTAACCAGTAAATTCACAATAATTGAGAACATAAATTAAGTTCAAGTAGTGTTTCTGATTATCAAGCCACCTCCGAGACAGTGAATGCAGCAGTTGATTTTTCTAAAACACTTCAGTTAAAGTTATTTACTGAAAAATTATTATTTGTTTTCTCAATTTCGGACACTCTGCCACGAAATATTTGAACGAAATATTTGTAATTTATAGCTCTAGAGATATTAAATTTTAATTACTTAGAATTTTTAACAGAAATAAGCTTCGAAATTATGATGCTTGGCCACTAAGAAATCACTACAAGGATAATTATGTTCTCTATATTGTATATTCACGGAGAAGTCATTTTATAAACTTTTTCGCCGACTAAACAAGACTATCGTTTAGCATTCTGTGTCTCTCTACAAAGCAACCTTTAAAAGATAACATCGTAAAATTTGAAACAAGCTATTTACACATACACATAAAGTTTTGATGGGAATCTTGGGTCAAAATAACCACGTTCCTTCTGAATAATTATCATTCAGGCGGTGATCTCACTGATTAATTAAATACGCGTAATAATAAGTAATTCAGGATCTGGAAAATAAGGTAAAGCTCCAACAACTGATGGACGACTTCCTACAAATGCAACAAAGATTGTATTTTATGTAGATTGAAGGTTACATACTCGTAATTTGATTAATATAATATTTTGGTATATATCTACACGCGTATGTTGAATTAAATATTCTTTATTCAATTAATCATAGTATTTGATGATGAAAAATTAAATAGGTACGTAAAATATTATTTTTGTTCTCTGTGTCAGTTTTAAGGTAGTAAAATCTAATAATTGAATTAAGAACAAACGTTTTCTCTTACCAAAACATTGCCAACCTTGAAAAACGATAGACATATTTGAAGGGCTTGGGGCATTAACACTGTAAGCCACAAAACCTAAAAAAATCAGTTTTTCATGTAAAACATCACAAAATAGTGGCTTCTATAGTATGACAAAATCCTGGGAAAATATTTTAAATATTGACAACGTTATTCAAAAATTGTGTATTTCGTTGATGGCTAGGTATATTGTTATTATTTTAGCATTAAAACACTGTAAGCCACATACAAATTAAAATGGTCGAACTTGAATCTCACGAGCGCAAGCATTTAATTTCGTTTCTTCAAGATTTAACAGACTCTAGAGGAAATTACTTTAGTGGATCCGATTCTCAAAATAATGAAAATTATGTTTGCAAGCCAAACTTTTCAAAATCTATCAAATCTTCGTCGGAAATGATAATTAATTTTTGATTGTGGCTTACAGTGTTGTTGCTGCAAACAAATTTAGATGAACTATTTTTTTTTACCAAAATTTTTGCAGCAATAACACTGTAAGCCACAGTTTTCCCAAAATATGACCTTTTTAATATTTTTTTTCAATTTCTATAAATGAGATTAGTAAGTATAATGTAATTATAGAAATTAATGGACATATAATATTTGAATTCGTCTTTTTGTATGATTTGAGGATTTAAAATAAATTTCAAACTCAATTATCTCAAAATAAGGATTAGGTGGCATACAGTGTTAATGCCTCAAGCCCTTCATTTCTCTATTAAAATCAGTAATAAAGTAGAAGAAAACATTTGTTTATAATTAAACATTAATTTTGTTTATAACACTATACAAATACATGAAATATTTATATAACTAAAGATGTCACCCAACTGACATACAAATACTCGATTCAGTCAAAAGCTTTGCCCACCTACCTCTAGTTTTTGTCTGCAAGGAGAGGGCGACTTTCATGTTTTTTATACATGTACCTATAGTTAGTATAATAACTACCTAACTTGTTAAAGATGTGATAATTTAGTAAACACAGTTTAGAACCGATTCGTTAAAACAAGAAAACAAAACAAGCAATTATAAAATTATTTCTCTAAAAATGTGTTTATTTTCAGTAGAGATTTATTTCATCCCCACAGTTTTGAGAGAAACTAAATTAAAACAATCTTGCAGTCTCATAGTTTATTTAATTTCTGGTAGATGAGTAGATATGTATGTATGTCATTATTATTTAATGCAAGACCATCATCTAACGTACAAGATATCTCTATGTTTTCATCATTAGTTTAACATGCACACTGAGTTTGAAAACTCACAGACGTGCAAGTACCTAAGTACATAAGAAAGTTTACTTGCTAACTATGTTTAACATAGACTGTATAATGTAGTTTGTATTAGTAATTTGTTGGTACCACTACAATTTTGATAACACAATGTTGTACTTGTGTTTATATTATCTACAATGCTTGGAAATTTTATAATTTCATTCTTACTTTATTTTATTCACATTGTTGAATGCAGCGTGAATACTTTTATCTCTACGTTTTTCGAGTGTCCTGTAAAACGCAGGTGTTCATAAAACCTCACATAATAGACAATCAACATCTTAAATTCATTAAAAGGAAAATCAGCATGTTTATTACGTGCTATTAAGCCACTGGCTACCCCGTTCCTGGAATATGTCGTGATATATTTTTTTTATTTCTTCAGCGACCTAGAGGAAGGCAGTCTCGGCCTCATACACAAGAGGTGCGCGGTTGGTGACTGTTGCAAGGCTAGGTTTTAGCTTACTGTAAATGTCTATGAGCTTGTATATGGGTTTAATGTTAAAACTAGTATATAGGTACCTATTTAAAAAAGTAGTATAAAGTATCACTTCTCTTCATCACACAAACTAGGTAGGTTTTAAAAAATCAATTTGACAAAAACCACTACAAATGACAAAGTTTTTAGAGCATTACTTAGTTATGTCATAAGTTTAATAATGAAGAAATTAAATTTAGATCCTGTGCTCCCAAAAAAGTTCCAGTTGTTTGGGGTTGAAAAGTATTGAAAATTTTGAAGAGGCTTATATCCAGCAGTGGTGAGAACAGGAGAACCAATTTGTAATATTAAGTATTCTTTTAATAAGTTAAAAGATCTTTTTTTTGTTATCTTGTTATCAATGTACAGTAAAGAATAAATATATAAAAAAAAATATATTTAATAAATTTTATTTACCTATTAAAAAAATAATATTTTTTATATTCCTATATACAGTGCTGATTGTATAAAACAAAATAATTGAACAATCTACACTTGATTGTGTACGCATCAAGTTGAAATAATATTACCAACATAATCATCTGATAATTGTGGCTTGTTAAAAGATGTAAGATATTATTTAATTTCACAAAAATGTAAACAACGTAGACTACAAGCAAGCTTAGCATTTTCACCAAAAAAATGGAATCATCAGGGTTAAGAATAAAACTCAAGTTTTTGAAAAAAGAAATTTCTCTAAACTACTGAAAAACAGCTGACAAGCTATGTATGTAGGTAGGTACCTACCTTCACGTATTATAATATGTACTCGTATGCTCTTGTCTATATAATATTCGCATACACAAAGATCTGCTGTGTTAATAGCTTTACTAAGACAGAAAGCATGACAGGTTAGTTTCAGCAGAATACTAAAAAAAATCTACATAATTTTGTCTATTTCATATTGTATCTACTTTTATCAGCTGTGTATATTTTCATTAATAATATTTTTTCACCTGTTGTATACTACTACTGCATATAATTATAACCTCCTATTTTATAAATTTAATATACATAATATATTATATTTTTATCTGTTTTTTACAGTTGTATTATTAGTGTTTAAAGACCTATCTACTTTTTATTTGCATTTTATATACTTATACATCTTACCTCTTAGTTTACTTATAGTTAGCTGGAAGACATCGCATTTAAGCGATAAACTTGCCTACTGTATATTGAATCGTTTAACTGTTATTTTTATGACACTGTTTTTTTGTAATATTGTAACAAATTTACAGTGAAGAATAAATTAAATAAATAAGTAAATAAAAAATATTTATACATTATTTCACTTGATTGTTTTTTTTATTGTATTATTTGTCAAGGCTTATATAGCCGTTTGTTATGTAAATAAATAAATAAATACCTAATCATGTTTGTAGTTTCTAACAATAGTGGTAAGTGAGTTGAGTGAATAATTAGGGTGATGTTTAATAATAAAAATACTATCATATCACATCTTATCTTGTCCTTCAACGTTCCTAACGAGAGCACAGTGTAGATACCAGCCTACTCAACTCAAGGCACCTGTGCGCTTATTGAATCACCTCTTTCCACGACATTCCTAGCGCCCTTTCATTTCTGTCATAGGAACTGTGCATCGTGGAAGGGCACCCGTGTCATCGGAACCATTTTGAACGAAAGAACAATACCCATTTTGGCCGATTTCATAGAGAAAACAACATTGTTCTTTCTTTATTCTTAGCGTGATAACAAACCGCGATTAATTCGAAGTAATCAATGAAATCAATGCTTAATTTCATTAATTGTATCGGCATTTACTTTGTAACACTTCATTTTAAATTATCAAATAAAATAAAATAAATATTTATTATTTTTGTTTCGTGTTACTGTTGAGTAAGACTAACGCACGACCGGTTTCGCGGACTCCGAGTTCGCATCATCAGGTGCTGATCTATACTAGTATAGATCAGCACCTGATGATGCGAACTCGGAGTCCGCGAAACCGGTCGTGCGTTAGTCTTACTCAACAGTAACACGAAACAAAAATAATAAATATTTATTTTATTTTATTTGATAATCAATGCTTAATCGCTGAAAATCTCGTTGTTTTATTTATCGGAATGTTTTTTTTTACACTGTCATTATTTTGTAAAGCAAAAAGTGGAACACTCGGTTAACACTAGGTCTCCCACTCTATTCCGTGAGTTTATTATAAAGGATATTTTAAGAGATCATTAATTTTTTCCATGGCATTCCACACAAATCAAATAACAATAAAAATTTAATTTATTTTATTTTAAAAATTATTGTATATGCTATTGTAGATACACATGTATTTATGTATTTATTTTTGAAGAATATTTGTTGAAAAAGATAATTAATGCAGAATTTCATAAACGGCACGAGGCCATTAAATATGAAAAAAAAAATACAATTTGTTTTTTTTTTTTATGGCGGCTCATCCCGTTGGATGTTATGGCCATATTTTCATCTTTCATATAAATTATCATTATATACCTACATATATTTTAGGTGAAGAAAAAAAAACAAGAAAAAACGAAGAACATTCATATCTGAATCATATTATTTGTTTTATTTTTCACAATAACATTTTTTTAACAACAATCGCACATCTTTATCACACACACACATACAAACACAAACACACGTGCGCACATTTTTTTGCAGTAACAGCACTCGCCAATAAAACTTTAAGCTTACAAAAGGGTATTCTACAGTACAAGCTCCTTATATGTATGCTTAAAGAATATTATAATGATTATGAACTTGCTACAAGAATCAACGCTCATAAGGAGAATACTGCTAGTTTCTAGATACACGTATAGTGACATAGTAAAATAGACAGCAGTCTAGAGATTATTATATAAGTATACTTACTAACTAACGACACTTAAGTAATATTATGAGAAGAGGAAACAAAGTGACAACAACTACTTACACTTCTAAGTACCTATATAAGTACGAGAGTAAGATGTATTGTACGATTAGTTTGCCTAACTTTCATACTAAAGATGGAAGTTTGAAGTGCTTCACATTAAATATCTACGGGAAAAAGCTTATGATATAGTTATGATAAATTATGAAAATGAGCAAGTTCGAGATGATGTTCATAAGCAGGTGTGATTCGCGTAAACAATAAAAATGTCGAGATGGTCTACATACATGCAACAGTGAACGGTGCACTTCGACTCATTCTCGGTAATGGCAATGTGTCGAACATGGAAAAATGCTGGTGAACAATACTATTTTGGTACCATCACTTGTATACGCAAGTATAGCATACATATATGTATACGTATTTAAAGAAGGATAAAAATGGAATCAATGCCATAGAGATGCAATAGCTGAAATGAATGGTTTGGTAAAATAATGCGTAATAATGTGCAAGATGAATAAGTAGATGCAAGAGGAGTGATGTTGATAGAATGTGCGTCGATAAATTGCGGTGGCAGTAAAAAATGTTGAGGAAAAGGTTGATCCAGTGTTCCATCTTTTCAAGTATGCACTCTTGTTTTCAAAATAGCGTGAAGTATTATTATTACTCGTATTGAAAATGTTATTTACGAAAATACTGATTTTCCTACTGGTTAGAAATAGAGGACTACGCAAGGGAAATAGACAATATACTTTTGTACAAAACACGTTTTACAAAATAGTAAAAAAAAACCTAAAAGCTTCTAGCAATACAATCGCTCTCATCCCAAATTTATTTCGTTTGAGATTTTCAGTACTACTGCTACACATGCAAAATGTAGGTAGCTACGTTATTTTTATATCAGGTCCCTGCCTACTATTAAAAAGTTTTGTGCATTAACGATATGTGTATGAGTTTGAACAGTATAGAAATGAGTTTGAACAGCTTGTCGAAAGGAGTTAAAGGTTGCTGATATCTTTATTTTCGAAGAAAATTTGTTATAACAGCGAAAACCATGCACAAAATACAAATGAAACAAAAAGTTTGTACTGCGTAATGAAATCACTTGAATACGCTCTCTGTCGCCAGACACTCTTAGCAAAAGCTTCCATGCTTTTGGTATCGAATCTACGTAAATATAGGTATATAATGATATATTATATACCTATATAGGTATATAATGATATATATTGAACTGAATATATTATATTATATTCAGTTCAATATACGGTGACAAAATCTAATGAGTTTTTTTCTGTTTAAATTCCTCCACGATAAATATTGGAATGAATTGACATACATACTATTGCACGGTTTTTGTAAAAATATACATAACTTACCTATTGAAGTGCATTCTTCAAGATCACTCATTCTCTTAGACTCCTTAAAATATACAACCAGTTATACGAGTATAGCTACTCGCTGAAACCCTATTTGTAGAGTAGTTGTGATGGTAAAGATAGATATATTGACGTATTTATATGTATATTTGTCTACGACTATGACTATGTATGTTTACTGAAAGACATTGCCTCAAGGCAATATGTACGCCTTTTGTTAATTTTTTGACAATAAACTGTTTATTATTATTATTATGCTTACATTGAAAAATCTCAAATTGTTTTATGTAGCTACTTTCAAGTAGAATGGAATATATTATTAATGGAGTCAAACAAACCCATGTGTGTGTCTTAAAACCCAAGTAATTTTTCACTTTGAAACCCCGCTTAATTCTGGTAAAAAAAATATATTGTTCTCAAATGTTGGTTAGTATCTACCCTTGTATAAAAAACCTTTTCATTTTCTTTATTTTGTCTTTTTCTCAAACACACATTTGAACATTTATACATATATGTACCTTATGGAAAACACCAAAATAATTATAATAAGTGAAATTTTAGTGATGTTATATTATTATTCGGAATATAAAAGTTTTGTGTTCCCGGTAAATATATGTTTTCAAAAATATGTACACGATGGTCAATGGCTTATGTTTAACTGTTTAATTACATAAAATTGAACCGTTTGATCTAAATCGACATTAATGTTGTTAGTAAAAACCATCAGGTCAGTTTATTAAAAAAAAGTAAAACTTGAATTAACATTTATGCACCATGGAGCATTTATCAAAAATAGGTCTCCCACTCTTTTCCGCAAATTTTCAATTGTTTTGTAGTTGTTTTTTATGCGGCTGATCTGCCGGATACCTCATCCGCGGGCAATCCTGAGACAGTCAACTTAGTTAGTATTAGTAAAATTTGAGCCATTTGTTTTTCTTTATATACATTAATATATGTAGAGTTTTACAAAATGAACTTCAAATCAATCAATAAATAATATGTAAGTATGCTGTTAATGGAAAGTATTATTTGTTGAAAATTACAAAGTATATATTTCATTCAGCGATGAAACATGGTAGCTACCCTGAATGTCTTAGATTTTGTAGGCACGGAGAGTATCATGACATGTTTCATTATAAAATACAATAGCTCGTTTATCCGTTGATTACCCCACCTGTGAAAAAGGCCGTAACAATATTATGAATGAAGGAAGAATAAACGTAGAAGGAATCTAGCAGTAACAGAATAGAGAAACCATCAAAATAAACCAACTTGCACAAAATACGTTCCACATCACGTCGACGGTCTGTGAATAGAATGAGGTATAGTGATCATGATCATCACAACGAAGGGACCAGAATAAAATAAATAGTTGTCGCATCACTATTTTCGGCTATACCTGCCCACACAATATACTAATATAGATGTTTGGAAAGAGTAACCCGTGCAATATACGCCTTTGGGCAAATCTTAACCATAAATATTTTTTGCCCTCGCCTAAATAATGCTTTCATCTTGCCTATTTTTACTCTCGTGTATTGAGACTATTGAGAAGGAAATTCATTTTATAGGAATATAATAGGTAGGTACCAAGATGCGCATGTAAATCATACATTACATTTTAAATAATAAATAATTATACATAGGTATACCTTCATGTTTTATTAAAAGATATACTGGTTAATTAAAAGTTCCTATATTAATATCAAATTTTATTCAACGAAAAGGGTTATTATACTGTAAAATGAAAAAACATATAAATTAATTAATTTTGATAATAATATGAATGTATCTACTTTGATGTTCTACTTTGAATTAATTATAAATCAAAATTATTTTAATTTACAACAAATTATACTTCTTCTCATATCATTACCTGCTGCAATCAAATTGTTCAATTACTCGGAAGAACGAAATAGTTCCCAAAGTGATTTTCATAGTATCATAAATAATATCAAAATACAAGTGCCTCTATTGTTCATAATAATTAGTATTGGTTTTGAAAACCATTAAACATTGTTTAATAGTTTGATTATCATGATTATGAAACAATCTCAAAACAGTTTGCTACTCAAGGAAAATAATGTAATTAATAATAATTTTACCGAAATAGTTAAAAGTTTGTTTGAAACTATTTTGATTAAATTTCGCAGATATTATTAATACTAGGCGCTTTGGTACCTCTAATACAACATATACATATTTATAATTATGTTTAATTATTGATACCTTCTAAAAGTAACCTTGTACTTCAGTGTACAAACATTTACTGTAAAGGTTCTGGGGCCGAAGACAAACCGTATACTTAGCGATCGACTACTGGCGAACTTTTCGACAATTTACCTACATATGTACCGTATAATTATGCGTTATTGTTGCAGTTATTAACGAAAATTCGTTTGTAGTCGATCGCCAAGTGCGTGTTTTTCTAGGGGGGCTGATCTGCCGTCTGATATGACCACTGATGCGGGACGGTTGAAGTCTTGGAGACCTAATTTTGACAATGTTTGTCGACATCTTACACAAGGTAAAGTCGTTGACACTTTCATGTAAGAATCAATATATACCTACTCTTTTTTCGAAAATCAAAAACAATGTTTTCTTCTACTCACTGCTTTGCATATTCTTTCATGTACCTATTCTTTTTATCCTGTATAATTATGATGAACCCAAGTGTCCCGTTAAGGATCTATGGGGAATGATTTACAATAAACAATAGGTTTATGCCTACCCAAATAAAAAAATAAATAAACAAATTATTTATATTTTTTATATTTATAATATTACTGTAGATATGTATGTTTATAATATTACTGTAGATATGTATATTTATGTCTGGTTTTTCTTTTTTGTTTTGTTTTTTGATTTTAATAACCGGGTTGTTGGAAGACATCGCGTTTTAGCGATAAACTCGCCCTCTGTGCATTGAATTGTATAAATGATATTTTCTATGTTAATTTGTTTTATTGTAAACAATGTACAGTAAAGAATAAAATAAATAAATAAATAAATAAATAAATAAAAAAAGTACAATAACCCAAAGAGAAAAAGTTTTAAATTTATAAATAAATGAAATATACATACATAAAAAATAAATAATTCATACATACAATAAATCATCATCATCATCATTGGCGCAACAATCCTGTGAGGGTCTTGGCCTCCTCATGAAGTCGCCTCCACTCACTCACATACAATAAATAAATAACACCTAATACATAATACACACATTGTCAATTTTGATTGGCCAATTCAGATTGACAATGTCCTTAAATCTCTCTCAATGACATCTCTCTCAATTCGTACATGAAGTTGAAAAAACACATTCGTTTTTTAATTTCGTTATGAAATGTTATAACCTTAACATCGACATGGTGAATATTTTTTTATGTTGGATTATCACTTGCCTTTTACAAATTAATTGAATTTATGCAAAAAAAAGCCGAGAACAAAGTTAACTGGTTGCTCCACTTGTAAGATATGGCGTGATCGTTAAGATAATAAATTAGTAGCACAGTACATTTGAATGAGTGAAAAATCTATTAGATAATTTATCATATTGCAGAGATTGAACGAATACTTGATTTAATTAATTACTTCATTATTTACTTTTAATTATTGTTACAATCGTATTCGTAGCTGATTTTGTGTGAGAAAAAGCTTACATTTTTTTTTGTTTTATACAGTTTCGTAGAAAAACGAATCAAAGAAAAGAAAAACTTCATTGTATGAAAGTAGTAGGTAGGCGCTAGTATTTTGGGTGAGAAACTATTTGGCTGCTGTAAGTAGTTCTCATTGATACAAAATAATAATATAATAAGGAACTCACAATAATAATTCCAAGTATTTACTTACTTCTATTAATTCGTTATTTATTGCCAAAGCTTTGTCGAAATGATAACATTAATAACAAAAGTTTGTTCACTATTTCTATTAGAGTTTGATCATGTTTCTAAAGAAAATCAATAAAAACTCGCACCGTAAAATGATATTACAGAAAATTTATGTAGAATCAAAATAGTATTATTTAAAACTAAATCATATGTTTATCTACTTTCTTTTGTCATATATAAAATAATATTTATTTTCTTTTCATATAGGTTTTTTCTTACTTTTTAACCCTCAACCATAATATTTCACTTTCCAGAACTAAGAGTACCTACTTACAGTAATATTCCTTGTTTCACAAATAGTAAACAATAGGGAAAAAATAATTTGGACTCTACAAATTAAATTGATAAATGTTGTTGTATCTACATATGTGATCGCTATAACATATTTAAATGGGTGCAAAGAATTAGTCTCCCAGTCATTTCTGTAAGTTTTCGAATATCCAGTAGAAAGCAGGCATTTGTTAAAAACTACTTGGAAATCATTTAAAATCTTTCATTCAGCAATGAGGTTTGCCAGCCCTCCTGAAAGTCTTATCTATTTTTTTTTGTCGACATGGAGAGCACATTCCTGTTTATTTCACGCAACTGGCCAGCTGGCTACCCCATTTGTAGAATCTGCCATTATGTTTTGTTGAAGTATTATAAGTAGTTGAAAAAACAAGAATATATAACTTTTGGTACATACATATGTATAATGTAGATTAGATCATAAATTATAAATGTCATCGTTTTCTTACAAAACATTTTCATTCAAAACGTGACTGTTCTATTTGATTACATATATTGTAGCAAAATTGAAAGCATTTAGAAATGTATCTACAAAGCTAAAAGAATACTATAAATCTGGTAGAATATGTGCATTTTCTAGACAATAAAAAATAAAATCTATTTTGAAAAGTATTCAATTCTTTTCAATTTACTTACAACAGAGCTGATCAACCCCAACCTTTTAATACACTAGATAAATAATAATTCAATTAGGCAATTGTAATTTTTTGACAAGTAAGTAGATTCGAAAAAAAAGTTGTAGGTAGGTATGTTAATATTATAAAAAAACGTTTTTTTATTATTAAATAAGGTTCTTTCCTTACAATATATACTTTTCTCACTAAAATGATATTACAGAGCAAACGAAACAAAATTTCAAAAGAGATAATTCTACCAATGCTAAACACTTCCAAAAGTCTTATTAGCTCTCTGTTATATCATGGTATCTCCCGCAAATAAATAAGTCAGTGGATTTACTGCATGCAACAAACAAGTTTATTTTTGACATAAACAATAAGACGTCCATGAAAGCGTACATCATCGGTAAATTCAATTTAAATATTCTTTTCAATGAAAGGGGTTCATTTCCACTCTGTATAGTTATGAAAGACAAAGTCTAAGAATATCAATCGAAAATCCAGATGTTTTATTTTTATTTATGTTACTTATTTAATAATAATCTAAACCAAACACTTTCCTTAAAAATGAAGATAGTTATAAAATCAATTATCTGCATAGTTGCAAGGAAGCTCTAATGGGGTGTTCACATTTGGCGAATATCGCCAGGCGAATTTCAAAATATAACGTCAGGCGAAAAAACAAAATTCGCCGTACGCCCATTGATCGTCACACCTGTTCACACAGTCCACCGATTTAGAAACGATCTGTCAGATGCGCTTTGATTTTGACACTGTTTTCAAAATGGCGGACGTCGAGATGGAGATCGCGAAGTGTTTATTTTTAGTCGAAAATGTTATAGTAGAGGTTATAAGGCGCCTTTTAATTAAGGAAATAAACGCCACAAACCAACAAAAAAGATAACAGCTGTCACGAAGCGGGAAACATTATAAAATTTATAGGTTATAAAGCTTTTACCATAGATACGAACACCGCGCATATCTGCGCATGCGCGAATCGTTCAATCGGCCGAGAAAGTTGGAAGGTGGTCAACTCGAGACGATATCGTTTCTTCTGGTTTTTATCGTTTCAGACAAGCTGTCATTTTGTTCACACGGTTCAAATGGCTGGCGATATTTTGGTGCCCTGGCGATATTCGCCAAAGTGAGAACACCACATAAGAGCTTAATTAAAAAAACATATACATAAAGATTCTACCCAGAACATTGATAGGGTACTGCAGACTACGGAAACACATGTCAAAAATTGGACTGCTAAATACGCTATTTTCTATTTTTTTGCAGAAGATAACAATATGTAAATCCTCTGTAATTGTGAGGCATTTGCTCGCAATCGAAGTCATATCCTTGGAGGGCTACTACAAGACTCCGAGAAGGTGAGGCTTCTTACACCAAGACAAATGTTGTTATATGATAGACGTAGGTCTTGAAAATGGTATCACAATAGATCTTATATGGTCGCAGTGGCACAAGGGAAGCAACGTCTCCTGACTTTTTTTAAAAATAATATAAAATATAAAGGGAAGATCGAGGGCCGCAGAGGGGTCAGCAGAAGACATCTCTCCGACTTCGAAACATTCGAGAATGGACCGATGTCAGAACCGTGGTAGAGCTTTTTCGCACCACCCGGGACAGAACAGCTTTCTTCTAAATGATCGTCAACGTTGAGGGACCCGGCAGAGTACGTGAATAAAAATAATCTACGATTATTATATTTTTACTCAAATATTAACACCTGTCTATTTCAGTTAAAGGTTGGTTCACTCTGACATCGTAGTGCTTACACTTATATATGCAAGTGAGATGTATACATTGTTGAAGAAGAACTAAAGCGACATAAATGCAGTAGAAATGAGATTGTTGAAAAGGATGTGTGGTAAAATGTCTGAGATACGTGTAGTGTGCCATACGAGAAGAATGTGGAACGAACGTAAAGATGGAACTATTTCTCTAAAGGGGAAATTATAACCAGGTTGTTCAATGATGAATGATTGAAGATCAATTTAGTACCTATTTTATATGTTTATTCTGAAAATTTATGTTCTAAAATGAATTAGTTTGAAGGGTTGGCTTTTGTACCTAATGTTACCACAGAACAAGTAGAGTAAGTCAGTACCTTCTGTGAAGATATTCGATGTGGGATTGGGATAACTTTAGATTCACTATTGTGGAAAAAAATATTTTATCAAATGTCAACATTAGTTGAACAAAACCCTTTGTTTAAATTAATCACTGAAATCGTTAATTTATTTTCATACCTGTACAGTATTTTTCATTGCATTTATTCAATAAACAGGTAATCATCTTCGAGCTTGTAAAAAAATGTTCGCAATACATTACTTAATCCATGTCTCATCGTTGAGTTTCATACTGATAATAATATTATCTCTTTGTTATTCATCACCAAAGCAATGGACTATTTTCTATTACATATGTATATAATAACAATATAACCTTATAATACTTGCGCACATATGTATGTACATGAATAAAAATTTACTTAAATCTCGATACACGTCGTATCGTCAAATTCGTTAATTAAACGATCATTTGGAATAATGCTTAGCGTCTATAAGACAAATATACAAACATTTGTAAACCTCAAATGTGATACTTACTATTAAATACATAGCTTTGGATGCTAATCTTAGAAGGTATACATATAGAATAGTACAGCACGTTAAGTAAATGATACCTACTCCTAGTCACGTTGTAGAGTAGGTTTGTATTATCGTACGCGGACTAAATTCCAGTATTACATGTTCAAGTTGAAGATTATCCTGAGCTTACCCTTAATTTCATCAAATGTGTGCTTTGGCATCAAAATTTGACAAATCCAGTTATCGCTTTTTTAGTAGGATGCATACATATAACGTAACTTTGCATAAATATTATTTATGTCTACAGAACTGTTTATTCCTACACAGTAAAAAACTTTGAAATTTAGTGAAAAATATCGGAGCACTTCGAAGTTAGCAGGTACAGTAAAAATATCTGATTATCATATCTAATAAAATATATCTGACCACATCCCAGTCCACTTTAATGACATTTTTAATTTAATTTACATTCAGTTCATCAATATATTTTGATAATAATGATAAAAATACCTTGGCCTTAAATCCGGTTGCATGTCACTGAAAGTCCCACTACCTGTATATTATACTGATAAAAAATAATTTTATTATATTATATGTAGTTTATTGAATGTAAAAGCAAATTTAATCAAATTAAAGCTTTTTCAGGATAAGCATCACATTAAGGGTATATTGAAATATTGCACCTAGAGAGAATAGTTTAATGTATGAAACCGAATAGTTAACGATGTTGATTAATATATAGTCAATACCTTGCCTAGAATATCTAATACACATATAATAATATAAAACCCCCTACTATATTTTACCCATAAGCTGTAATGAGCTACGTATTAATTCATATCAAGGGGATTATTTAAGGTACACATAAGTAGTTATTAATTGAACAAGAATGCTGTAACATGTGTATTTTTGCTGTTTGAATTCCGATGTAATACAATAATCTATGTGTAAAGTACGATAACTTAAAAAAAGAGTAAAAAATATCCATTCATCTCATCACGACATGTTCCTCAAGTGTGGTAAGAAGCGAATCAACTGCTTGTAGTAAAATGTTATTCGTCTTCCCTGTGTCGATAAAAATTATGATATTTAAGATGGATGGAAAACCTTTGTCACACCCTGTTACCGCTTAACAGGCGATATTTAATGTCTCTATACGTGATGTTTTACAAATCACTGCCTTTGACAGGACACTCCAAAATATTTTTTTCATTTCCATTTATAATAACCTTTTACTAAGAATCGTCAGTTGATTAAATGAAATTTATTGGGCTAAAGAAAGAATAGAATGAAAATGTAATTATGATTCATAAATATAATACGTTTCAGACTTTGATTTGCATATAAATATTGTAAGTTTATAGAGTAACTATGTACATATATAATTTCTTCACAACCTTCCTTAAAATTGAACTGTTGGTAAATAATAAAAAAACTTATTCAATAAAAATTTGATAATAAAAAATGAACACACAGAATAAAAATAAAAGCGTTATAATGCCTCAAGTCGAAGGCTATAAAACTATTTTTTACGCTCCAACAAATTACATTTCAACGGACTTCGCATAACTGCTTCGTACCTTTGTATAATAATATTTTCGTTTTGTGACTTTGTACTCCGTAATATTTGTAAAGGCGTCACAGTAGCTCTATGAATTATACATAACTATGTACACACTTTGAAAACCTTTTGCTTATTTTCAGGACTTTCATGTTGTATTATATTGTACCCATGTAGATCGTTAATCATTTTCCATAGTGTCCTTAAAATACGTAGAATAGTTTTCTTACGCTGTCCTCCAAGTTTTGTAAAGAAAAAAAATGGTAGGTATTTGAGAAACTCAGTTCACAGATATTTTTATACTATGTACCTATGTACATATATTATACGCTCACGCCGTTCCCTTTCTAAGCGAAACATCATATTGATTTGTCCTAACATTCTTCTTTCACTTCCTCTACACTACATTAATGCAGTTTCTTATTCATAACTACATGCAGATTTCAACACGTGTCATGTCTCGTATTTCTTGGATGTCTGTGCTTTCTTTCACTCCATATTTCAGATTAATATATATGTAGTCGTCATATTTCATCTAAAATACATATTTTACATCTTTGGTTCGAGTATGCATACATTTCACAAAGCAGAATGTCTTATTACCACTTTACCATCTCGGCATATCCCACAAGTGGGGAAGTCGTCAGACTAACTCCAAGAAAAAAAATGCGAAAGGTTTTATCCGTGGCAATAAAAAAATAAAATACTCAAAATGGTTGACATGCCTCAACCCTGAATCGTACCTATATATTAATTATTACCTATTATTGTTTCTGTTTTCAGTTACTCTGCGCGACCCTAAGGTCTAAAACTATGTGGTCTAATTGAGTTATAAGTAAAAAACACAATACCAAACTCGCTTGACGCTTCCATCGCCGTGAAAAAAAAAGTGTTTAAATGATGTATAATGATGACCAGGGTAATAAAAGTAATTAAATGATAGTAATTAACTGTCTCGTATGTGATATTTAATAAACACCTGCCTTTTACAGGACACGACTACCTCATGTGTAGGAGATGTCGAGATAAATTAAATATATGGTCAAAACAATTTGTACAGTGCAACTGCTGGTTACCCAATATTTTTTTTAAGAATTTGAATATTCACCACAGTGTTAATAGAAAAAAAATCGTGTATATCATAATAATAATAATAATATGTTAAGCTATTATCGTAGGACATCATCGGAAAATTATCTCGAATAATTTTGATATAGAATACAATATTATTTTATCAAATAAATTAGGTAAGTATGTATAGAAACTTTTCAATCCAATTTTGTGCTTCAATATAAATGTACCTGATAGATAAACAAATTTTCAGTTAGAGGAATGGGAGAATTCTGATATTTCAGCACGCGAATGTAAATGCACAAGACGATAATGCATATTCACAACTTCGTTCCCAGCCTGCATCTAAAATCAAAATGCAATATTTGATTTATTTATTTTATACAATGCTCTTGGTATTGGGTTCCTGGAGTATGAAATATATTTTCATATGCAACTTGACGTTTCCCACAATATGAAAGTTTAATCTATAATCAAATAACAGATATTTTATTTCTAAATTATTCAGTCACTTTGCTGTACAATGTACATGTATGTTAACCATCTCAGCTTAAATTATTATAACGCAAATGTACATTATTACTCCAAAATATGTCGTTTCATTTCTATGATAAAAATATCACCGCGTCAGCCTTTGAATTATCTTAGGAAAACATGCATCGTTTGTTACAACGTCAGACACAATGAAAAAGTTTAGATTTTACTCTGTGTTCTCAATATTGAACTTTGAATGGCAAGTTCTAATTACAAGTAAGTATCATATTCTCGTTTTTAAATAATTTTACCTCATTATTTATGTATATAACAACGCCTAATTAGCCGAAATGAAATAATTTATGGTATAATTAATATCATTCGCTCTCGTAAAGCTCATGTCGCAAGATAATCCAAATGCTGCTTTCGAGATGAGAAAGGGAATTCCAACTAATCTAATGGTATTCAAGATTTCAGAGACAATTAAGGAAAGCAAGTTGTATTATACTGTAAATGTTTAATTTGTGTAATGCTTTGAATTGGAGATACGATATACGCATGAAATATTCGTGAAATGTTCAATGTCGATTGTCAGTTCAATTTATTTAAAAAATATTTGGTATATTGTTCAAAACTACTTGAGTATAAAATAAATTTGTTAAACATTTGAAAACTTTCATGAACATATCTCTTTTCAATTGAGTTTTTCAGTTGTTCCCATTAATTGATTTAGATGCCTTTACACATTTGATGTACTACATAAATAAGATTACATCTTACATGATTTTGTGAATTTTGATCTTACTGATCGCCTTTTAAAAGACTTGAGCAATTCAATAAACGCTTTACAATAATTACAACCCAAAAAAACGATGTCTTAAAGAGTGGTTACTATTCTAATAGTATAATTTATTGCCTAAATATTAAGGATTTGAGGATCATTTTTATTTCATGTTGTATGTAAATATTATATCTGTGAATGTGAAATATAGACTTTTAAATAAATATTTACAAAATATTCTATCAAATCCATAATTTGATTTTAGAGTTTATAAACATCTTTTTGACACGTAGTTGTTTGCGACATTTCATCGTGTTTATTGTTAACCATGTCGCGATTAAATTTTGGAAACAATTTGATCGCAGGTATGCTCCTAAGTTCCTAAGTATTATAAATTCTCTCGTTTGTAAGTTTAATGTACAAAATACATAGATAGGTATAAAAAAAATCAAACGATTTTTAAGAAAAAAAACTTCGTCAAAACTCGAACGTTAACGGAACGAAAACGTAACGTGAAAATGTGTTATTGACTCAGGCATCTTTTCTGCTGGCTATCCCACTTGTGGAATGTGCCGTGATGGTGTTGTTATAGTAGAGTTGTGGTCCTTACTTTGAGGTACTTATTTTCGGGTACTTAAGGGTCGGGTACTTAGACCTTGCCACTATATCGCAGCAACGTATATCGCTTTGTTATTTGTCATCAATAGGTCATTCTCATTACATGCATTCCGCATCAGCAGGCATTGCAATAAATGAGAATCACTTTGCACCTCCCAGCAGTCGCAGCTAGTGCCCTCTTCATCCAAAAAGCCCCACCTCTGCTGGTTACTTTTGCACCTAGTCACCCTAACCCTTAGTTTATTTAGTGTCTCCCACGTGGGGTAGCTCAGAATATGCACTGTGTTATCATTTTTATTTCATAGTATATGTCAAGATTATTATACGAGTATTTGAGAATGTGAAATATAGAGTTTAAAATATACCTAGGTATGTTTAAAAATGATTATATATCAAATTCATATTTGATTGTATATGAAGTTTGAATATTGTGATAGTAATTTTTTGTGAAGAGAAAGTAAACAAACAGAGGAAAGCTATATTGTGCATTAAGTAAAACGTGGGACGCGAAAAGTTGTTATGTCAAAAATGAGCTTATTAGATTTTTGATGTATTCCGTTACTTGTTTGGTTAATTAGATTTGGCAGCATCTGAGTGCTTAATAAAGTTAGTGTAATATACGGCACTGGTAAAATTTACAAAAATAGCAAAAATATTCTCAAATTTATTAATAAACAAGTAAACAGTTGTTGCGTAAGTATTCGACGTAATTTTTTTTTGTTTAATGTGTTTACAAAAGATAGGAAGGTTACATATAAATTTTTTTTTTTTTATTAGGTAATTATTTGTTAAAAAAAACTACAATACAAAAAAATCACGTAGGTATCCATGGATTTTTTAATTATTTCAAATCCTTTATAATTCGAATATATTTATGCTAAGATCAGCACATTGAGTGTGATGTGAGATTGATTTTTTTATTTTATTATATTTATAGTAAGGCTGATTCTTGATATGGTATGAACATGTTACAAATGATGCTGTGCGCCGGCACACCCAGCAGAGACCTGTAATCTCCGTAATACAGGAGAGACGATGGTCCTGGCTGGGCCATGTTTTGAGAATGCCCAACGATAGTTGGCCAAAAAGAGCACTGTTCTTCCGTCTCCAGGGGTTCCGTCGGCCCGGGCGTCCCTCTTTCACAATACACCGTTCGTGACAACGATATCAGAGCGCAAGGAATGTTGTGGAAAGAAGTGACGCAATTGGCGCAGAGGCGCTCTGAATGGAGGAGGCTGGTTTCTGCCCTGTACTCCCGAGAGGAGCGTTGAGGGCGATGATGATGATGATTCTTGATAATTTGCAAAAAAATGTGAATTGGGCATTTTTTGAGCAAAACCACTACGAAAACAAACTATGGTGACAAATATTATTTTATAATTAAAATTAGGATCCAATTCTACGATGAGATGTGTGAAATAAGATGTGATTGTTAGGTAAAATACCTAAGTTACAATCCATTGGATTAGTCTGCAACAAGTTTAATTCTACGTATGCGCCACAGTGCATGTCCTTCTTCATTTGATCCATATAGGTGTCTCTCGGTCGACCTCAACCATTTGAAGTTAATGTGATTAGTAGTGTAATGGTAAAGTCTCGGAGCGTCGAACAATCTGTCGACTTATTCCAAATTCACTGCACAAGCATTTTATTTACTGTGAAGGTCTCTGGGATGTTCAAATCGATCTTTGAAAAAATATAACTATGTATATTCCATGTTCAAAAGCGATCAACTCGTTTACAGATGATAATGATAATAACAACAAATGAACAGTTAGATGAAAAACAGCTGACGTTAATGATACAGTGCCTAAAAAAGTCAGATTATTTTACATAAAGTAATTTTTAAACATTGCGAAAGTATGTATGCGTATTATATTTGTATTTTGTAAATGAGAGAATCCAAATCTTTACAATGTTTTGTTTCAATACTTAAATCAAAACAACACCAACATATGTATGTAATATCAGAAATTTTCATTTCAAAACCAACATGTAATTTCCCATGCGCATTTCGTATGTACGAATCATCCAAACCAAATCACAAACAATATTCCGGGAACGAAGTATTATTACTTTTAATACATTAGTATTCGGTTGGTGAGTTCGTATGCTGACCTGAAAATCTACTTCAATATGTAAAAGTAAATACAATGTATGTACAAAGATAGGTACGCTTAAAGATTTGCTACACTTTTGTATTAAGTTTCACAGATGATAAAAAATATGTATTCAAGTCTCAATTCATAAATGTTAAATATTGAATGTGAATGAGTTATATATGGAAATATGAAGAGTTTCAAAAGAGAAAAAAATAAATATAAAAAATGACATATTAATATGAGTAGGCATATCATACTCGCATTTACCTGGATTTGGAACTTGCGTTTATTTATATATAAGATTTTGTCAACAGACATTCCTACTGTGTTTTTTTAAATACAAATCGCTTTAAGGGTAGAAAGGCGAAAGATTTATTCGTATTGAAGAGAGACCGGAGTAGAAAGAGAGTATACGTGTTTCCAATGGTTACCAATTGGCTTTTGCTGGTTTAAGCATGCTTAACTCTATAAACTTGAACTGATTTCCGCCGCACTCATTATGCCTCTCATAGTTTGTTTGCAACGGGGTTTGTTTGCAATAACCGTCACCGCCACTTGTTATATGGTTGAATCCTCGATGAAAATTCCAGTTATCGCTTGTTATTGAAATAAAAATATAATGATATGAATCACCTTTATTTTTTTTGGATGTCATTTGGCAGTCGCCTGAGTATTAGGTATTCAATTGAGTATCCAAAATTTCCGAACACCCTCATTGTACGAGTGATGTGCTTTAAAACTCAACTATAATAAAAAAAATAAAGGGACGTAGTTATTTCTTACGCAAATTTCCCTACAGTTGTAAATTTGAAGGTCTCGATTTAAGTTAATACACAGTTTTTTTTTTAATTTGAAAATATGTCAAAAGCAAAATAGGTTCATTGACTTTTTAAAAAGATAAGGTAATATAACGACACCCAAAACAAAATCGGGAGTGGACGAGTGGATTGTTTCATGAAAATATTATTGAGTGATATTGTTCAAAAAATAAGATCAAAGTTCCAAATTTAGAAGTTCAATAAAGACTTTTATTCTAAAACAATTATTTATTCTAATTATTCTAAAACAATTATTCTGTTACTATTGTTGTTTTGTTCAAATTACTACTATTTTTGTTGCATCTTAATGTTTATTTTTATAAATTTGTACCTACCAATTCATTTTTTATCATTTTTATTATTATTGTCTGTCAAATGGTTTTTTTTTTAATTTGTTATATGTTTAACGTGTAAAAGGCTCACGCTTTGTACAAGTGATAAATAAATAAAAATAAAATAAAATAAGACGGACAACTTGAATTCATTATTTACAATTACATCGAATGAACCCTTTCTCGGTAGATAACTTAATTAATTGAGAAATTCGATTTAAAACGGATTTTATGAAATACTTAAAGAACACTTTGTTTCACGAGTATTGTGAAAAACAATTATTTAAATCTAATGTTATTAGATATGTATCTAATTTATATAGATAATTATAAAAATAGTTTTCCAACTGAATATCCTCTTTGTCCTGAATTATCATTTACATACAATGAGAAGAAACTTGCGTGTTTGTTAAACACAGTTAATCTACTGGCTACCTCACTGATGAAACCATTATGTCATTGTTAGAAGTGTATTCCCAATGCGATTGTTCTTTTGATTGTATTTAACATTTCACGTATAAATTAATTAATTAGATCAAATCCCTAATTTGAACATACGTGACACATTACCTAGAAGGGAAAATTGATTACATTTATGTTGATTAATGTATTGTGTTGATTTATGTTGTCTCTGAAATCTGAGATGTAATATTAGAAACTACATTATTATTATTATTAATATTCACGGCAGATCCTTCACCTAGATACTAATAAATTTGAGACAATAATAACATCATTATGGAATGTTAACGAGTGTTTCGCTTTACAATACATTATTATACGAGTACATCATCGTTTTCAATTGACTTTAACTCTAATTAAACACTAATAATGATAAACTTAATTTTGGGATTACGAGTAAGTAGGCGATCATTCCGGCGAAAACTTCGCCCTATTTTGTGCTCCCCTGAACAGGTCATCCACCGTCTTCATTCTGGTCCACTCCCTAATGTTGTGTAGCCAGGTTATCTACTTTCTGCCAACTCCCCGTCATCCTTCTATCATGCCCTCCAATATAAGTCAGACGAGACGGTACTTTTCTCACGTGACCCAAATATGAGACCTTCCTCACCTTGGCATTTGACAACAATAATAAATCACTGAAATTTAATTAAAAAATATACGAGTATATTTTAATGAATTGACTTATTACATATACAATGTTTCATTTTCTGTTTAATATGTACCTACCTCCTATTTTATTATTATTTTGATACCTACTAACTGGACGTGTGGTTTTGTGATGCTCATGTTTGTGTAAGAATGTTATGTTGTTATCTTTCGTACTCGTTTTCTCGGATGTGAAAGTTTCACGTCGTAGGTATATTCTGTTAAGTAAATAAATAAGCAGAAACAAACACTTCTTTTACCTGTGGTGTATAAGAATAGGCATGTCAAAGTTGAGATAAAATGCCGCATTGTCAAGAATTATTACATCAGTAGTACTGATGAAGATAGAGGAAATCTACTAGATAAAATAGACTACACATTATTTTCTTACCTTGAACCAGAGCTTTCGAAATATCTCAGGAGTTTATTGTTCAATTTGGTAGTGAACATTAGAGAAAAATCATGTTTTAAAACTTGGGACTTTTTAAAACTCTAACTTCATCAGATGAGAATAGAATTTCCGAGATGTTTAATCCTGAATAAATATTAAAGGTTTCTGAAGTATGAAGCCTACGTCATAAAATCATTATAATATGTAGTTTAGAGAAATATAAGCATCTGATTTGTATTTTATCATGTTTCATCTGACGAAAATATCTTTCTCGAAAAGTCTCAAGGGCATTGATAGACGAAACAGACAGCGTCAATTTGCTTTCAAAATAATAATCAGTGACGGGTTAATCTTGACGCAAATTATACAGTAATCCTTCCTAGAATATTTCTATTTCATCAACAAAATAATATGACATAAAATACATTATTTTAATTTGTTGTATTAAATTTTAAAATAAATCAAAATGAACTACGAGTTTTTATATTTGACAAACAGAAAAGAATTATCTTTTGAGATGACGTTAATTTTTTCCAAGTTTTGTGATGGAAGAAAGCACAATTTATTTTAGTTTTACTAAATATTTAAATAAAAAGTCACCTAGTTTCGACTAATAAACTCATTGTCAAACATTTGTTACTTTGTGTTTTAATTGCGTTTTCTTCCATATATAAAAATGATCTACATTAACGTATTGTTAAAAATAAAAACACAATAAAAATGTTGATCAAAGATAACATGCAAGAATTTACAAACAAACGTTTTTCTTTCTAATATTTTGAATTTTTATTCTGAGAGATGTTTTTTGTCTTTCAAGGACATTACACATCTCATTTGAGAAATGAAAGGTGTATCTCTTAATAAAAAAACAATTCGGTAGAAAAACATTTGTTGAGTTTAAAAGCAGTTTTGCTACTTTACAAATAAAACACGTACATAGGTTTATATCGAGGCATATTTGTTTTGTTCCATTGAAAGAAAATATGTAACAACACTCTAACCTTCAAAATAATTAGAGAAGCAATATGAAATTACTAACGAATTAAGAGTTTGAGTATATTTCTTCTTCATATCACATTAGACAATATAATCTTCCAGATTATGAACGTGTTATATATACCCAGTTTATTAAATGAAATTATCTAACAAATATATACCTACAAGTGTTTATATGAAAATATTTGAATTATAAATTACTAAGTTAGGATTCCTGAATATAAATTATTTTTATTTTCAAGACATTTGCGCTGGAGAAAATTGCTCCGAGTGCATTGGACAGAAAACAGGACCAATGAGTCCATCCTCAGGGAGCTAAACATTTCGGCGCGACTCTCAACGATTTGCAAACAGCGCGTTTTACGATATTTCGGGCACATTACAAGAAGAGAGCATGACAACCTGGAAAAAGTAATTACGACTGGGGTTGTAGAAGGGAGGAGGGGAAGGGGCAGAGTGCCACTAAGATGGAGCGACCAAATTAAGGAGACCACACAGAGCTCACTACACAGGGCCTTGCACATGACGGAGGATCGCTCAACATGGGGACAGATGGTCTACATTACGAAGCATGATGGTCACGATCCTCAGGATTGAGGGACCGAAGGAGATGATGATGAATTAAATTAACTGTAGTTCTAGCACCACTTTAAGCAACTGCAAAGTAATATAAGAATGACAAAGTATGTAGGTATAAAGTAGACTCGATTCCACAACATAAAGCTTTTGAGCACCTAAGTATTTTTTTTTGTAATCATTACTTTGTTTGCACTAAGTATATAATAATATGTTGGGTGGAAACGAACTTCCTGCATTTAGAGCTTTTCTGCGATAATAATAGTTTCTGAAACGTGGGAATGTGAAATGACCATGAATTTGAACGTAGGTAGGTAATTAAGTTTTTTGATATTGAACTTGACGTCATCGTAAAAAAAATTGTGGTTAAGTTTTTCTTATTAATTTTAAAGTACCTATATCTGATAAAATATCTTTATTCAAATAATGTAACCCATTTCTCGGTATAGCTAACGCAAACTTTCAAAGTTTTTGCTCTTAAAGCTAAAGCAATCCTTATAATAATTTCGCGCTGAACAGGAAATTAGTCGATTAATTAATAAGTAGGTACCTATATATAATTTGAATAATTATTATTAAAGTTAAATACCTACTAATATTACAATTTTGAGTAATTCAGATAATCAGAACTTTTGCTGAAACTTTCGCCATAAATTAACACACTTTTCAATTATAAATTCTACATTAAATTCATAGTTATTTATAAAAGTCAGTAATAATTTAATAAATTCGGATAGCAATAAAAATCATTTAAGAATTAAACTTTCATTGCTTCTTTGAGTCCTCGGCAGAGATGGGTTTCTCAAACTTTTCTGTAAGTTTTGGAGTAAAGGAGTATGTCACCATTCAGTATTTATATTTTTGTATTGGAAATAAAGTGATAGACAGTAATAAATTTATATGATTCATTATTAAAACTTCAGAACGGACTAAAAAACAACGTTTTCTTGGACTAAAAAACCTAAATTAAATTTAGATTTTTTTTTCAATTCTGCTTTATTTTTAACACCAAATCCATTTCGTAGAAATTTAATTACATAAGCTGCAATATTTTTATTAAAAAAAAGAATATGATAGTGGTACATTTGTATATATTAAATTCAGTAGAAACACGCTGCATACTCGTATATACACATTTGTATACAAGATAATGCCTAACGAAATATAGTTCTTTTTCATAAATGGCTTTTAGCACGTGAACAGGCATGCAAGTTGGTCTCATCGTACCAAAAAACCAATACATTAAATATGCGCGATATGCCCTATCGCTGGAATAAAGGTGAACTTCTTATGCGTGATGGAAATTAGAATTTTTGAAGGATTTTATTTGTAAAATACAGCAGTAAAAGATATTTATATTTATATAAAAGATAGACAGTCATATAGGTATATTTACTTTGTATTAAGAATGAAAAAATCCCCATTTTTCATCTACGGAACATTCAAAACAATTTTAGAATATTCAGAAAAAAAAATAAAACACCAACGAGATTTTATTTCTTTACAACTCTTAAGGGTAAAATTGAATGTAAGAAAATATTAATTATCTACATAAAAGTAACGTCGACTGTAAGTTTCCACTGATAATTTCCGACGCGTTTCTTCTTATTACTATCGTCAACATTCAAGATAAAAGGACAAAAATATATCTACCTTATACCTTCTATTGAAATTGAAAATTCTAAAGTCATATTCCCTTGTGAGTCTGGGTAGTCGGAAGTGACTCCCGTCGACTCAGATAGGAAGCAATGTTATATTTTTTGACATAAAAGATCAGGTGCGACCCTTCGTGTGATAATAAGAATAGTAATAGAAAAAAAAACATTTATTTCATGAAAAAAAACTAGCATAACTGATGACAATAGATTTCAAAAGTTTTTTTTTGTGATGTCAATATATTATTTTGATGGTAAAAGTATATTTTTTTAGTCAATTAATTTTATTGGGCATGACCAAACCAACACCATTCTGTGTGCAAAATAAAATAAGAGATGATTTGAAAAACACTGCATCAAAAAACAAGCGAAACAAATTTTTTCTCGGCTGTGCAACATATTTGAATTTTTTTTGACATTTTTATGCGGAATTTAACAACTTATGTACCTAAGTTCATCTACCTAACAAATCCTTTCCACAACACTCACTATCCTTATTTAGTGATTAATAAATCAAACTCGATTTGGCGATAAGTCGATTTATCCCACTTTTCCTTTGGCAAACAGCATTGTTTCATTTAAATCAGAGACATTTAACTCTCTATACCAAGCTTACGAGAACGTCATTTGTGACACTTTCATTGTTCAACCCAGCTATCATCCTATATCGTTCAAAGACACTTGTTTTCGAAACTAAAAACATTCAATTGAAAACCTCGATTAAACGTCATGGTACTAGCCCGTGTTGTAGGATGATATATTTAACAGATTGCGTATTGAAACCTTCAATCTTTGCATTATTATCTAAATATTCAACGTCACTTTTTAACAATATATAGGTACTTTTACTTTCACATGGATTTTAAAGCGCTAAGATCATACGCTCTCATTGGAGGAGGCTGGTTCATTTTGCATGTTATCACTGAAGTATGCACTGTTTAAAAGTAAGACTGATGATTAATTTCATTGCTTTTAAAACAAACGTTTCGTGTACAATAAGTAGATTAAACAATGAGAGAAAGACATCTTTTGACTTTTAAGATCATTTTCAATCAACTTAGGTCAGAATAATAACGATTTACAAATCGAAAATACTTTCTTTTGCGTTGTAACAAAACTTTTTTCAATTTATCCAATTCTGGAATTCTACAACTTGTGTACATGTATACCGATAATATAAATAAATTATTAGATATTGCTCACATATCTGTATTTTACATGTCCTTCATCTAATTTGTACCATATTAATCAAAATAAATAAATAATCAATCACAATCAATATTTGATTGATCCTGAGATATATTGATCAATAAAATGTATCAAAAAATGCATGTAAAATTAATTTTCAAAAGGATGTAAACGCACGATTCAACTAATTTATGACAGTAAATACTACAACTTATGTTTCATTTAATTAATAACTCCGTATTAAACAATTTTTTTATGTTTGTACCAGATTTGATCGCATCAATACACTCATGTTCGATAATTTTATTTTCAATCAGCTGCAATTGACAACAATACATACTTAATACCATACAAAATTATAACTTTTTTTGTGATTGATCATTTACGGTAACTTTTATATGCTAGAAATTAAATATATAGTAAACAAATATGTTATATAGATGTTTATCCATTTAATTGTCTTTTCCATCCCTTACTCGTTTATTTTGAGGTTAAAAAATTATCGATTGCAATTGTTTATAAATTTAAATTAATGTATTGCATAAAAATTAAAAACACATACCTAAACAATAATAATTTATTTAACACTAGCACAAAACATTTCTTACTTTTCACAATTTATCTAGCTCGAGTACTTTATTCTCTTGAAAATGTCAAGCAAGTTATAAAATCAATTGTGAAAAGTTAGCAGTTAATTGTGTCAATATCAAATATCCTAAAAATGTATTTTCACAATGTAAAAATACAAATCTAGATTATTAGAATAGTTGATTTATAATATCGGTACCTACAAAAGAAGTGGAAATCCACGATTAAATAAATTGAAACCAGCGTTTCGTTCTATTAGATACTAAAACAATGGAGAGATACATAGTACGCCCAGTTTGCAACCAGAAAAATATTCGCACCAAACTTGCTTTTAAACTTCAGTTCTCTAATATTTCATACTTGCTTTGTGGTACTTACAAAATCAAAATAACACGGCCTGGTTTCGACTTATAAAGTGATCAGTTTGACAATGACTTCGAAATCGAAACCAGGTCACTAATCATTAAAATATTTTAAGTAAAACTAAAACAAATGATTTGTTTTTTCCATATATATGTAGGTATGTTTTCTTTTTTTACATCTGTCATCTATTTTAATGTATGCTTTCTTTTTCTACTTTTATATCTGGCATAGGTACCTATATTTTTAAAAGGCTAATGTCATATATTGTTATAAAATATAAAAGTATAAAATAAAATAAAATATAATTAAATATTTTGCAAGAAGAAATTTACAAATTGTAACTGTTCAACCGTAAAGAACAAAATGTATTTAAATTCATTATATGTTTGTTGTTAGGTAGGCCTTACAACAGTACCTTCGTCAACTGAAGTAGTGACATTGAGAAATGTGATTTAAATATTATTAAAATATCCTAGTTCAACAAACGGACACTTTTCTTTATTCAATAATTTCTGTATCTCTGAATAGCCCATTTTTATTTTACGCACTTGAGAGACTCAGAGCCAGAGGTGTCTATTAAATAGTCACAAAAATTTGTAGTTAGGCATACGTTTTTTGATTTAACTTATTCCAAGGATGCATACTAAAAATAACTGTAATATTATACTTTGGGTTAGTTGGAAGATATCGCGCTTCTGCGATAAACTTGCCCATTGCACAAAGTTATGTGTTCAGTTGTAATAATGTTTTTTTCTATTGTATAGATACCTACTATTTTTCAAATTTAACACATGAAACTACCATATAATTATGTAAGGCTTAGAAAAGACAACGTCGCCTTATTCCATAGTGCCCCGGACGAGACTTGAAACCGCATCCCTAACCTTGTCGCGAAGCATTCTAGGTATCTCAGAACAATACCTACACATGAAGCTGTCATCGGGGTTTATTAAAGAGAATATTGGAGCCTTCAGCAAGTCGCCCGGTAGCTTAATTGGACAAAGCACTCCTCGAGACAAGGTTAGGGATGCGGGTTCATGTCCCGTCCGGGGCACTACCGAATAAGGTGAAGTTGTCTTTTTTAAGCCTTATATTATGGTAGTTTCATGTTTTAAAATTACATAAATATGGTTATATTTATATCATACAATGGTTTATTGTAAATATACATCGATAAACATTATATCCTTTATTTATATAATTTGACGGAAAATATATGCGTTACTAAACAATTTTGAGATTACTGGATAGGCACCGCTGGCTCTAAGTTCCTCATTTATTATAAAAATGACAAAATCAACATTAATCTTAATAAAATTGGCGACTAAATAATGTGGTATAAAGAAAATGGTTTTACACTATAGGTATCTCCAGGGAGGATTGATATAAAATGTTGATAACCCATGGCCTGAATTTGGAATAAATTTATTCCTGATAGGTGTCAGAGTAAGAAAAAAAAGAAGTGAAATGAATTACATACCCGAACAAAAAAAATATTTAGTTTATTTTTTGGTAGTAACCTTATAAAAATTGATTTTAAATTCAAATAAAATTATAAATAACATACAGTAAATAATATACTAGCTAGGCAGGTTACTTATCCAAAAAAATCAATTGGGAAGTGTACCTATACTAAATCTCTTAGGATGTTAACTGAAAAATAAAACGAAAAGCATGGAAAGGTCACTACCAAGATAGAGAGACAATCGGATACATTATTGAACATTGGATGGAGACGACTCGAAATCCGTAAACATTGAGAGAGATGGACGAGACGTTTTGTCCAATATTAGTACGAAATAGAAGAAGCATTTATGGTCAATAGGTAGAAAATAGAAAACAATGTTCTGTTAGTAGTCTTCTAAATAGAAAGAAAAAAATTAGGCACTACCTTGTTAATTAGTTTTTCTTTGACATGTTTCATTTTATTTAGGTATCAGTTTTATAGGCACATTTATGTATAATACACTCACAATACACAATTTATACCATAATTTTGTTGATAAAATGAACATAAAGATGGAGTAAATTTTTTTTATCTCTTTCCTGGATTTGAGGTTTTACATATTTTACGTAATAAATTTTGAAAAAACGAACTAATTTTCAATATTAAGATTAAATTGTGATTTATACGCGAGAGGTGTCGATTTTTTTTTAACTAATAATAGGCTTATTTTTATCTGGATCGTAAATTTTCTTTAAAAATAATATGATTCATAATGATATTGATTTTTTATGACCTAAATATTTATTAAAAACAAATGTAAATCTTATAGCGCCTACCTAAATTACTTACAAAAATGATACCCAAATGTTTTTTATCAACACAAATCGTATACATATTTATTAATTTCAATAATTGGGATAGGAAACGGACTAAATCCATTCAAAATCTTGTTTTTTTTTTGGCGTCTTAGTTGTCACAAAGGTGACGCCAGGTTGAAAACAAAATATTTCACATTTAATTTAATTTAAATAAAATTTAACAATAATTCAAATACAGTGAAGTTTGTAAGTCCCAGTAATCCTTTGTACTGTTAAGATTTATTAATTCAAGCACAACATATGGCTTCAGCAATAAATCATTATCAAATTCAAATAATGTAACTTTATGCGATGTTCTTTGTTATTATAAAATTGCGAAAAATTTCAAATTTCAATTCCGAAACGAACAGTAGGTTCCTACCCATCTACCTTATAAAAAAATTATAGTTTGTTTTTTATAAATCGATAAATCGGCTAAACAACCGCAGATTGAAGAGTTTAAATGTATGATATTGTACATATATTCATAGATACACCTAAAATGAGCACATCGGCCATGAACTTTTGACGAGTTTTTTCCCGAAAAATTTTATTGTTTACATTTTATATTTACATGTACGAGTTTTAATAAAATATTAAATGGGTATTCACCTTCTCATTTCACATTAAATGAAAAAGAGAAAGGCATTCAACGTTTCTTTTGAAATTATTTGAATATTTGCGGGTGAACGGATATTTTTTCTATTCTATTATCAAAATTTCGAAGACAAATGTAATTTAATCATACCTTCAAAGTTTTAATTGATTACACTGATTTATGCCTATTATATTTTTTACTACGTAATTTGAAGCACAGGCAAATAATCATCAAATATTTAGTATGGTCAGTTCTGCTGTATGGTGCCAAACTATGGATCCTCATGCTTAATATATAATGCTTTACAAAATATTTGAAATGCGGATCCACCAAAGAATATTGAGTATATCCTAGAGTGACGTGGTGAGGAACGCTGAAGTATTGTGTAGAACAATCAATGCACGGAGAGAATTTTCATAATGTGAAGCGAAAAATACCTATACCATTTTACAATAATTAGTGAAGATAATGAAAGCCGCAGAGGTGTTGAAGAAATCAACTTTACCGGTATGGGCTGTTTCATACTGCCCAGAACAAACAAATTTTCTTCAAGTGATCGTCTACGTCGGAGGGACCCGACAAGACAGATAGAAAGGACAGATAATTTATTTTAAAATATTTAGTTACTTTTGAATTAGTTGGACTAGATCACGCCTTTGCAATAAACTCGCCCTCTTTGTAGTGGTTGTATCCAACTTGAATGTTATCCTTCTATGTAATTGTTTGTTTTCAATGTACAGTAAAAAATGAATAAGTAAATAAATAAAATACGAAATCGATTTACTAAGATTTACCAAGTTTTCATAACAAAACTTACGCTCAAGTGAATAATAAGCAAATTCATTATTATATTTATTTCTCTTTTCTTTCTAGCAAAAGAGTTATAGATATTCCGGTGCACTGATTTCTGTAAACAACGCAACCAAAGATAATATTGCTGCTGTCAAAACTTTTCTATAGCAATTTGAACTTTTGCAATAACAGCAAAATGAAGATCATGGCTTTATTGACTTATTCAATATTGTAGAAAAAAGGTTTTATTGTATATACTATTATTATTCATGATACTATGAATAGAACTTATGGAACCTTTTGAAAATGAATTTTTACAAGCTTGTATTTTAATCTCCGTAGTCCGTAGATGATATTTTTTTTAAAGAAGCATTGCGTGATCAAGTGCGGAAATTACTTTAACTTCTAAGCCTTACATATAAATTTTTGTGGTAGTTTTACTTATTGATGATGAAGTACGTATGCCATGAAGGATCTATATTTCCAGCAAAGCTTACCGCAATCCTTGAAATGGCAATTCCACGAAACGTTGTATCCGTCTTCATCATCATTAAATTAACATTCATAATATGATAGTAATCTTTGTATGACGATGATATAAATAAAAATCTATACTCCACGATTTATACCAAAAGTGGGATAGCCTGCAGATTAGCAGCATATAATAAACACAAAAGTTTTCATGGGATGAGTTGAAATAGGATTGTCAGGATGGGTCTTCATTGACTTGTACATTTTCTATATCCTAGACGTGATATTCAAAGAACACCTGTCCTTTACAGGTCACTTGAAAACTATAAAAATATTAGGAGACCTAAATTTTTCCAAACACTTCACGAAAAAGGCTAAAGCTGGACTTAAATTGACGGAAGAAATATTTTGTATCAGTGATTTATTCGATAAAATTTGCAAAAGTTCTTACGTACCTGCGTCAAGTTTATTTTAACCGCAGCAAAATCAATTGTCTACTTTTGGGTCATTCAAATAATACCTAATCTGAAACTTCATACCTATGTAAGTAAAAATATTATTTTCAGTGATTTATCGTTTATCTTGTAGGTGTTATTTATTTATTTATTTATTTATTTATTGATACATCAACGGCCCACAGGCCTTTTAAAAGTAAGGTTGGCACAATACAAAACATAACAATAATAAACTTTTCTTAACTATACAAATTAGTTTAGACATAAAAATATTATCGAAAAGATGGTAATAAAATAAAAAAAAAACCTATCAAATAAAAAAACTGTAAAATTGGTGTGAGCAAGTGTAGGTATACACAATAACATAACAAATCAAAAATAAAAATATTAATCATTTAAAACATTTCAATTAGGTATCACAAATAAATAGGTACAGTAAAATAAAACAAAATAAATCACATAATAGTAGTATGTATAACCAAGCAGTATCATAGTATGCGTAAACATCAATCAATCAATACTCCCGAACATGCAACAATAATCGAAACACAAATACACACAAACACCAACACTCCGCTCAAAATTCAACAACCATGCACAATAGATTCCAATAATGCGGAAGAAGATATTAAATTATTACATGAGTATCAATGGCATTAAAAAATGTTGTGAATATTAAAACATTACCCATACCAACACATAACCACACATACATACATAACAAATTACAAATTGAATAAATAAAAAAAATAGCTTATGAAATAGTACACATAAAAATGTAATAAAATCAACCAAATTTAAAATGTATATATATTATACGATAGTCTCATTCAAAACAGGATAATTCCCCTTTTAAATATATGGACATAATTTCAAACTACTTATGATTAAGGAAAATAAATAGATAACGACACTACATTTCTTTAAATATATAAAAAAAAGACATTATTCCCTACATCAATATTAATCCAAAAAAAAAATAAAAACGACAATTTAATATTAAATAAAAAAATAAAATAAAATTATCGCCAATAAATATCAACAATATCAATCCAAATAAAAACCAACAATTTAATATAAAATAAAATAAATTAAATCAAAAATAAAATTAAATCAAAATTATCGCTAATAAATGCTATATAAAAACAAAATAAAATAAATTGTAGGCAACAAATGTCAACAATATCAATCCAAATAAAAATCAATAATTCAATATAAAATAAAACAAATAAAATAAAATAAATTATCGCTTATAAATGTTTACACTATCAAAGACAGTTTATGGATTGAACATGGTCTTAATTATATTCTTGAAAGTAGCAAAATTAATATTGAACATATCAATATCACTTAAAAAATTATTTCCTAGGCAGTGTAAGCGGGGAATCACTGTATTTCTCACATAGTTGGCGGAATAGTTATCATAGTAAAGTAGTTCCCTACTCCTAGTACTACGTCCAGGTACCCGGTACTTTATTAAACAACACAAATCAGGGACGTCAAAGCAATTATTCACAATTCTATACAAAAAAATTAAGTCATTCATAATTCTCCTATCCGCTAAGCTCTCTAGATGTAGACGTGATTGCAATTGTGCATAGTCTAATTCATCTCTTGGGATACACAGTTTATAATTAATGAATCTCAAAAATTTGCGCTGCACACGATCAATATTATTGATATGAACATTATAACCAGGCGACCAGATGGGAGTACATACTAACATACTGTTTTGTTTCATTATTTTATTTTGTATTGATAAATTAAACAATGTATCGGTACATAACTTACTGAATTTATATATTTATTTACATTAAAACGTTACAGAGTAATGGCTTGACAGCTAACACATTTGCGCCATGCACTGTGAAAAAAAACAAGCATACAAACATTCACAGCATTATACAAACAAGAACACTGCCAAATACATTCGATATGAATTTCAATTGGATTTATAAAGTAGAAAAAAGGTAACTCATAATAACAGTTTTAATACAAACAAGACAACTGCAGCTAGTATATAATATTACCTACTAAAAGTTCTTTTCAAGTCTCCATAAAAAAGCGTGAATACACAGACCAATCATTTCAGAGTGAGATTGTTATAGGTATTGTGTGGAGCTAGAGTATTTATAAAATCGTTGTCTTAAAAGACACATGCAGGTTAGAGTTAGGTTAGATCAACCAGAAGACCTGAGAAGCAACAATAAGAAGTAATTTCCGGGAAAAGAAATCAAAACTAAGTTAAACAAGAAATTATGTACCTACTTGGCATTATTATTGTTGAAAAAATACTATCATTAAAAAGTGACCACGATTTAGGTTAATTGTTCACAATTAAGGCAATGTGGATTGTGGACCCCAACTTAACTTGGATAAGGGCAAAAAAAAAGATGTTTCTCAATAAGATATTTCAAACAAGTAAAATTTATTAACTTGTTTATTATTTCTCTCCATAATTTGGTATGAATTCAGTAGTATGCAATAAATTACCAAGTATATTATAATTATTATTATAACATAAACTAAACGTATTGTATGTACACATATCCACTAAAATGGATTTTATGTTTCGTTAATATAGCGTAATCGATTAAGTATGTTGTTTATGATATAACAAATCAATAATATGAGGATAAAATAATCTATTAATACCTACATAATATCTTCTGGAACTTGGTAGCAATAACCAAAAACCCATTGGTATTAAGATTTATTACTTAACAACCAATAATCAATAACAATAATGGTGGTGGATATCGTAATATTTTACTATTGTGTTTGATAATAAATTTGAAGTTTGTTTTTTCATAGACTCGCTTACTATACTGATAAACAATTATATTAAATATAATTTGCATTAGTTGGAAGAAACCACAGCTTAACGAAAAACTTGTCTTCCGCATATAGAAGGTATCAGCTTTGTTAGGCTTAGCAAGTATATTTACGGCCGATATTGAAAGCGTAAAAGTTTTATTTATTTATTTATTTACAATAACATATACGGCACAAGGCAATTAAACATATACAAAAAAATCACAAATAGTTCGATGCAATACAACAATCCTTTCAAACGCAGTCACATTTACTTATCACACACACACATTCACGCAACTATACAATGCAGCAATATTAAACTATAGCACCCGCCAGTATACAAACTTATTTTATAACACTTATTTAGTAACAATGCTGCTATCCCACTCACACTTACCATCGTCTTACCATTTTCTAGTAATAGGTGCAATAAACTGGTCAAAGTTCTGCAAGTCACGATGGTCCAGTATTTTTTATAATCTTTTAGACGCAATAGTCATTTTGGCCTTTTTGGAGAATTCTTTTTTAATTACCTACTTTTGAGGTAGGTTCGTGTGTTTATAGAGGGCTATCGATAATTTGAGCACACAATACAAACTAAAAAGTATTTAAAAAAGTTGTGACCCAAATCATTTTATTTACAAACATCATAAAAAAATATATATATAAAACATAAAGACGCACAGAATGAAAGAACCTAATTCAATTTTCTAATCAAATACGAGGGCGGTCCGATAAGTACTTAGCCTCTCCGCCCGGTGGCATCACTATCACAAGAAAAATATACCATCGTGTAGTGCATTCTTGTAGACAGCTACTATCAAAATTTCAGCCGAATTGGACTTATGGTTTTGTTTTGACCGCGTGTGGAAGCGGGCGGGTCCACGGATTTTCGAAAAATGGAAAAAGAGCAATATCAGTCGGTGATTCGATTCTTGTTTCTGGAAGGGAAATCGCGCAGCGAAATCAAAGACCGCTTGCATGCTGTGTACGGTGACTCTTGTTCTTTGATAACGATCGTCAAAAATTGGTTTAAGAGTTTCGACATGGTCGTACGTCGGTTTTTGACGAGTCACGCCCAGGTGCCCCAAAAACGGTTACCTCGGAGGATCACGTGTCAAAAATCCACGATATCGTAATGGCAGACCGCCGATTTAAAGTGCGTAAGATAGCTAAGATAAAAGGCATCTCAAAAGACCAAATGGATTATACCATTCATGTAATTTTGGACATGAGAAAGCTGTTGGCACAATGGGTGCCGCGTTTTGTCACTCCGGACAACAAGCGCAACCGTGAGACTATTTCAGAGCAGTTTTTGACGCTATTTAAGAGCAATCCAAAGGAGTTTCTGCATCGTTTCGAAGCCATTGACAAAACATAGATCCACTGGTACACGCCAAAGATCAAGGAACAGTCGAAACAGTGGATTTTACCCGGCGAACGTGCTCCAAAGAAGGTGAAGACTGTCCTATCGACCGGAAAGGTGATAGTCACCGTTTTCTGGGATTTGCAAGGTGTGATCTACATCGACTGCCTGGAGAAAGGTAAAACGATCCCAAGGCTCTACTATGCCAAATTATTTGGCCGATTTGATGCCGAATTGTAGAAAAAACGGCTCCATTCGACGAAGAAAAAGTGATCTTCCACCGTGACAATGCACCGGCTCACACCTCCGTTGTCGCCGCGGCCAAATTGGTCGAATAGGGCTACGAACTGCTGCTTTATCCACCGTATTCTCTAGATTTGGCTCCGTGCGACTTCTTTTTGTTTCCAAACTTGAAAAAATTACTCGCTGGGTGGAAATTTGAGTCGAATGAGGAGGTCATTGCCGCCACGGAAGCCTACTTTGTAGACCTCGAGAAAACGTATTTTTTAGACGGGTTAAAGAAGTTGGAGAATCGCTGGTTCAAGTGTATCGAGCTAAAAGTAGACTATGTTGAAAAATAAATCACCACTTTTCCAAAATTTTAATTTTTTCTTATGAAGGCTAAGTACTTATCGGACGCCCTCGTAAGTATTATAAAAATTATAATATAAAATTAAAAATAAACTACACATCTTTAAGTGACTCAAATAAGAAAAATCATAATCCATCTTTTGAAATATATTTTTTAAACAATTTTGCATAAAACATATTTTTTTTAAGCAGGCGATTTTTTTTTATAAATAATTTTCATCATGTTTCTGTACGGGTACAATGATAACGATAGGGTTAAACTAAATATAATGAGCGTTAATTCCTTCATTTAGTGACTTGGCGTAGATGCAGTAGAATCTAATCCTCAAAGTAATATTGATAACTCATAAGACATAGGTAAATCAAAGTAATAAGAACACATGAATATTTGAGATACGATTCATCTTAGTATGTGAAATAGAAGTTATATAAGATTCGATATAATATATTATAATATAATACATTTCCATTTGTTAACCTAATACATGCAGGAGTATTAAGAGACTTAATTCAAAACTAATAATAGGTAGATATAGATGCATTAATGCATGTAGATACTTATTAGTATCTCAAAGAGAACACTATAATTGTACAAACGTGCAGTAATCAGCGATGTGGTTTGATGATACCGCCTTTTCACACCATGCTTTGATGTTTGGTCGTATTTGTGATATTAGGATACATCACACAGGGAAATTAAGACATATCATATGGAAATGTTAGTAATGTACCTACATAATATATTACAGGGGGATCCGCAAATATGCGAACCTTTTGTTGCACACCTTAATGCAGGAGTCGAACTAGACTATAGGACATATAGAAAACCTGAACTAACTGATGCGGAGCGTGTGCCTGCGGTGCAGAGGCCTGAGTCAATAACACACATTGGCGTCACGTTCCCGCTTCGTTAGCGTTCAGGTGCAGACGATGTTGCACCAAAGTGTTAATTTTCGTAACTATTGTGCATCTTAGCAACGAAATTGACACTTGCTTGCAACTTCGTCTGCACCCGAACGCTAACGGAGCGGGAACGTGACGCGAAGGTGTGTTATTGACTCAGGCCAGCGCAGATCATTCCACACTTGTTGGAGTGTCTGTTGTACCTACCCTGTCACTATGAAGGATGTTTTTGACGCGTGTGTATTTTGCACAGTATCTACCTATGAGAAATCAGTTTGAATAGTATTCTGAGTCTTAACACGAAAAATAAATAAGTAACAGCTAGAACTTCAATTAGATCTACCAGTAAACACTTTTTTTACTTCTTCCACATTTGTACAGTTTCTCAAGTTAGTATACACATCCTTTTCTAATATTCAACACATGCCCGTCTTCAGTTTTGATACTATCGGTAAAGATATTTAAGTACATCTGCGAAACTCACATTTTTTCATCTTTTCGCTCCATATATGAAAATAAAATTAAGAAAGGAAATTTTCAATGAGGTGAGCACTGACGCGGACAATGGACTAAGCAATTTACTGCATAACTGAAACAGAAAATGAAAAAAAAATGCGTTGTACTTACTAAGATTATGATTAGCAGCTCTAAGACTGAGTATAGTTGTTCCAGGCCGTGTGTTCTCATCGACGGAGATCTCATACAAACTTTTCTCAAAGTATGGGAGGACGGTGTCATTCCTGTCTGCTATCCCAGTACGGATGAACTTTGTGACTGAAAGAAAGAGAAAATAAATCGTTAATATTTTAAAAATCAATTTTGTTTCTTGAGAATCATTAATATATTAGTTTCAAAGATTTCAAACGACGCTTATTGATGTCTTATTTTTAAATGGTTAGATAAGAACGGTGTGCAACGAAACGTGCTTTGCGAACCATATTTGATAAAATGTGTGTTTAAATCGTTTAAATTATTGATTTATTTATATTACGGTTAGATGGAAGAAATCACTATATAGTGATAATCTCGCCACTGCACATCATCACATTTTTTCTTGTGTATATTGCTTTATTTTATTTGTTATATGAATGATGATGTGCAAGAAGAATAAAATAAATAAATAAATAAATTAATAGCCGTATATTTTTTAACGAAATCAATTAATTACCAGATGAAATTTATTGTGAACAAGCGTATGTAACCCGGCATCGCTCGGGTTTAATTAAATAGAAAACCTTGCAAATACATTTACGTGGATAAAAGAAGTAAAAAGCTCCTCCCAATGAGAAAACTTAATTTTTGACTCCCTACATGCCCATAGCTTAGTAACAATAAATAGGTAGGTACCTACATCATTAAAAGCATTGCAAATCTCTAAATGAAAAATCTTGAAGTTTGATACCTCACATGCCCATATTTAGGTAAAAAAAATAGGTAGGTACCTACATCGAAAAAAGTGCTGAAAAACTCTTCCCAATGAAAAATCATGAAGTTTGATACCTCACATGCCCATACTTAGGTAAAAAAAATAGGTAGGTACCTACATCGAAAAAAGTGCTGAAAAACTCTTCCCAATGAAAAATCATGAAGTTTGATACCTCACATGCCCATATTTAGTTAAAAAAAATAGGTAGGTGCCAACATCGAAAAAAGTGCTAAAAACCTCTTCCCATTGAAAAATCTTGAAGTTTGACACCTCAGATGTTCACATTTATGTAAAAAAATAATAAGTAGGCACCTACATGGAAAAAAAAGTACTAACAACCTCGTCCCGATGAAAAAGCTTGAAGTTAAGAAATTCCACATATTGGTAGGTACCTACATGGAAAAAGTGCTAAAAACCTCTTCCAAATGAAAAATATGTGAGCTCGACACCTCGAAAGCTCATATTTTATTTAGAAAAATAGGCGGGTACCTACGTGCAAAAACTACTAAAAACCTCATCTTAATGTAAAAACTCGAAGATTGTCATCCCAAATTTCTATAAGAAAAAAAGGGTAAACATCCCTTTTCGTGAAAAAATTGTAGTCACATAAATGTTAAAATATTATAATTGTCCACATTCGAATTTGTATTTTTGGTTTGCAGTGCATAAATGGGTATTTGCTATGAAATTAAAAAAAGTCAAGAATAAATTGTCATATAAGTATTTACTCTTTATTCCCAAAAAACCTTAAAAATGGATTATCTGCATCCTTCAATATTTCAGAATATTTTACTATCAAATATTTCATAATTTATGTAAAAAATATTAGGTGAAAATAAATAGGTTCCCACTCATTGAAAATCATTTAACATTGTTTATGGATTTTATAGGTAAAACTATTATTATTCTACAGTATAGTTTTCTATGGTTTCATAATGTCTTCCATTATGAAAATAGCCCAATATGTCAAAAATATGCAATTTTTATTCACGTAATTCAAGAGCTTTTCTCATTAGCAAACACGATATTTTATTACGAAAATAAACCCTAAATATTTAGTTTCAGAATTGTTGTATTAATTGTTACATCCATTTTGATATTAATTCAATACAATGAAAAATGTTTGACTGTGAATATTGCTATTTACTAAATCTTGCATTAATTTTACATACATTTTGTTGCTAATTTTGTGACATGGTCGCATTAAAATTAAAATATCTTTATCAATACGTAAGATATTTAAAATGTTTTTAGCCTTAAACCTGCCCAGAAGATGAGACCTTGTATAGAGTGTATTATTTTACTTCGGTCTTTCCTAATTTCTGAGTCCATTAAGGACATACGTACATACATACATACATACATACATACATACGAACGGACTCAAATATTTATGTGTGGATTGATAATATATACCTACGCAATACACCTACTAAACTGTAAATACTTCAAAGTACCTATTTTACTTCAAAGTTACTCAAACGCAATTAAAATGATTTTATGCGTCTACAATACCTGGATTAGATCCAGCTTTTACAGTCAAGTCCTGGTCAGTAAGTAGAAAGGTACCTTAATAAAGAACATTAAAATTAAAAAAATCTTAGAACTCGATAAAAAATATTTTTTCTTGGTATACCTGTTACGTTACAAAAAGTCTTGGGGCAAGATAACATGTTCCATTGTTTCGATAATACGAAAATGTTTTTCAGATTCATATTATTTCTTGGTAAGATAAAAAGATGTTCCATAAAATAATAAATTAGGTATAATAATTTATTTGATTCTTTTACATTTTTTACAAGATTTAACTCTATGTATTGTACATATGTTCATAAACAATTTACTGTGCAAAAATATTAGTTTTATATTCTCATAAAAAAATAATAAGAAGACAGTGGATTTCATAATATTAAGTTTGTCAAATAGCTGGTTTAAAAAAAATGTTTTGAGAATAATTTTTATTTAAATATTGTTATAGGAAGAAAAAACGATTACACATTGCCTAGTAATTACATTATAAAACTAGTATTTAGATAAAGAGAAAAAGAATCTGGTGGATTACGTAGAAAAATCTGGTAAAAGATGTTGAATACATAAAGTGAAAAACTTGTTTTAGAATGGTCAGAGGTTCTGGTATAAGCAACCATAGACAAGATTATTTAAAATCAAAGGGTAGTCAAATTAGCTGTTGAGTATGCATAGTTATGTAAATAAAAGTAGAATTTAAACTTTGGGAGAATTTTAAAAGCTTAGAGTGACTTCAAAACGATAAACTTATGATGATGATATTGAATAATATGTTATGGAAAAGAAGTAAGCGGAAAAAGCTTATATTTAGGAGAAAAAAGATGAAGACTAACTGTCAGTTTCTACGAAAATACCTACATAAATAAAGAGAGAAATATTTTTTCTTTTATGCCTAAAAGCAATATTTCGTTTTGCCTGTATGTTCTATATAAATATTACTACATGATAATATTATATATGTGATATTATTTGGTAAATACATACATACACAATCCGACTACCTAGTTGGTAGGTACAGATCCTTTTTATTCTCTTTGTTTATTTTCACAGTAAGTCCTTCTTGTGTTCTTCTATACAAAATAAGAACATCCAGCTTCTAATAATGTTGTTACAGTACTATGTAGTCTTAAAAACGGTTTCGTTTAGAGAATAATTAGGCAGAATTATAATTGGCACTTGCACGCAATATAAGCTTGTCTATTTTTTCATGCCAATATAACATGTAGGTAAAACTGAGGAAAATGGGAGTAGGTACATTGTTGGAAATAATTTGTTGTAATTTCATGTAAAATAATGTGTATTATGGACAAGCGATAACTTAAGTCCAATACCCATTGAATATATCACATTTTCTGCAAGGATCGATTTCAATATAGCTACATATCTGTGTGAACTGTCAATACATGTTACCTTCAAATTTGTTGCATTGTAATGTAGGTATTTTTGTTTAGAATATTTTCTAATTCTTTTTTCTGTTTAACTGGATTTGGATCCAGATGACATAACGTATTGAACTTAAGTGTTCCGGTGCCATTTAAAAGGGAGATCGCGATCTATTTGAGATATGAAATCCCTAAAAGATGGTTGCTTCTATAATTTGCATAAAGCGTTTTTCGATTGGTGGACCTTACATTGTGACAGTGAGAAAGGTGGTGTTCGTGAACGTTGTCCATGGACACCGAAAGTGTTCACTTAAGCCAGCCTAGAGCAAATTCGTTTCCCTAAAAAAAATTAAAAAAAAAACTGGCAAATTTTTTTCTCAAACTATTTTTATCTGATATAATTATAACAAAATTATTTTCAACAGTACCTAATCTACTTTTTACGATTTACAATATTGTAATATTTTTAAGAAAATATTAATTTTGAACACAATACACCTTCATCAAGAATGATATACCTACTGTAATTTTGATTTATTTGATTTATTATTGCAATAAACGGCTTTCGCCTTTTACAGTTTTAAAAAGTACAAACAATTTTTTACATACATTACAAGCGGAAATAAAATAAAAATACTATTTATGTTCAAGACAAAATCAAATATAAAGCTTTACAAGTAAGTAAGACAAACCATTATATGTCTCAATATAGAATATACAAATAAACATAATCATAGGCACCCACAGGTATTACAATAATATTATTCATCCAGGCCCACGGTACCTCACACTATTCACACCTACATTCAGTACACATAAGTATAAATAAATACCCCCACGCATACTACGTATAGACGCAAGCGGGCACAGCGCATCGTCTATCGTTTACAGTCAATGCGAAATATAATATAATATAATATAATAATGTAATAAAGACAATTTTATTTCTCCATCTTGATTAACATTCATTAAATCTAAATAAAAATGTTAAATTTAGATGAAACATGAAGAACAAAATAATATGAAAATCACATTCCCGTTTTTTTTTGTTATAAACCCAAATACAACCTTATACACCTTTCACACTAAGCTAAAAACTTGTGCCGTGAAAGGGGAGTTTACCTGTTGCCATATAAACTTTAATATCTATAATATTTTAAGCCTCAATCTGCCCAAAAGGTGAGATCCTGCATAGAGTGCGCTGTTTTATCTTGTCTTGTGTACGATTATAATGAGGACATTATAATAAGCATGCAAACGAACACAAATATTGAAGAGATTATCAGCAATGTTTGACATGGCAACATTGAAATTACAAGACACAGAAGTCAACAGTTGTCTATTTACCGGCTTATCAAAATTGTGTCAATATACTGGAATAACTCATATTTTTTCCAATAAATCTTTGCACATAAAATATTTCGTCGCTTTGTGATTGTTTATATGACTCATTGATTTAACTGATTTATTATGACACGTTCTGTTATTATTGTATGTGTATTCTTTTATTTTGTGTTTAGTATATTATAATTGTGTATATTTAGTAATTTTCATTAATATTTAAATGAATTTAGACCCAACGCACAGATAACCAAACCAATGACCAATGCAAGCCATAGAAGTCAGTTGCAACAAAAAAATTGTTTCTGTGATTTGTATAATATATTTCTCGATCGGTAGACCTTTTTTTTGTGAAAATGAGAATATGGGAATCGGACACTAAAAGTGATCACTCACACCAGCCTGGATCCAATTTGTAAGCGTTTGGGCACCTTTCTCAGTTCTTTCCAATAAATTGTGCTCAATAACATTTTATATACTTAAACATAGTTTGAGATGTCTGATTGATTTGTGTTCTTATTTCGTTAGTATAATCGTATTATCTGTGAGTTTACTAACTTTTGTAAGGAAATATATAAAAAAAAAATAAGTTTTTACATTGGTTGGTACTGGTAGTTTTTTTTATTTTTTTTTTTATTTTTTTTTATACCTATATTTTTATGTATAATATAAATATTTTTAATTTAAAATCCTTAAGTTAGACAAGATCTATTAATAAAGTATTTCTCAAAAAGATGGAAGTAATCGAATGGAAGTAATTGGATATATCATAGGTACCTTTAATTTATTGAAGGTCAAAATAATATCTCAATATATTTTGATGAATGCTTTCACATTGCCTGAAATATTTTTGTTAATCAAAAATGCCTTTAGGTCAATGTACCTACATTCTATTCAGACACACTCTCAATGAGAACAGTATTTATACCAATTCATAAGAAATTATATATATAATCTTCATCATTATCACAATGTTTCCCTTGCAGGGTAGGCAAAAGTAATTGAACGCCACTTATTCCCATCCTTGTATATACTTATATTATACACTTCTGTCACTGAAATTCAGTTACCCATGCATGCTCATCTTCTATTGAATATTCTTAACACGTGTTCTATTGACTCCGGTGTATTTAATCTGGTCATTTGATTCTTGGACGGCCAAGTCAGCCATATGAGAAATATTTTATATTTACTTAAATAAGTTTAATGAAATTTGAATGGAAGCATTTTTGTTGGACTCCAAGGGAATCAGGTGCTTTACTTTGAGGAATGCAATGTGTGAAATGAAAAATAATAAAAAAACTGTTGGTAAACAAAAATATCATCTAAAAATAATATTATTTAAGTAAAAACAAAGACTCATAGTTTATGGGTATACAAAACACTTTCAATGTTCGTAAATGAAGAATTTTAAACATAAGTAAATCCAACTGTAGAATCCAACTTGTAACAAATCAAACACAGGACTTAGAACAGAAGTATTTTATCTGAACTTCAAATCAAAGAATTCAAACAATCTCTCTTTTCGTTGCTGCAAGGAACCCAAACAATATTCAAACACGAAAATTTTTAATATAACGTTTGAGTTTTGAAATCTCCACGATTCCACGTATTTTCTACCCAACAGGTTAACCTTTAAATGGATTTGAAAAGCAGCCAAGATTTTCAATGAATCCATTCTGAGAACAAGATTTACTTTTGTAATAATGTATGTAGGTACTACCTACTCTTCAAATATTTTGTAGAAAATGTGAATTTCAAATATCCTCCTAAATTTATAAACCATTGACTAGGGTTAAAACCTGTTATTTTTCTGATACGACTATTTGAGTATTCACATACAATCATGCCGCTTTCGTCGCGGGGTAGTAAGAGAGAAACGAGAGTTACTTACTTTTGCCTTGCAAACGCTTTTTGATTTCATCAAATTTATGCAGTTTTTCGTGCAAAATCTCTAAATGATTAATTAAGTGTTCTCTTCTAAATATCTAGGCTTTATGATTCAGATATGTTATTCTAGGACAGCCACGTCTTCAACATAATTTTCTGTCAGTCATCGATATCCTCTCTGTTACTCTATCCATTTTTATTCTTTTCACAAACTCACACCTCTTTTATTTATTCACATACATTTTGGTTTTCATACAGCCTTTAATACCAATTTTTTTCTTATACCTACAACAAGGATTGCCTTTTTCATCAATACTAAATTAATTAACTTTCTATATAATGCAATAAAGATAAACTTTTTATTAACTATTACACTACAAAGATCCAAAGAGATAACAAAATAGCCCCCAAAAAACGTCCAGAGCGGAGCAATGAAAAAATAAAAAAGTGTAAATCATTATTGTGCTTAATCCAAAAAACATTTTAAAGTAATAGATTTTCATACGAACAATCTTGAAGTTTCAGAATAATCAAAATATCTCATTTCATTCCATTGTCAAAATATAATATACCTATAAAAAATATAATATAGTAAACCTACTTACCTTTATATAAAAAATATATCTCATACATATGTTACAATGCGTGTACCATGAAATGAGATTGAGTTTTTTTTTCATGTATGTACTTACATGTGCTACATTATAATTGTATTATTTCATTCTCGGTATCCATCAAAAATCTTTTTGAAACGTATTTTATTTAATATACATAATAATACTTTAGACAATGTTTTCAAGCATGGTTAAAATATTAAAAGCAGAAATGATGATATGTGCTGTATAACAACATTTTATAAGTAACTTTATATTTACTTTTTTATGTATCTATTCTTATCTTCTTACGTATATTAAGATTTGTTTGTAAGTATGGTTGTGTAAATAGCAGAGCTTATTCATTTCGTTTTAGGTGGTACGAACGAGCTATTTTCATGATATGAATAAATCAGTATAAATATGTGTGTATTTTTAAGCTATTTCTATGTCAAAAATCAGAATAATTAATAATTGCTCTAGGTTTTTTACGATCTTCATTAAATGATGATAAAGTTTTTGTTTGATAGTTAGCTAAAGGCGCACTTATTTCTCAGCACATCTTTACAATGACAACAACTACAAAGCGCTAAGAATGTCATAAGAAGACGTGCTTTATAGGTGCAGTGACGCCCTTATGAAAAAAACTGGTGTTTCCGAGAGGAGCATTGAAGAGTGAATTTAAAAGATTGTTTCCTCGGGTGAACTGTGTTTTTTTTCTTGTGAAAGACGAACCAACGTTCATAAAATAAAACGATAAAAAAGACGATATCCCTGCAAAGACAGACAGACTAAATGAGGTCTGCCACTGCCTCAATTGTGGCGTAAATAATAATGAATGGAACTATTCATGCAATAAAGGTAAGAAGATTGAGAGGTCACGACTCTCAACAGTGAGGAAAGCGACTCAAAGAAGAAGAGAATTTAATATGGCCTTGCAGTACTAGATACCTACTTATGCACTGATAAAAGCTTTTACATAATTCATACTTTACTGGTGATCCGAAGCGACAATGGAAGTATACTCTTCTATGTTTTTTTTAACTTTCTTTTATTTTCATGTAATTTTTCTTTTTTTCTTACTTTCAAAATCATTTCTTATTTATATTTTTTTGTGGATATATATGAATTACACTTCGTTTTCCTCCGATTCGGTAAATGCTCTTAAGATTTTGTACGAATCTTGTCTCAGCAATATCTGCTTTGAATAAGTAATGAAGGAATTTATGAAAGTAAACACACTTACCTACATTTCCAATAGATACAACCAAAGTGTTGAACCATATTCACACCAAATTTACATTTTAATGACTGCAGGCATATTATTCCAAGCAGGTATCTAAAAAATTTTTTAATTATATCTTTTTTAGCACAAAGTAAATAACATGTTAATAAGTTAGTTATTCATGCAGGATTTCCTGTACGTACTTTGAATTTTATCTCAGCTTGCCTCACCAATTGTATACATGCCTAACGTGTACGTATATTTTATATCAAAAACTTTTTATGTTTGCTGAAACATATTGCCTCAAGACAATATTTTGTATGCCTTTTTGGCAATTAATGTTTTTATAACAAAGTTTAGTGTATTTTTTTATATTCTATTCAGAAAATTTCATTGTAATGAACGCCACATAGAGCGATATCATAATTTTTATATAAAATTTATTCTATCTCAATTTATTATAAATAAAACACTCATTTATAGTATATCCACCGTGACTTTTATTGGATGCGAACCGGTTTTCAAGAGCTTCCGCTCTCATCGTCAGGCTAGCAATAAGTTCTAGTTATTTTTTTTTTTAAACATATTGTGTCAACGAAAAACTTACGATATTTCTGCAAACTATTTTGGTTTATTAATGCAGTGGATGGTTTTGAGAAGAATATAATAGAATAAAATATGTAACTTATTTTTTGTAACGTATACCCACTGTAAAACTGTTTGTTTGCATGAAATAAAAGAAAATAACACTATTTCGGTAATTTTTCCCAATTTTGAACCAGACTATTAAATATCTACAAAATAATAAGATATAGGTAGGTACTGTAACAATTAAAGAACATTATTTCAGAAGTGCGGTGTTACACCACTGCTTAAGGAGCTACACTGGCTGAGGGTCCCAGAGAGAGTGGAGTTCAAACTGTGCCTCACGGTCCACAAATTACTCAACAAACAAAACATCATATGAAAGATAATAACTTAATTTGAAATCTTAAATATCATAAGTCAATTAATTAATTTGAAATCAAAATTATGCAATTAATATTATACCTAGGTATAATTATTTTATACACTTGTGTTGAAAGTTTCGACTTTCTCATAACACATAACGGTGAAAGTTCTCATAATGTATTTATTTAGAGACATTGTTTTCTAAGTATGAAATTATTTCAATAAACAAAAGGAAGAAGAACAATAACAAGAGGATATCGAATAAGAACAACTTGTCATCAATCATAAACGTCATGGACACGTGTAATAGTAGTAGTTATCAGAGGCGGCTTTTAAGTCACACTACTGGGGATGTGTCAATCAATTTAAGTAGGTGTAATAAATTAGAGTAGTGGAAGACCTCCCACAAGATGATCTCCCACAGTTTGATGGCACAAGAATAAATGCCGTTGACTGGTTGCAGAAAACTCAAGAATGACAAAGATGCCTTGAGACATATGGGGAGGCTTATGTAAGGCTAAACTAGACAGGTTTATTCATATGTATATCCCTCATGTACGGTAATCAATATACTAACTACTTTAAATAAATATGTAAGTATTGTCCTTTCTGTACCACGAAATAAATAAAAGTATTCAATTTGGGTAACAAAGCTCATCGCTTAATTGAAGGGAATGCACCGCAGTAACACCCCGAAGATGTGATCGCTGTTATTAGAAGCATTCTTTGAGAAACCTACTACAGAAATTTTACTTTCTGTTTTCTTTCTTTGGTCCCTTGATAATAAGAATCCTCCAATTATTATTATTGTTATGATAAGAAACGAATAAGAAGATTACATTAATTTTTGTTTTTTGACATCAACATATCTCATCATCATCATCTTCACCCTCAACGGGAGCACAGGGCAGATACATAGGGCATATCTAACACATTAATTTTTAAAATTATACATTTACTCAATGTGTTAATAATAGAACATGTTTAATGGTTATCAAATTAATTTGTATATCTATGTGTCTATCATTGATATGTTTATTTAATTTTGTCTGTGTAGTTTTTCTATTTTATTTGTAATTTTTAAGCTAATGTTTGTGTATCTATATTGTTAATGGCTTTGCCGTTTATGAAGTAGATAAGCAATAAAAATAAAATAAATAAATATAGGTAGGTACGCTAAAAATATATATCTTCAAATAAGAAATTTTTAGTGTATCTTTTTCCTCATGTAATGTTTTTCCTAATTTAAATATGCATTAAAATGTTAAAATTAATTCAAAATATAAATTAGGACTAAAATGTAAAAAAAAAAGTATTTCAGTTTCCAGCCAATCAAAATCATCATAAATTAAAAACTGCTCCAATGAAAATAATTAGTACCAATCTGTAATTTAATTGTTTAATATGACAATCAATTAAAACAAATTATTATTGATTAACTTTGTCGATTGGTACACGTTCATTTGTCTATAATTACATCAATTAAAATCGTTATAAAATGTCACGTTATTCAAATTAGCCAATTAATGGCTAATTCGTTTGAAATATTTCAAATTAACTTTGTTATGTATCTACTATTAACATTAATAAAACTTAATTTAAAATATTCACAGAGAAGGTTAAAGGCGACCAATGTGGCGCAGAAGTAATACTCTTGCCTTCGAATTACGAGGTCTAAGGTTCGATTCCCAGTCAGTACAAAATTAATAAATTTTGGGTCTGAGTGTATCATAATAATATTACACTCCTACATTTATTGTGTTTGGTGCATTGTATTGGTATGTTTATCGTAGCTTAAGTATCCATATTACCTATCTATTAGTTTGGAACTAACTCCACGTATATGTTATGATATAAATCACAGTATTCAGAACATTTTTTTATGATGTAAATCCTCCTCTCTGATAGATACCCACAGAAACAGCGCATTTTGGAAGACAATAAATTGTATAATATTTAAGGTAAAAAAAAGTGTTTTTTCCCTTATGTAATCGAATAGCCTTTCGCCAATTCACAGCAAACCATAGTAAAAAAATATAGTGTTTATTTAGCGAAATGCTTTTTTCTTAAAATATACATCTGGGCTTTTGTTATAAGCCCAAATACGGCTTAATACACCTTTTAGTTAACCAAAAGATTTTTTCGTGAAAGGGAACTTGCCGGCACCTAAGATCGAAACGCGCATCTCTTGTGCACGAGGTTGAGACCCTACCCATTTTATTACATTTTATCAGAGGAAAGACAACGTCAGTATTTATTTTACCTACCTACGTACTTAAGGTGAGTGTGTTTTGAAATCGTAAGACTTGAAAACTCTCTTGAATGTTGGGTGACGTTTAATTTCCAAAATTAATGCCCTTTAATTACGGGTACATAATACTTTCCGCAAATTTATTCCGAGTATTTTATGAGAAGCTTTTGATAGAATTTCCTCTTCACAAACATGTAAAGTCAATGCTAATAATATTATGTATTCCCAAACCGCCTACTTGAGTTCTTAAAGTGAGTGACGTAAATTTTCTATCAAAATCTACGCAAAGTCAAACCTTGAAATGCGAGCAGAAGTCGTAGAAGTGAGATGACTATTTTTTCATTTCGACTACAAGGCAAACTAGTTACTAAGCAAAGTTCAAAATAAATGTTGATAGAATTTAATTTTAAATTTTAAAAAAATATATAATTTTTAAGGTAAGTTGACGAAAATTTTGGATCTATATTTCACGCTGTTAGAATCGTTACCAGCAGTGCACTTCTTGACATATTCTAAATACGACCATAATCTTCACCTTGTCTTGATCTTAACCTTTAATGAGTAATTAAAGTTAATTGGCGATGTAAATTATTAAATGTTTATTATTGTATTGTATTGTAAAGTTAATTGGCGATGTAAATTATTAAATGTTTATTATTGTATTGTATTGTAAAGTTAATTGGCGATGTAAATTATTAAATGTTTATTATTGTATTGTATTGTAAAGTTAATTGGCGATGTAAATTATTAAATGTTTATTATTGTATTGTATTGTAAAGTTAATTGGCGATGTAAATTATTAAATGTTTATTATTGTATTGTATTGTAAAGTTAATTGGCGATGTAAATTATTAAATGTTTATTATTGTATTGTATTGCGATGTAAATTATTAAATGTTTATTATTGTATTGTTCATTGTTAAAGCTGTTGTATCTGTTAAAAAAAAAAAAAGTCAAAAGTACACGAATGTGATACATACCTATTATTATGACTCTGCCAAGAACTTACCAGACATTGGTATATAAGTACAATAATATTGTAGTGATATTTATCGACTGTTTAGAAATATAACTATCTTCTTATTAGATCAAATAAAAATTATTGTTGACACAACATAATTCAACCATAATACTAACATACATAAAATGAATATTTAAAAAGATTGTCCTCAGCTACCGCAGGATCAGCAGGCATGTGTTTTTAACTACTGCTACTACGTGCATGATAGGGTTAAGAACAAGTCGAGGTTATGATCGTTTTTACATAGATTGTGTCAGGAGTAGCTTTGAATGTACTCTGACTCAAAGTAGGCTAAAGAATTCCAGAGTTGTAGCCGAGAACATTTTTGAAAGGCTTCCGGTTAGATTATTTGATGATGTAACAGGTAGGTATCTCATGTAGGAAATAAATGCAAAATACAATACTCAAAGAGAGGCCTGCGTTTCTTAAAGGACGTGAACTGGTTAAAAAGTAAAAAAAAACTAAAAGTGAGACCACTAAATATATTACATGACGTGTTTGTAGAAAAAGATTATTAGAGATATAAAAAAATAAAATGTTTTTCGTAATCCGACATTTGAGTGTAGAAAACAAACAGCAGATTATATTGTATCATACAACATATTTACGTACCTATCTACAGAACAAAGAATACTTTAAGTACGAGTATCTACCTGTATTTAGGGAATGGTATACTACTTAATTCTCAGGGAGTTTTGGGGTGAAGTAGGTACATAGGTATAAATTATATGGGTATTAATATTATGTAGTAGTAGGTAGGTACCTAATATTTGAAATTACAATAATTATTATTGTGATTCTTACCGTAGGTAGGGGAGCGTAGTAGTGAATCGGATAACGGGGCACCTTATACCTTCGATATACCTATCTGTTCCAGAAACATTTTATACCAAGTAGGTATATTTTTAAACTTAATTCCATACTATATATCTTCGTTAATATTTTCTTCTTGTCTATTGTCAGGTCTCCTTAACATTGACTATTACTTGTAAGAATGCGTCTCTATCCTGGTCACTTTGTAAGACCTTCTCAACACTCCACATTTTAGTCCACTTGTGTATATTATGGAGCCAAGAGATCCACCTTCTTCCATTACCTCTCCGACCTTTCATCTTACCCTTGATGACCAGATAGGTCTCCCGCTCTTTACCGTTAGCTTTCCAGAGTCTTGTAAACGGCAGGTGTTTGATACGATATCGTCCCACCAGGACGTTCGCATCATATCATTATTCAAAAAAAATCAAAAGAGAAATTATCAAATATTTAAAGAAATGAATTTACATTATACATACGAAAAGTATATACATTGGCTCGTAACCCCCAGTCTTCTATGTACAAAGCACATAGAGGACACATAGAAAATTATATGATAGAGAAAGTATATAAAGAAAGTTACAGTTATATTTGCAAGTAAAACAGATTAATATATTGGCTCAAGTTCATGTCTAGGTATGAATCTACTTAGTCTGCAAGAGGAATGCATTGTGTGGGTGACTGGTACATATATATACTTACATAAAGTTCAGAGAATTCCTTATCCTTTGGTTTCATCATTTTCTTATGGTCATCATATCATTACTACAGAATATATATAGGTAATTTAAGCAATAATGTTTCTTCTGTTAGCATACTTTACGTTGCAAAGATTCTACTTATTTCTTTTCTTGAGTAGGATTATAGATATATATCTCCAAGTAAACAATCAAAAATTATGTATCAAGTGCAAAATAAGATTTTCAAAAGTAATTCATAGCTTCCAGGAAGATGGTACAGTCTCTATAGCAAATGAGATCTCCATTCTACTCATCATTTTCTCCTTAGCGAGACAGGGGAGCCATCCAGCCTTAAGATGGTCGAGGGTTCGAACCTCGGCGACAAGATATTTCAAACTATAAATAGGTTATCTGGATTCCACTTACAAAGAGGCTAAGAAATACACTTTAAACAGAATAGAAGCACAGAAGGTACTTGTAGGTATAATATGGATTTCAACAAAAAGATGAATTAAGTTATGTGGACATTTATTGTGTGCAAATATTATATATCGAAACAGATACTTCGAAGGTAGACATGTATGAAATAATATACTTTACAATACGAGAATCATGGAAGTACTAGAGAATTTGAATTGTGATATTACAACATTAAAATTTATAAACAAATTGAACCAATCATTCTTCATTCAACCTTAATAGCTTAATTTAATACACAAAGGAAAATTATTATATCTATTACTATATTCAAATGAACCCGTGACAGGGTAGGAAACATATCATTATCCACATTATGCAATATGACTTTAGAAATACAATCACTTACTGATTACAAAACATGCCGTCGGCGTCAAACACCAAGTTATGTAAATTAATGGTGAGATGCAGTGGTTCTTTGGCGGTAGGGTCCAGAGAAAGAGGACTTACTCAAATGTCTCTAAGGCGAGAGCTGGACATACCAAGAGGTTCGAAGGTGGTGGCCGAGACAGAACATGGCAAATTCCGTCCTCAGAACGGGCGATCCTATCTTCTCAAGAGGCGGGAGAATATCTGTGCGTCCATAGGTTCATACACTGTTCTCAGTTTACTGAGTATGGGACATCACAATAAAAGCAAATACAATGGCGAGGCACCTAGGTATGTATCGGCGCTATCAATCACCTGCGACGCGACATTAAGTGTTCCATATTACGGTTAGCAAATCGTCACAGATTATTATTATAGACGGTGGTATTGAAATAATTATTACATGAAACTTTAAGGTGGTCCCCAGCAAGATTAATTACAACTACATATACTCAAGTACATGAAATAGAATACTGAATACTTCCAGAGGTTAGTCGTTACGTAACCGTAAGTATAGTTCTAAGTATCACAGGAGTACAACCCGGATGTTCATCACACTATTATGTCGTACGATATTGCTTAGTCATTGCTATTCTCGCATAAAGTTTTTGGAGGCAAAAATGAGTCGCGCCCATGACGAATTTATTTATTTTATTTACAAATATTTACGGCCAAAGCCTTTAACATGTTAAACCTCTGTATACATACAAAACATGTAAACAAAGGAAAGATCTGTTACAAAAAAAGACACAAAACAATTAGACTAAAGAAACGAAAGTTTTACAGACAATATAACATTAATCATGTTATAATTAAAAAAAGATACAAAAATGTTAAAAAAAATTTGGTAAAGACATCACAAAGAGAAATCAAAGGTATATAAATGTCAAATATAGTAAAAAGTCAATTAGTTAAAATTCATAATTTAAAATTTTGGTCAAGACATTACAAAGAGAAATCAAAGTGGTATAAAATTGTTAAACATAGTAAAAAGTCAGTTAGTTAAAATTCATAAGTTAAAAATTTGGTCAAGAACATTACAAAGAGAACATTATAACACACATATCGAATTACTTCGTGATATTCTTTTTTAACGACACACAATTAGAATAGTTTTACGTACAATAGAGGGCAACACACTTGTTTATCACATTATGAAGTTAAGTACTATTAAATAATTATCGTTAGTATTATTATTGTGTCGGAGCCACGCACATGGCGGTTCGCAACCAAGGCGGGGAAGGGAAGACCCCTTCTTCCGTCCAGCCTATACCATGGTTCGCGTGTAACTCATTTCAAAAGGACGCGTTCTATTCAAAAAACAGTTGGTCGGTTGCATCAGCCAGTCACGTGCCATAACAGATGTTTTGTAACGTACAATTATTATTATTATTACGGAAGACTCATAGACAACAAATGGATATTGGAACATTAGCTAGTACGAACTTCTCCGCAGCGATTATTTAATGCGTAGCATGTTCTAAAAAAACATTTTACATCTTAAATTCAGCTATGAGGTGAGGTTCAGAAGATGAAATGGGAAAGGATGTTTAGTTTTATACCATATCCTATCCAGGTGTTAGGTTAAATGATTTTTAAAGGATAAAATAAAAATAACAAACTTTGTTTAATTCCACTTTAGTCAATACAATAAATAACTAAAACGTTTTCGGGCTTACACCCATCTTCAGTAGTTACGTGCTTTTTGTAGACTGAATACAAAATAAAACAGTGTCACTATGTTAAGCTAGCGGGGGATGGTGAGGGGGAGGGGGTGGGTTTAGACAATATTTTCATAAGAGGGGATGTTAAGGGCGGGACTTGTACATTTAAAATGTTGTTATCTTTGTTACTATTTATATGGATTGTTTCTAATATGTCTAATCTCTTACTTTTATCACAAATATTTAAAACTTCTACATTGACTAAACTAAATTTATGACCTGTGTCCCTACTATGATCCGCAATATCAGAGTTTATAGAAAAATTTTTAATCCCATTCATATGTTCCTTAATTCTAGTTTTAATTTTCCTACCACTCTGCCCTATATAAATTGAATTACAGTCATTACAACTAATTTTATATACACCACTATTGTCCAATTTATCTACCTTACATTTATTATTCAAAATATATCTTCTTAAACTATTATCTGTATACAAAGCTGGCTTAAAATTCTTATTTTTACACATATTTAATAAATCTGTTGTGGGTTTTCCCATATATAACACTCTTCTCCATGGTTTCTTATCTTCGTCCTTTTTCTGTTTATTATAAAGATATTTGTAGATTATTAACTGTTCTTCTTTTTGGTGAATCATCTTCGTTATATATTTTTCTTCATAGCCGTTATTTCTCGCAATTGATTTAATTATGTCCACTTCTCTATTGTAATTATGTGTTGTTAAAGGTAAAGATGTAAGGCGATTTAAAGGTATTTTAACGGATTGTTATAAAATATTTCTATGTATCTATGCTTATTCTTTCAGATTAATTTAATGATATACGGAATGTATTAAAAGTACCTACCTGTATATTTGATTTTATTGGCACTAAGATTTATATAATGTGTTACAATCCATTGGATTGGTCTGCAACGAGTTTGGTTTTTCCTCTCCATTCGTCTCTATTCTCAGCCAGTCTTTTCAGCTCTACGTATGAGCCACAGTTCATGTCCCTCTTCAGTTGGTCCATATACGCGTCTCTTGGTCGGCCTCTGCCATTTGTCCCCTCGGTCTTACCCTCCGCGATGGCGATGAGTAGTCCTGGGTGCCTGATGTTGTGGCCAATCCAGTTAGCTCGTTGTTGGCCGATTCTCTTAAAAAGTTGCCTTTTTTCGCCTACCCTGGTTAATACTTCTTCGTTTTCGACGTGTTCCGACCAGTGGATCTTAAGCATGCGTCTGTAGCACCACATCTCAAAGGCCGCCAACCGTCCGCTTTCACTAGGATTTATAATTAACATAATATACATGTTTGTATTTTTTACACAAATGTATCAAAAAAAAATTATTTTAGCTTAGGTTAGTATCCGGTCCATCCCAGTATTCTCCTTTAACTAAACGTGCAAAATAATGCTTGTTACATTGTTTTATTGTTTCTGACAGCAAAGGGGAAATAAAACAAAATTATAATAATGTAACTCTCTTACAGTTAACCAGTATCTTTTCATTAATACTCGCCGCTTTGTGTATAAAATATAGTAGAGTATACAATAATTTAAATTGTCAGACAATTTTAATAAAAATCTAAGAACGTACGCGTTTTTTCAACCGATTAAATGTTTTTAAAAGGAAATCTGGTAGGACAAACATCATGGGTAGGAAGGGTCCAATACGATACAGGTGTCTGAGAAGTGGGGGAGGTTTTAGTCCTCGTAGGAGACAGTGAAATATTCCCAAATTCATCCCCGACATCGGAAGACCTGATATGGTGCCGAAAGAAGGAAAATAAAAGGAATATCATACTTATTTCTATTTCATCCCATAAAAAAAAACAATTGAAAGCATTGGAGGGTATCTCAAAAAATGTTGGCGTCAATACAATACGTATTAAAGTTTAATGGTGCGTAATTACTGGTTTTCTCTATTCCAATTACGTTTAATTTTGATACTAGTATGTACACAAAGCATTTCTTTAAATATACATAGGTAGGTATATGTTATAAAGATTGACATTGAAATTGGAAAAATAGTTTTGTACTAAAATTTAAATAGAACCTAAGAACTTATTAATTTTATTCACTTCGTCTGTGGTTTCAATAGTAGAATTCAAATGTTTTATTCCATTTTATAGATTAAGATTGAAAGACATATTTTGGAATAACATCTGTTTTATTATATTTATTAGATTTTCATTAATTACCATAATAATATTGATTTTTTTCGCTATTTGTCGCTGGAGTTTTAGAGAATGTAATGCGTTTTTATAGAACTCAACATGTAAAATATTTAACATGTCTACTTCATAATCTTTTTATTGTCTACTTTTGATCCTAAACCCTTCTTCTGGGGGAATGGAGAGGAAGTTAAGATATTTATTTACACTCCCTCAGTATTTATTTTATTATTGTTTTTGTTTTAGAGTTTAATTATTGAAATAGAGCCTTCTTCCTCTCTCTCTCTCTCTCTTCCTAATTAAACACAAAAAAAGCCTCTCCCAAGTAAAAAGTTTCTTGAAATTTTTCTTTTAATTGAAATTTCATCAACATGATATAAATGTTGAAAAACATAGCGAAAACTTTTCTATGTTAACAGCATTTTCAATATTCAAATTTCTATTGTAGGTAAAGGTAGATTTATTCAATCGACAAAACTAAACAATTTTAGTAATACATTTAATAAGAAACTTAAATATATTTTAAGACCCCCTCAAAAAGCCGAAAACAATACTCGTTTTTTGAAAAACCACCGCAAGAGTCTCGACCCTTAATTAACACCTCCTGAACAATAGGGTCTTTAACTTTGCCTTGAACACCTCTGACCAAATAAAAAAAATACCTACAACATACAAAAAAAAAACAATGTTTGTTTTATCTACACATAATAAAATTATTGTATTACACTAGTAATAAAGAATCATATTTTCAACAAAAAGTAATGTTGCTACTTAAAGGCATTCGTATGAAATTTTAATATGAAGACGACTCGTGTTTATAAATAATGAAAGAGTTCATGTCAAATTTACCACGTGTATGAAGTTTCAGTCATTTAAAAATTCAATTGCTTCACGAGGTAGCGTAGTGAATTTATTTTTCTGCAATTTAGAGTAAAGTAAAAAAAAAACAATACCTATACGGCAAAAAATATTAAATTTCCCTTGTGACAAATTTGAAAGAAATCATACTTTGTCAGGAAAAAAACATGCGAAATCGAAGTTTAACTTTAGATTAGAAAACTTTTTAAAACCAAATGAAATATACCAAAAAGATTTTGTGGTGTATTTTTTCGAAGCATAATATTGTAATTTCTCAAGAGTATTCACAGTTTATCCTACCAATTCCTAAATGTTGCTTTTTTATTAAAAAAATATGTTTCATATAGCAAAACTATTAACTAAAAAAAATCATAGCATAACTAGGAACATATAGAAAAGCTTTCAAAGGTAATTTATATTATGCGTAATATTTTGGTTATAACTAAAATATCCGAAGCTTTAATTGGAATTCGTTTTGCTTTTCATTGAATTCAGCTGCCTTATTCACATACTTTATGGTTAAGATTACCTTATAAATATTTGATTCTCTCCACATATCATAATATATTATGAATGTTTGTGAAAAAGAAATGATCTATGGACACTTTTATTGGGCAAATACAAGGAAAAAAGACCCCGCTAATGAAAAATTGTATCCATTTTTTTATAAATTAAGGCGACCTTGCCAGTAAGTGCGTTCTTTAAGCGTGGTTGCACTTTCAACAACAATTTTTGCAACAAAATTAGTTGTGACGTCATAGCTTCGAACAATTAAAAAGACACTTCTAAGAATAACTCTCACCAGTAATGTCTGACCATTTTCATTTCAATAGGTATTTAAAGTTATTTTGAATTACAATATTGTTGAAATAACTATTTGTTGGATATTTCCAAGGACTCCTTTTTATCCGTTTAGGTGACATTTTTTTTTCTTTCATCTTACTAATCTGTCAGTACTAAGTACTATGCCAGAGTTGGCATCTCCGACCCTACCACGTCAGTGGGCGGGGGACCCGGCTGACGTAGCAGATCCCATCTTGAGACCCACACATCCACAAATGCCGGGTCCCCCGCCCACTGACGTATTTAAAAACACTTCCCCAAACCAGATGGGTCGAGGAGTGTCAACAGTCGTACCCAGAATCATTTCCTCTCTTGCATCTATCATCAAAGGACATTCCCAAAGGATATGTTCCATATTCTGCATATTGAGCTCCTGTCTCACATGTGCACTATGGATTATCAGTCAATTTTAAATTACAATAAAGCATGAACCAAAAAATTTGATCAAAAAAATATTGCTTATCCAACTAAGCCGGGATTACAACTAGGTAGTTGTAAAAATAGTCAAGCCGGTTTTTCTATAAAAATATACGTTCCATATTTTTTGATACTGACATAATTCTCTTTGACAAAATTTATTTCCACACGCGTAGTAATTTACTGAAAATATTTGTTTTTCTCCACTTATTTTACAAAAAACAAATAACATTTAAAATTGAAATAAACACATGAAAAGAAATAGGTACATTTTGTCCTGTAAATGAAAGCACAGGGAGTCAGAAAGCTTTTTTCTGTATATCATAGGAATGAATATCCTTTAACATGTGATTTATTCGAAAAGGAATATAAATTAGCGTATAAAAAATAACACTCGTGCAAGAACGGTAATGAGCACTTAAGTGGTCTTTCGATCGTCTAAAGGACCCTGGAAAGAAGTTCAGTCTTTAAATTGCTTCTGTAGCTGGTGATTAATTGATTGTATTTCAGTGCCACTTAAATATGCTTTTGATTTCCAAGTAAAATGAAAAAGTTAAGAAAATCATGAAAAAAAGCTTGATAGCACTTTTAAAAAAACTATTTCATAAATTAAAATATTGAAAAAGTAGGGAGGTAGATTTTTTCAATATCTACTGTTTTTCCGTACTGCATTTAAATTTATCACCATCGGTTAAAATTTTAAAAATGTTGATATTTTTATCAGAAATAAAACATCTTTTATAAAAATATATTTTTCACGTATAAATTATGATCATGTCTTGTATCGCAGTAAATAATATATTATACCAAACACATACCATTTCTACACATAACTTCCACATATACCTAATATGCGTAAATCATTTTTCACACGCGCCCCGATATTTCGGCAATTCGGTCATACAATTTATCAAACAATATTTTATTACTCTCACAAATCATCCATGATACTGTAGATGCTAGAAATTTTCGCAACGAAAATAATATATACCTACTACGATTTATTTTTGAATTTTCATAATGATACTGAAAAAATAGACGTTAAACATAATAAGTGTTGAAAACTTGATTTCAAGTGACTTAGGATCCTGCGAGTGAAAATGGACTAAGTTATCTGGAGTAATTTGTAGGTGTATCATATTATAAGAATAAGAAGAAGATGTATGTATATGATGTCAGATGTATATAGATTTGAGGTTAATTCAATAAGATCACAATATATTACATTGAATTGTTAATGTTAATGTATCAGTAATTAATGATATCAAATGGTATCAAAAAGAAATGCATACCTAAATAAAGAAATTTATAAATGAGAAAAATAAAGGTACATAGGCTTTGAAGGTACCTATTTTTTTTTTTACTTCAAAGCAACAAAAACTTATATAAACATAACACGATATATTATATTACATAGATGCATATTAGGTATGTACCTATTCGTTTTTTATTCAGATTTCTATTTAAGAGGCATTGAAAGTATGTAGATAAATAACAGATTCCTATAATAATTGACTTACATTATAGAAATAATACCTATCAATATTTCATTTACGAATAAAAATTTATGGTAATAAATTTGGATACAAAATTGTGTTGCAAAGCCCACACGAGTCATAATGTCGTCATTCCATACATCAAAGAATATGAACATTATTATCGTTAGCAAAGCCGTAAAACACTTTTAAAGTCTACCATTCAATCTGGCTTTTTTCAAACTCACAAAATAACAAAAAATAATGTGTAGGTAAAATATAATATTATGAAGGCAGTTTACTGGCACGTGAAGCCTTGTGAATGCGATACATATGTTATTTAGTAATCAATTCAACTTATTTATTTTCAATGGAAATTTATTGATTAAAATTAAAAATTCATGATAGTAGAATAATTTATATTACAAAGAATTTCGATGCACTTTCATTTGTATATATTTTATTATTATTTTATATTTTAATCATCCTTTTGATTGGGTATAAAATATTGGAAGTGAATACATATTCGATTAACTATAACTATCTTATGAAAATTTAAATAACAATTTGAAGTCCAGAATTAAAAATGTGATTGGAAATAAAAATTAATTAAAAAAAAAATATTTAAAGAGAAATGGTCGGTTTCATAAAAAAGATAAAGTCACATTGAATTTTTAAATTTCTTTAACTCACACGAGTTTCAGAAAAAATAAAGAGGGTAGGATAATCAGCAAACCAGATGCATGCAATATACACGAAATCAGTCCTCTCTATGCCAACAAATAATCAAGTAATTGAGGATGGGTGGCAAATTTCATTGCTTAGCTTACGATGTAACATGTCGGGAACTTAACGGAACCACTCAAGTTTAAGCCAGTTAAAAGACAAAACAAATTTTAAGTCCGTATTGTTTTAATTAAAATTATAATTTATAAAAAGGCTAGTGTCAATTTTCAATACTCTACTCGATATAAACTGTTGCCACGCTTCATTGTGAATAATGTATTTAATTATGTACATCAACTGTTGTTCTAAAATTTAATCGAGTTCATTCAGTCTCTAAATTTTAAACCATTTTATGTAACCCTATTTTCGTTTTACAGACAAGAAGGAACTTTACCTTTTGGGAAACCTGGTCAAGTTTTTTAATGCCCGTTTTGAACAGATGTTTTTACTCAAGAGGCTTAAAAAAATCAGTTTTGTCTTTAATGGGATACTGATCCCCAAAACAATAATTTAGAACAACTCTGTTTTAGTTACATATGTATGTTACCTCTTCACACGACATTATCTAATACGCTGATGTACTCAAGCATTTTGCAAAAAAGTCCGTCTGTATAGAATCAGAAATATAAGAATTAAAAAAAAAACAGTTTTTCTCAGTAAATTATATTCAATCTCATTACTTTTCTTGAATTTTTGGATGGAATTGAAACCTATTCTACAAACAGCTCCACCAAGTGAGTAATGTTTTCAATATTGAAAGATGTACTTTTCAGTAATGGTTCTAGAATAACTTGTAGGTGTATTAAAAAGGCATTTTGATATTAGCAACAAAACATTACCTAACCCCATTTAATATGTTTAATGGACCCACACAGATTTTCCATTGTCGTTATAATTTCAACTAAAATGGAAAATTTGGGTAGAAAGGTTTATAATTTGTTAAAAAGTTTTTACATAAAATTCTGTATGATAGATGTTCTATGGGTTTTTAATGCCATTTTACTGATATTGTTGGCAAACTCAATGAATTGTAATGTAATTTTAAATTGCAAACGAGGCTATCCAATCACCGATAAATTATGTATATTTTTATTCATTATTAATACTATTTACGTTCATCGAGTTTTGCATATGGTGTTTGTTCAAGTAAGCGGAAAAAACAAACAGTCTATTTTGATGATTATTGTAAAAAAATATTCGTATTCAAATAATAAAAGATTTATAATTAAAAATACATAGTTTAATAAACATTTATATTTAATTTTAATGTAGAGATTTGTGATTACGATTGATCTTTTTCATATTAGTTTTTTATGTGATTGCTGCAAATTCCAACCAACAGATTTCAATAAAAAGCTAAACCCATTTTTTTTCAGGGTGATACAAACATATTAACACATACATGTAGAACTTATTAACTCTTTAGTTTAATTAACAATATAGAGATCTTTTGCAAACGATAACATCTTTCAAAAAAATGTTTTTCATAAGTGATCTCTCTTTAGGGTAAAATTTTATCATTGATACTAGTGTTTTCAGCTAGGTACCTACTTATTATACAAACATACACACTTTTATTTAATTCACTGTGTTGGTGTTTAGGTAGTAGGATTCCATATCGAAATAAATAAAAAAAAGCGTTTTATTCTACTAATGATTTATTGATGAGAAAGACGTCTCTCTCATCAATAAATAATTAGTAGAATAAAACGCTTAACTTTTATTTAAATCACGTTATTTACCCCATTCAATTCAGGTTCAAGGGAAAAAATAGTCAATCTCACGATATTCCAAATGCCACGCGGTGAATTTTCCTATGTCGTTGTGAAAATAAAGATAAGAGATTTTTCAACCCTCCGAAATAATTAGAAAAGGTGATCACAGCCATTGTTACATACAATTCAAATATATTGCAGCATTTGTCGCCTACCATAGAAAATATTTGAAAGAGTTTCAGTGACAAAAGATTTTACCAACAATAAGAGCATTAATTTAATCGTAAGTGACACGATTATGTGTAGATAATAGAAATTCAGTTTGTTTGTACGTTATTATCAGTACCTAAATGAAATCAATTTTTGACAGATACACCTGAAATTTATCAGTGTATAGTCTTACTTATAACCTGTTTCGGCATTTAATTTGTATCGGCATTTAATTTGCGTTTATTTTTTTTGAATTACAGTAGAATATAACAGATTAATGCACGCCCTATTTCGTAGCCACCAAACTTGCATCAGCAGGTAGTATCTAATTTATAAATAGAATATATAATTTACTTACTACCATCTTTAAATAGTCTTGTATATAATTGAAAAAGTTTATTGGTAGTGTAATTTTGACAGATTGGTGGTATGACCAAATATATGAAAATAATAGAATTTTCGTAAGCATTTGAAGGCCTTTATCAAAAATACAGGCTCAAAAAAATAAATAACTTGAATACAATCCTATAGGACATAAATAATTTGATAAAATACGGTAGTAAAACAAGTAACCTGAATAAAATACGTTAATATACTGATTCCAATATGGTAACAAATAAATAACTTGAATACAAAATGGTAATAAATAAGTGAATTGAATACAATACGTTAAAAAACACATAGCTCATAATGTAGCAGAACATATCATATAAATCTAAATACACATTTAGAAAATAAAAAGTAAATAAGTAATTGATGATTTCCTCGACGAAGGATATTGTTTTTTTTTTTCAAATACAGTTGAATGATAAGGGTACTTACTTCTACTTGCACAGATAGACACAGACACGTGAATAATTTGTGTAACAACCCCAGGTGTCATATCTTGCATTAATAAAATTAAGCGTGACAAAAAAATGGCATGATGAAAAGTGAATGTGGCGATAATAATAATAATTTATGAAACCCAGCATTTAGAGTTGTATAAAGACAAATGGAGGATTCCATTCAAATTATCTTTAGTCGAATTTCATAGTCTTTGAACGGATAAAGCAGAAAAAACAGTGAACGTTTTCCCTGATATTTGTTTATTTTGAATTGTCTAGAACATCTTTGACAACGTTCTTACAAGACGAAAGACGTCTTTCTCATCAAATAAACAAATAGCAGAGTAAAACATTTGTTTTATTTACTTCGCGATCACATTAATTTGTCATCTGTCCTGAATATTTACATATTTCGTTGGTACGGAGACGAGAGCTCCCATGTTTATTGCATGCGGAAGGTCTACTGGATACCTCACTTACGGGATATGCCGTGATGCGAACGCAGTACAGGAATATTTATTTATTTATTTATTTTATATCCACTTCCAACGCAATTAATATTTAAATAATACATTCAGGATGGGCAGCAGACCTCACCGCTGAATTCAATATGTAAATTTTCCCGAACAATAGCCTTTAACAGGCCACTTGAAAACATGCTGAAAAAGAGTGGAGGACCAAATTTTTGCTGAGGTAATGTGGTATAATGTGTTTTTAATATTTATTTACTTTATGTTATTTGAAATTTATGTTTTCTCCTAAATTTGTATTTACATCATTAACTCTACCTTTGTAAAGATAAACACAATTAAGATGTTAAATATAACTACGGTATGTACATTTAATAAAAGTATTGTTGCGTGCTAAAAAATTATGAGAATGATTCCTGAAAGTACGAACTTAACGGAATACGTAGATTTCGTGCAGTGCAGATACAAAGAAGGTGTGAAAAGCTTTCTGGGAACAAAAAAATGTCTTCAATTTATTTCGCAGCGGCTTTTAATGAATAAAATAAATAGAGCTTTCGATAAGGTGCAAGGAATTTATTACTTCTTAGAATAAAAAGTTTTTCTTTTTTTTAGCAACACAAATCGATGTTCGTTTGGTAGTAAAGCTTACATATTTTACTTATCTTAAATTAAACGACGTTGTACTTTAATTAGAATTGCAAAGCTTTCTTTTGATAATTCTTATTTCATTCACTGAATTACTTGTATTATTGTTGAAACGTTAAATTTATAGATTATTGTGTTTTCAAAAGACAATCAAAAAGTTTTTGATTGAATTTTGAAAATAATAAATTTGTATAATTAAAAATTATCAAACAAGTCGTTTCGACAAAATTTTGTTTTAGAACATAAATTGACCAAATTTTGGGCTCAGTTTGAAAACTGTTAATTATTATTTTCAAAGGTTCACTTGCGAGTGTAAAACCTTTTGACATATTTGGTCAACTAGTTGTTTGCTTATTTTTTGTATAACAATGGAGCCGGTGGACATTAGGTAACGTATTTAATTTAATTTAAGTGAGGATTTTGTCGGGGATAGCCCTTCAGGCGTACCTAGAGCCCTTCCTTAAGAAGAATTTGCATGAAGAGTATGGATGATACAGGAATTGACATTCCTGCAACATCCATGAGTGAGGGAGGGTGCAACCCTTAATGTGTAAGGTATCTGCTTCTTTTGAGTTGCTACACTACTTGGATAATAAGTTATGAAGTGTTGTCTCTAGTGTTAAGAATTTTATTACGTAGCAATACATAACTGTAAGAACATAGTTTGTAAGAATATTTTAGTAGTGAGTAGAGCCTCGTAGTGAGTATCTTTTCCAAGGAACATTAAAGGTTGTAATTTAGGGTAGGATTTTGTTGGGAGGAGTACCCTTAAGGCAAACACTAAGCCCTCTCTTTGAATTTTCGTTATTTGTTTCGTTGAGTCTGGATGACATATTAGTCCAGCTTATAAAATAGCCAGAGATAAGTGGTGAGAAATCCTTAATATAATTATGTAGGTGTTTGCATTGATACAGATTACACTGCATTTTAGAACATGTGACTTTATATGCACAACTCTGCAAATGATTTTGATATATTTGCCATGTTTTTAGCATTAATTGATTTTTTATTAGTTTAAAATGTTGAAGACCAAATAATTGCATTTTATTAATGGTATGGGTTAGTTGGAAGATATTGCGCTTCAGCAATAAACTCGCCCATTGCACAAAATTATTAATTCTATTGTTGTGATACCATGTTTTTTGTTCTTCTTTACATATTGAATTTGTGCAATAAAGCTTATTATTATTATTATGTTAGGTACAGTTAATATTATAGAGTTCTTCATTTTATAAGTAATATTCTATTTTTTTTTGAAACGTAGATTAAACCGACTTTTCTATAACTCCACAACAACTCTCACAAATGATAGAGCTACTTAACTTATTACATTTTAAATCATAAAATTCATTATATTTGTATCAATCAATATAAGTTTAACGAATATGAGTTCGTTAGTAGCCTGATGGTAGAGTCTCAGCCTCATGCACAAAAAGTGTGCGGTTCAATCACACATGCCGGCGATTTCCCGTTTCAATACACAAGCTAAAAGCTAACTGTAAAATGTATAAAAGGTTGTATTTGGGTTAATAAGATAGGTACATCTTTAAAGCAAAAAATCTCAACCAGAAAAATAAATGGATGCAATTTTTTTCTGACTGAATAACTACCTTTTTCCCATCACAACATACTGAGTGCAAATCTGAAGAGTTGATAACAATGGGGGAAGTTTGTTAAAGGAAAAAATAATTTCAAGTTATTAAATAAGTAAAGGTATCATTATAGGTTGGAATTGTTTGGTATAATCCCCAGTAGAAGTAGCAGATTTCTGGCACTTGTCCAGATGACTGAACATTGCAGGTTAACAACCACTCCTCTCATATTAAACCAAACAGACCGTACAGATTCAACGATGTACCCATGCACACATATTCCTTTATCAAAACAGTGTTGTGTGCTTCTTACATGCCGAATAAACCGGAATAATATTTTTTGTTCCTATGTAGACAAAAGAAAATACTAGATCATAGAAATAATGTTTTTATTGAAATTCTGTTTCTCTTGAAGTGTTAATTTTTAAGACCCCAAGAGAATTAGCAAACCACATAAAATAAAGATAAAAAATATTGATAATGACCCTATAAGCGTGTTTTGTAGTTTGACCTTTTTGACTGATGGTCTGTGAATTGTTTACCAAAGATTTTTGAGTGATTGAAGTGAAATAATTTTATTTAATTATGTCCAATTCCTTAAATTGTTCTCAAATATTCAAACATTTTTTCTTCTATAAAAATTGTTAATAATTATGATGGAGAACATTAAAATAAACACTTAAATTTCGGTGGAAATTGACGGTAATACTATTTACATTGCTACCAATGGACTAACCACGTATAAAAAGCAACCAGATTGACCTCTCCGTGGCAATAAAGAAGTGAGAATTCAGAGTGGGTGGCATGCCACACCGCTCAATATTACTACTACTACTATTATCCCATCACAACATATCGCATAAGTGGGATATCAGTAGATTAGCGGCGTTCAATAACATGTAAGTTATCCTGTCCATGCCAGCAAAAAATAAGTCATTCAGAATGGTTGACGAACATCATCGATGAATGTAAGATATAAAATGAATATATTATTTTTAACATAATATGATTCAGGGTAGGTACAGAGAGAAGTGTTATGACTATGATTTACTCTTTTCTCCTCAATTTGGGACTGGACGAGTCTGAGAGTCTGCTGTGTAGCATTCCGATGTGAAGCCTTTTTCTTTTTCGCTTATGTTAATTTTTGTTATTTTTTATGTTTTTTTTTTTGTAGTTGTTATAATAAATATTACCTCGATACGGGTGCAAATCCAGTGACGTAATATTGAGTTCATAAATGTGAATTTAAATAGTAAAAAAATTGTTATACTCTGTTCTGCAGGGTTAATCTTGACAAAACTAAACACGATCTTAATCTAGTCTTGATCTTGATCATACGACGCACGAAGGGACTATGTTAAAAAACACCGCGCTACCGCTACCGCGGGATCCGTATGCGTGTATTTTTGGCCAATAATAAAATAAATAAAAATATGATGTCCGGTTTCATAACTCAACAAATCAAAATTTCAGAAATTAAATATTTAATTTAAGAAAAATAATAGACCTACGTTTTTAAAATAGAATATATTTCGAATTGTTTTTTTATTGAACGGAACGAATATAACGTATGTCTTCAGCAGTGGGATTATTACTATATAGTAGGTATATTTGGCTGAGAGGAATGGTGCTCGGAGACGTGGACGTCCGAGGATTAAATGGCAAGATCATTTAAATCAAATCCTACAGGACGGTCACGTGTTGAGCACATTGCAGAGCCACGTGGAGAGCATGCATGAGGAATTGTATGACAGTGACGGAAGCGAAATATGTATGCAAGGATATAAGGAAGTGGCACTCGATCCTTTCTGCCTACCCCGCGAGGGAAGCGGCGTGATGGTATGTATGTATGTAGGTATATTTCACTTTGTGTTTTAAAGGCGTAAAAAATAGGTGCACATTTTTAAGGCATAAAATAACTTCTGTTGTGTTTTTAGGGCGTAAAATAAATGCCAAAATCGAAATTCGATTATAATACTTTTCGGCTCATTGAGTTATAGAACTGAACAGTCGATAATATTTAAATATATATAAGATTAGTAATAACACAACTGAAATATACCATATTATATTATGTTCTGCCACTGGTTAGAAGGTAGATAGTTGGAAGTGAATTATTTCCTGCTTTTAATGGACATACACTAACTGCTTACTGTAAAAATATGTTCCTTATATTTATACCTACATGGAACACCTATTTATCAAGAAGATAGTTAACTTGTAGAATAATGGATGAAGATATTCGAATAAGACAACGCTAACGTTTAATTTATTTTACGAACTTACTTTAAAAAAATTACAAAATTTAATAGATATTTAAGTGATCTGAATGCAAAAATCTTTCTCATGATCTGGTCGTCTCTCTTTCACAATACACCGTTCATTTGACAATAATGTTAGAGCTTGTCGTAGTAATATTGGCGTAATGACGCTCCTGAGTGGAAGAGGGTTATAAGCTTTGTATACGATTTTGTACGAAACCAAAATGGTTGAAGAGGGACGAAAGTGGAATAAATTTTGTGGAGATGAGATCGTTGATATTGGAAAATATACAATACTTAATTTGCAACATTGTCTTGTAAAACGCTTTCTTCAAACAAACAAAAAATACTCACAAAGTTCAAGAGTTCAAGTTCAGAACTATGTTGAGAAGTTAACAAACTGAGATAGAATCTGAATGTGTTTGACTCAAAATCATCCTTACAGTTATATTGTAATTTAACTTAAGTCGTAAAGGTACAATAAAACGACGATGGGAAGATTCAACTAAGGTATCTTTGAAAGTCTAATACCAGAGCGACAGGCTAGCTAGCAGGCATTTCAATCCAATTAACCCACTTCGTTGGTCATTGAAATTTTCGGAATCTAACTTCACTTTTAGCAAAGTCGCAAAAAATCAATTATTAATTTTCTACCTTCTTTTGTTACATATCATTAGGATAATATTTCAATTATATTATTTTTCTTTTATGTATATTCTTTTTGATCAAAATCCACAAGTCAAAAGATATTAAAATACGAGATTTATGATGAAATAGGAAGATGACAACACCTAAGCATCTTACTGTTTCAATATAATATAATATCATTTCATACTTGACTTACTCTTCACAAGAAAATACAATAAGTGCACCTAATAATATATTATAATCAACAGAAAAATAATTTCACAGAAGATTTTTTTTATGATAGGTAGGTAGTTATATTTCATACTTATAATTTATTTTTTATTTTTATTTATTTATTTTATTAAACATAACAAACAATACAAATATAACAATACATAGACTATTTTATAAAAACTGAAATCTAAACATCCTTCTTATAGAGACAAGTCTCGTGTAAAGGAGGTTAGGGAGTATGTTTCAATACACCTATTATGCTAGTGACCAACAATATCCCACACTTGATATTATCAGTAGGTTTCAATGCAGTGAAAAAACTAAGCAGGGAAAGTTGCGGCATTATGAATTTAAGATAAAATATTTATGTCGGGGGAAAAACATAATCTGAAGATACGTTTGCCTGTAGATGTATTGCAATACATCTCAACTGTAATTAATTATATTTACTCCAACAGTTCGGTGTCACTGTTGCCCTTATTATATTTTGTTGTTCTCATTAATAATACAAAAGGTATTATTTTAATAAAATAGGTAAGTAGTATATACACAGATTATATCCATAGTAATAATAGGAGAATAATAATATTTCATTAAGCTCACCACAATAATTTGTGATGACGACGCCTCGGAAGCTATAATGAATAATAATAATAATTTATCTTAATTTTCGACGCCTTGACGTTACCATGGTATGCGTTGCTACCGGGACAAGCACGTCCGGATGTCAACTGAAGCTTTTAATTGTTGTTTACCTATAGGTACTATATTTAGTTTAGTATTGACTTCATTTTATTTTAACATAGTACCTACTACATATTAAAACTCTTATCATGACATTTTTAGTGAGTGATATCTAATTTCCAACAAAAAACATAATCAGAGCTGATAAAGACAAGTAAGTGTTAAATTAGTTTCTTATAAATATTTGTTTTGGAGTGGCCAGACGTCCAGAAAACATCGATGAACAGGAATTTCTGAAGGAAATAGGGACCTAGGTTTAATGAGACCCAAACCCAACAATAAGTACAATTGAAGGAGACCCACCGATCACCCGGATAGCGCAGAAGTTGTAACATTCGAATGTAACATTGTAACGGTGAGCAAATTGAAATAGAAATTCGTACTATGAATGCGTGTTTTGGTCAGTAACGTCATCCCAAATAATAATAATCTTTCTAGTTGATGCAATATGAAATCATTTCTTTTATGCGTGATAATTTGTCAATTATCAATTAGTCGTAAGCGACACCTGTTTTGATTGGCGGATGGTAGTATGAACTGTTGAAATCCACCAATGACGACCCAACTCATAGAAGCGAAACAAACTATGCATTTTTGTCAAGAAAGGTTATAAATACTCCTCGCACGCCACCTGCCTTGCTTTTGCCTTCTTGCCCTGGTCGTAATAGAATCTCTCATCATGTAGGAGCAATATCATTATTGTTTCCGGCGTTGTGCCGTTTCGCGGGTAACACCAGATTACCATTAAATACAATTAAATTCAATCAATAGTTTTGTTAAAAGTGGAACTTACAAATGCATTGCATAAACTATCTTTAACGTGTAGTGGTAAATTCATGAAACACGTCCCACATCGAGTTCGCGCCAAAACCATTGACGCCATGATGTAACATAATATTCAGGAATAGAATATATTAATATTTTCACCAATACTACAAAGTTAAATGAATTGGTATCCGTTGAATTCTGTGATATCTTGCAAGTGACAACTTATCGCCCGTTTTCTCTGTGATGGATGTAGGAACAAGCTCTTCTCTTGATGGCGGCATTTTACGGTTTCCACCCGCGCTGAGTGGTACAACCTGTGCGACAACCGTGGAATTTCTCACCTACGCCTCGTGGCTAATACCTCGTGGAACATCCCATATGGATCAACTGTTATCGTAGATAAATGTAGCATAACCCACGTAAAGTACGTAACCACCCACTCAGCATGTATTATCAACATCAATACAACAGAATTATGTAAGTCATTTATGCTATTCATATATATTAATGTGTACTGAAAATCACTATTTGTATTTGTTTAACTGTAACCTTGATTTTAAAATATAAGAGTGTGTGACGATGGATGATTGTCACACACTCTTATATTTGGAAACATTTACATTACAGTATGTATTCTTTCCATTTGATAAATATACACTTTGCCAATTAATGTAACTTATGTGACCATACAGAAAATAAATTGTAAAAACTACCACACAGAATTTTGAAACCAAATATCTATTTATCCCTAGACATTATTCACGAGTCTATATACAAGCCTAGAGACTGGAATATATATATATATATATATATATATATACATACTTGAATCTATGTACTTGCCTATGTACTTGAATATTTAAATAATACATAACGAGCAAACTGGAAGAACTGTTTGTATTAACTGTGATTATTCATTGGAATAATATTTCAAGACAATATAATACCTTCATATTACCATGCAATTGCTAATTTGTTTATTACATTACATTTACATGGGTTCGAGTCCCGTGTTAAATCTGATGAATTCAATGAGAAAAGATCATAACATCTATAACTTTATAAGAAATAATATATACCTACTCCGGTATATTGGTCGCAGAAAAGACAATAAGATGGACCAACTCTACTCAATGTAAGTATCTGCGCATTCTTTGAAGAAAGGTAAATGTTACTAATAATTAATGAAAATCATCCCTAGACATCTTAACATATCAATTATTTCTTTTGCATAACATGTAATTGCTTCCATGTAATCCATTTAATTGTTGTAAACTTTTACATGGAGAGCTTCCATAACAAATGGGAGCTACTGCCCATCACATAACAATTGTGTGGGCTTCCATTATATAACAAAGTCTGGGGACTTCCATTTATCCGAATTCTACACTACACAAATTTTGTCCATACCGGAGGCGCCATAGTGGGCAGCCTGAGGGGCTGGCCGGCCTAAAACCTCCATGTGTGGAATCTTTTGACTACACTCCTTCGATGTCCCTCTAGCCGAGAGAAGCAAATACATTCACAATATAAAACTAACAATATATTTACAAAGGCATTTCCTTAACCTAGAAAAACAAATCAATATTCAAATAAAATAGAAATAAAAAACAATAAATAAAAATTTAAGAAAACAAAAAGAAAATAAAAATGAGCAGAGAGCCGAGTTGAGGTGTCCGGAAACTTCTTATGGTATTCATGCCGGTGAACCCGAGGGTCGCCGGTGCCGGAGTCTTCGTAGACACGCTTCCCTTCCCAAGGGACATCCCTCCCTGACCTAAGACTCTCCACCAAGGGAGACAGGACAGCACAAAAAACGAAGAAACGAGTTCGCCCGCGACAGCCACGATCACACAAGGCAAAATCAACCATCAAGCTCATCCAGGTAAGCCGGGGGTGAGCCCGGCTCACGCAGAAGGTCCCACCGAGACACTTAGACATCCGCAAACTCCAAGAAAGCTCTGAAATTTCTCGGACAAATCATTAATTCCCCAGACCAAACGGGTCTGGGAGTATCATCACTCAAACTATCAATCATTACAACCCTCGCATCCGTCATCATTGGGCATTCCTACAGGATATGCGCCGCAAACTGAGCTCCCGTCCCACAAGCACACCACGGGTCGTCCGTCAGTCCTAACTCAAAGAACTTGGCTTTAAGCTCCCTGTGTCCCGTTACCAACTGCATGGCAAAGTGATTGAAAGACAGGAAGCTCCTTTTAATTCTCTCTCTTACATCCGGAAGAAAATCGTAGACAAGTCGAGCGGTTCTCCCCCGGTCCCATCTTTCTTGCCACACATCCAAGGTTCTTTCTCTGATTTGGCTGAAGGCCCTACTAATTCCCCTGTTCCCGGGTTCCGTCTGAACGGAAATACCAAGATGTTCAGTTCTACCATCCGCCATGATCTTACGCCTGGCTTCACTGTCTAGGACTTCCAAATCAGCGGGTAGCACGCCAGCGATAACAGGAAGGCCATCGCTAGCGGCAGTAAGATACGCACCTGTGACGGCGAGCAGCGGGAGTCTCTGTCCCCTCAAGACTGCCGTTGATACGGAGCCCACCGAAAGTCTATGTGACCAAACCCGAGCAGCGTACGTAGCTTGCGCCACGTACGTCGCCCGATATATGGCCCTTACAGTCCCCGAACGCAGGCCCCATGTATTTATTTATTCTTTATTAACACAACAGCACATAATATGTAATAAAAATCATAATAACAAAAAAATATAAGGCCAATTACAGTGTTTATACATGTACCACGACTGAGTTTTCGAAGGGTGAAGAAAAGTACCTTCGCTTTCTCGGCAGTCGCTCTCACGTGTGGAAGAAAAGAAGAGCCCCTGTCCAGAACAACCCCCAAGTACCGGACTTCGTCGACCACCCTCACGGGTGTTCCACTCATCCGGAGAACCGGATTTCTGCCCCTTCCAAGTGTCCCCTTCAACCACATCGCGGAGGTCTTGCTCGGTGAGAAGACAAGCCTATTCACACTGCCCCACGTCAGGATGCGCTCGATCGCGATCTTAAAATTGTCCTCGATCGCTCTCCTCGTACTGCCAGACAGCAAGAGGAGAGCATCGTCAGCATAAGCGAAAATCGTACAGGAGGAAGATCTATTTTCAAAAGGTCATCGAAGAGGACGTTCCACAGGAATGGTCCGAGGACCGAACCCTGCGGACAGCCCATATCTACAACCCGTTCAACCAAGTGTCCTGCGTGGGTGATCACCACTGACCTGTCGCTGAAGTAGCTGCTGATCACATTAAACAGCCAGCGAGGACATCCCCGTATCTTCAGTTTGGCCAGTATGAGTGGCCACCACGCATTGTCGAAAGCCCCAGCTATGTCAAGGAAGACACCCAGCACATTTTTCTCATTACTGTCATCCCTCCACTTCATGCAGGCAACAATAAGTACAAGTGGTAAAGATTATGATGTAGGCATCTGAAATTGCACATATCTATGTGTTAATCACCATAATCGTTCCTATGTAAACATCGCGTCGCCGATGTAAGAGTAACAGGAAAGCTGAGGAAAGATGTGAATGTATTGGCGAGAATCGCTCTGATCAGAAGAAGCTTGTTTGTTCCAATGGTTTCAAGAAGAGCATTGGAGGGCTTAAAACTATGAAAAAAATAATGTAAGTAACTTGCGTCCGTGAGTTCATATTATCTTAAATCAGTTTAATAATCAGTTTAATAATCAGCTAACACAATAATAGGAGTATATGTAATACAAAATGTTTTTTTCTAATAACTGGTTTATTCTGAAAATGAGTTGGCATCAAAAATACCTTTTCTGGGATCAATTTGTTTCCTCAATAATTGAAAGTAATTCCTCTTTAAAGCTAGCTTCGGAGATTACTTTTAGCAGGTACTTGATAATGTAACACAGTGGTCTCCGACCTTTTAGCTTTGAAGCTACGTAGGGATCATTAACCCTACGTCTACGTCTTGCATATCTCTCTCTGGGGGATTATATATCATAATAAAATGAGAAAATAATAATTGTAGACACTGAACAATCAGAATACTGATATGATATTAATAAACTAAGTTAAAAAAATATTTACGTTGAAAGCACAAGAACGTCTCAGAAGTCGATGACTTATATTTTATTTGCTTTTGAATATTCTCTATTTTCCCTCACTGTCAGCCCAAAAGACAGACTGGCATAAACAGAAATTTACCCTAAAAGGAGGAGTATGTGAAAAACAAATGGAATACATAATGTAATGTATGAGATAAGGAAAATTATATCATCAATCAAGACGTCTGCGGTTGGTGACGATGGGATAAGCAAAAAGATGCTTGATCTGATACTTGAAAATGTACTTCCACTCATCACGCATATTATGAACTTTTCACTCGCCCGGGGTTGCTTTCCATCACAATGGAAGTCTGCTAACATTATTCCGCTACCTAAAAGTAATGCACCCACCATGATTAAGGATTTTCGACCAATATCTATATTACCCATTTTGTCTAAAGTAGCTGAAAAAATAGTCCATTTCCAGCTAACAACTTATCTCAACCAGCATAATCTTCTCGATTCTTTACAGTCTGGCTTTAAAAAGGGCCACAGTACCACTACTGCGTTATTGAAAATTACAGAGGATATCAGATTTGCAATGGAGGAGAGAAAACTCACTTTGCTCACCCTGTTGGATTTTAGTAATGCGTTTGGCAGTGTTGATTTTGATTTACTTCTCGCTAGATTAAGGTCTTTCAATGTCTCTGAAAATTGTCTGCGTTGGTTCAATTCATACCTCACACAACGTTTTCAAAAAATTGTTACACCTGACGGAATCTCAGATAGTATTCTTTTGACTGCAGGCGTCCCTCAGGGAGGGATCCTTTCCCCCTTATTATTCTCAATTTTTGTCACATCCTTAACCAGGAACCTGTCTTGCTCATATCACCTTTATGCGGATGATCTACAACTTTACTCACATTTTAAGTCTGGAGACATTGTATCTGCGATCAACTCAATGAATTTGGAACTGTGTAGAGTCGGACGCTGGTGTGAGCAGAATGGCTTGCTTGTCAATCCTTCAAAGTCACAGGCAATAATTTTGGGTAGTCCTAAACTCATTTCTCATGTTGATGTATCTTCTATACCCATGTTGTTGTTAAATAACACTTCCATTGCTTTTGTTGACTTTGTCAAGGATCTAGGTGTGTACATTGATAACAAACTGTCTTGGTGGAAGCAGGTCGGTGTGGTCAGTCGAAAGATTTTTGCAACTCTTCATTCTCTTAAGAGGCTTCAAAATTTCCTCTCTATTGACACAAAGTCTTTGTTGATTCAATCACTTGTTCATCCAATAATGGACTATGCTGACGTATGCTATTTGGATCTCACATCTGAACTTCTTAATAAATTGGAACGTCTTCAGAACGTTTGTATCAGATACATCTTTAACTTGAGGAAGTTTGACCACATTTCAGAATACAGATCTCAATTAAAATGGAGAACCATCAGAGAGAGAAGAGATATTCACACACTTTGTCTTCTGTTCAAGGTGTTATCAAATCAAGATGCACCAGTATATCTCAGAGAACGATTTCAATTTGCCTCCTTACATGGTCTGCCACTCAGGTCAGCAAACAATGGTCTTCTTATAATTCCCTCTCACCATACGGATTTTTTCACTTCTTCATTTACGGTCCATGGAGCTAGGCTATGGAACCAACTCCCTTCGGAGGTTCGCACGTCTTCATCATTTTTGGTTTTCAAGAATAAAATTTCACGGCGTTGACACTTATTCGGTTTTTTTCATTTTTGTCTTTGGTCGATTAAGGTAGCATTCCTTCCCTTTCCCCTTCCCCTCTCTTTTTGCACAGACATCATAATTAATTTACTTAATTTACTATTTATTCTTATATCTTTTTATATTTTATATGTGTATGTATCTTCTTGTATATATTTTTATTTTGAGTATTTATTCTTTTTTGTACTTTTTTTTTCTTCTTTCGAATGGTTGACTGGAAGATGTTGCTCTGCAACAAGTCCGCCATTTGACAGAGCACTGTTTCTATTTATTTTTCGTTTCTTGTACAAACTTTGTATTATGTTCTGTCAATAAAGCTTTATTATTATTATTATTATTATAATGTAACATTTATGTGTAACATGATAAACAATGTCAATAAGACATTCATGGTGAGTGGCATACATCTATTACTAGATGTTTTATATGACGATGATGATTTTGGATGATTTTGTTTTGACGCCGTTTAAGTCCCTAGACCATCTCAAGGGCACCGGTGAAGAGTGCAGTTTTCAATTTGTTTCTGAAGCTGGTGACAGATTATGTTTAATGAATATTTTATTTTTAGGGCACTCGAATACTTACAGAGACATGACCAACTTATTCTCTGATATTGAACATTAGCCAAACATTGGTGTCATCCCTAAAATATAAGTTCTGATGAGAGCACCATGTCTTAAAGTATCTACTTTTAAAATAATCTCTCATTCCAAAAACCTAGGCAATTCACCTTTATTTATTCATATAAGAATACACTACATAATTATTGTTACGTAGAAAACCTTTTCTACGTAACCAAAAAGGCACTTTTCGCCAGCCTGATGATGAGAGCGGAAGCTCTTGAAAGCCGGCTCGCGTCCAATAAAAAGTCACCGTGGATATACTACAAATAAGTGTTTGATTTTAATTAATTCAACATGAATTTCCACCAAGTACCGTCGGTTGAAAAAATCAACTTTATATATTTCAAAGGTTAAAAAATGACAGAACGGCTGTCACGACAATCTAAGTTTAGAATACAATTGAGGAGTGTCTTAAACCTTAAATTAAAGGCCTATGAAAAATAACCTATTTGACTTTTGGTAGATAATGCATTATTTTTTTAAGAATACTTACAATGCTTCTAAGATTAGGGTTCGAGATTAAGACCAAAACGAAAGCAACCGGCTTAGATAGTTTATGCTTGACGAGTATTTTTCGTCTTAAAATTTGTCTGGCTTAACACGTGAATAGGAAAGACTCATTTTCAATACACGGTTCTAAGATAAGCGCTAAATTGAGAGTAAAGCTGAAAAATCATAAACGAGACTTAATATTCATAATATTATTATCATTGAAATTTGTTGTTATTTCTTTTATCACTTCAGGCAATCAACATTTTTAGTTCAGCGATAAGGCATGCCACCGGTCTTGAATGTATCAACTTGAAGATGATAACTTGTATGCTTTTTAAATGTAGCTGGTCTGATGGCTATCTAATAAAATTATAAATCTTCTTTTTTTTATTCAGTATAAATCAGAGGCCGATGGTGCGAACTCAGATCCGCGAAACCGGTTTTACATAATTAATTTAATCAAGAATTTATTTGGATAAAGCAATAACTAATTTTATTGAAATATTTTTTGACGAAACAATTAATTTATATAGTTTATTTTATTGTTGACAAAATTCTTTTGAAAACTAATGAAAATTCAGAATCATATGACTTGCACTAATATTTAATTAAAATTTAAATATTTTTTTATGTGTGTAGTCAGAATAAATACATTTAAGATTAAAGCCTACACGAAACGACGTCAAAAACATGCTTCAGTTAAGCGTAAAGAAAATGATTCTGTGAATAAAAATAAAATTCGTAATCTGAGCCCGTGTCTTTTGCTTGAAATTTAATTATAAAATATACAATGCTCATGACAATAATCCTCCAAAGAGAAATGACTTCAATGGTGATATATTATTTTTGAGCTTGAAAGCTTAGAACCCAGCTTTGCTAAATTAAAATAAAATAGATCAAAAAACGTAAAGTTTAAATTTCTATTCTATTCTTTTCTTCTCAAAATCATCCAATAGGTACATGCAGCAGTTTCTTAACTGGGTCTATGTTGCGTGGTAATAAAATATTATATGGTGAAAGTTTACCCAAATTATACCACAAACATGTCTAGAGGTTTTACCAACGATTTGACAGCTCGTTGGCAGCTTTATATTTTTATGCTCCAGCTCTGATGATACCAATTCGTTGGTGAAAGCTCAAGGCATTTTGAAGGTTTATTATGTTGTACCTACACACTTTCGTGAAACAAGAAAAAGCGTTATTTTATATTATTTACTTATTATGTACATTAAAATATCATGGAAAAACAATAAGGTTCGCCTGTTATCCTGAATGTCTTGGTTTTTTGATGGCACGGAGAGAACAGATTTCATGTTAATTACATGTAGCTGATCTGCTGGCTAAACCACTTGTAAAGTATACGGTGATGGTATAGTACAGAATAGATCGAAAAAAAACAGTTACAACTGCTGGGATATGCAGTACCTAATGTTAAAGTAAGCTGACGGCTATTCTCAATGGGAGACATACCCTATTACTTAATTGTAGTTTTGTAAAATATTTTCGAATAGCAACATTCTTCTGAACACTAAAAATGAATGAAAAAGAGTGGGACACTTATGTATGTATCTTTTACCGGATGTTCTACGATTTTATATTACATGTACTTATTAAAATAATCGATCTATATACAGTGCCGTAGCAAATGACAGAAAATCGTCCTTTCGATACCGATAGAATAAAAAAGTTACGACTTATTATTTTTTTTTTAATTCTACACAAACTTCAGACGTGGTATGAGAAAAACTACAATATATTTGAAGCACATAGGTTTTTTTAATTATTAAGAAGTACTATTATCTTAAAACACATCTTAACAGAGGAAAATTCGTATAGAATAATGTCGTTTCCCTACTGGGATTTTAATGGGATATAAAGAATATAGTGACAAATTAATACAGATAAACACACACAAACAAACAGATTAAAGTACATACTTGTGTATGTTTGGATTATAACAATTATTATAATTTCTAAGCGTTGTTTTGCTCGGCTGGCTTGAATTTTCAAGCCGACGTGATAAATGTGTGTTGCTAAAATTTAAATCATAATCTTTATTATTTTTCTAAGTACACCATTAAACCGATTAACCTCAAAATTTATTTTGTTGGGTATATATGTGTTATAAAAGTATGATAAATATGTTTATATTAAACTAGCTAGATTTTTAATTTTTATGTCGTGCTAGTCCCAGGCAAAATAAAAAAAAACTGGTATGTGTAAAAGGCAGGTATTTAAAGTAAAATATAACGAGATCTTTCACAATAGACCGTTCCAATGAAAACGACATCAGAGCGCAGGGAATGTTGTGGAAAGAGGTGACGCAATTGGCGCAGAGACGCTCTGAATGGAGGAGGTTGGTTTCTGCCCTGTGCTCCCGAGAGGAGCGTTGAGGGCGATGAGTGAGTGAGTGATAAAGAGATAAACTTTAAACATCTTGAATTCAGCGATGAGATAATTAATCAACACACATCCTTAACGTTTTTTTCTTTATTTTGAGTACTGATGGGAAAGCCTGCTAGTTCATTTAGTTAATTACTGGCAGTGAGTCTACTTGCCATTTATAGGAAATACCTTGAAGGTGTAGATAAAATAGTGATTGAGGCTATTTTTTGAAAGTGTCTAAGAACTGAATAATCCATGGAGTCTCTCAAACAAAGTCTCCCATTCATCCACCTATGCTTGTAAGAGTTTTGTTATTATTATTATTATTATAAAACAACACCCTGCACTGAGACCATAACAGCTTTTGGCCAAGGCGGTCTCAGCAGGAAAAATGAAAAATATGCAATATTACAATATGCAAATATGTCATATTACAATATGCAATAACATATCTACGCAAAAAGACATTGTTTATTTATTCGTATTTTTTTAAATAGATATTGTAGTGTCGTGCAAAAGGCAGATGTTCGATAAAAGAAATAACATTTTACATCTTAAATTCAGCAATAAGGTATGCCACCCATCCTGATTATCTATATTTTTACTAAGAACAGCTTGCATGTTTGTGACATAAGGCTGGTATGTTGATTATACTAATTGTGGGATATGTCATGATGATATAAAGCAATAGTAGTAAAAGAAGATGACTCAATAGGGCAGAATCCTTCTGAATGGCGGCGTCCACACAGCTGGATGCAAACGTTAATCAATCATCAAGCAAAAATCTTAAATCTTTCGGCGACAATTCGGAGCATTTTCCGAAGAAATATTCAAAATAATGCCTTCATTACCCATCCATTAGACGTAAGATTTTTCCTTGATGATTGTAAATATTATAATATATTGACCCTGTTGTATGATAAATACGTGCAAAAAGAATATATGTAGGTATCAGTTAAAAAAATATGATTTTCAACCAGTTTGAATATTTTACTTTTGTTGTACGGAAAGAATGAGCTATACATTAATAACTTGTTTTCGCTACAAAAAAATGGCATAGTAATAAAAAAATTCCAAACGTCAGATGGTAAAAAAGTTCTGGATTAATTATAAAAATGTGAAACCTTTTACTCAAATATGTGAATTGTTTACGTTTTATGGAATTTTTATTTTATTTTGTCAATATTTTATTAACGAATAAATAAATATTAGACATATTGTGTACTAACATCAAAGAAAAAAACACGTACCCACCTATAAAGTTTAAAACCCGTGCAATTTTTTTCATCTGTTATATTTTTTCATCATACTTAATTAATTTTTATTATTTTGATATCAAACAAAATATATTTTTGTACGGTACCGTGTTTGACATAAAAGGCAAAACTCTTTAGGTATAAAAGCTTCCCTCGCAAAACGCTTGCGATATTTCAATATTTATCTTATGATTGGCTTTAAACGAGGTTCCATACAGAGAGAAAGCCATCGCAATCTATCGAGGGAAAAATATTCTCGCTCAGCTTTTCGCGTAATAAACATAGAAATTAACATCTATTAAATATTAAGACATTTTGGACAGGTGGCAATCCTCGTTGCTGAAGTCAGTAGGTACCTACCACCTAAATAAATTGGAACTAAGGAAACATTGTCAGTATACGATAGGACGTTAAGAAAAATAATAAAATGGAGGCATATCCAAAGCCTAGATAAATATGAATTTCATTTAGGTACATTGTTTATTGATGAATTCATAACGGCATTTATGACTAAAGACAAAGGGATTGGTATACAAATGTGTCGCTGCGCATTTGAGTGGCAAGGACTGTAGTCTGTACCCTAAAAGTTAGTAAGTAGAACCAGCATTTATAAAATTTCATTTAATTATTTCAATCTTACATTCATTCAAAACATGTATGTAAAGTCATATTTTCCGGGTTAACAAGTGATAAAAACATTCAGGACGGGTGATGTATCTCATCGCTGAACAAAAATGTCAAATAATATCATACTTGGTATGTTTTACGAATATTTGTTTTTTACTGGGTACCTACTGGAAAACTTACAGCCAAGGGTGAAACACATTTTTTTGCCAGGATCGCCACGAAAAACACATTTTAAAATTATATAGGTACCTATCTAGGGATTGTCATAGGATACGAAGTTTAAATGCAAGGCGGAAGTTTTACCATTATTTGTGCGATAAATAAATTAATTTCAAATATATTATAAACAAATAAGTTAGGTAAATAAATGATTAATTGTACAAATATTTATATTTCAAAAACATACAAAACAAATGAAAACAACATCTTGAACTCATAAAATCTGTTTTTTATTTGCTCAAATTAATTGTGTAATGAATATTTTTCATCGGATAAAAATGATGAAGGGATTCAGAACCATAACAGGTAAAGTCCATGAAACTTGAATCAGAGATATTTGGAAACGAAGAAATGAAAAGTAGGTACTGCATTGAAAGAACTCAGTATAGGAGACCAGAGTCATATTATTGTGTGGCACAAATTTTGCATTAATATCTAGGTTTGTTTTTTCAACAGACAATTCAATATTTATTTATTTATATAAGAGCATTTACGGTTTTCACCTTTGACATTTTGACAACAGAAAAATAAAAAATAGGTATCATATAGAAATGCTCGACAATCTATTGTTTTGGAGACAAAGGCTCTATAAGGGCTTTATGGCCCTCGGAAGTAAATAAATGATAAGTAAACCAACATTTTATATAGAGGAAATCCAGCAAAAACTCAAATAAAAAAAAAATTAGACTTGATCTATTTTGTTGCTGAAAGTTTCAATTCATACATTTGATAAATGAATAGAATTAAAATGTAATATTTTTTTTATGAATAGCGTGAAATTTGTAAGGTATTTAGGTAAATTGGGAGATCAGTGAAAATTAATTGGTTGGGGGGGTGTTAAAATTAACGGGATTATGTAAAATATAAATCATAATGTATTTTAAATCCGCCTCAATTACGAATATTAATTTTATTTTGATAATGAAACGTTCCACGTGAATGAATAAGAATAAATTTATTAATTTTTGTTCATTTATAATTTATTGCAATTTATATAGCACCGTATTGTTATAATTGGGTTATTTGGAAGAAATTCAAGTCTGCATCTTCGCGCCGATTAAAGTTATATATATAATGAGTTACAATCCATTGGATTGGTCTGCAACGAGTTTTGACTTATTTCTCCACTCCTCCCTATTCTCAGCCAGTCTCTTCAACTCCATATATGAGCCACAGCTCATGTCCCTCTTCAGTTGGTCCATATAGGCGTCTCTCGGTCGACCTCTGCCATTTGTGCCTTCGGTCCTGCCCTCTGCGATTGCGATGAGCAGTCCTGGGTGCCTGATGTTGTGGCCAATCCAATTAGCTCGTTGTTGGCAGATTCTTTTGAGGAGTTGCCTTTTTTCGCCAACCCTGGTTAACACTTCTTCGTTTTCGACGTGTTCCGACCAATGAATCTTCAGCATGCGTCTATAACACCACATTTCAAATGCCGCTAGCCGTCCGCTTTCCCTCTTACTGATGGTCCACGTCTCGCATCCATATAGCAGAATGCTCCACACAAAGGCTTTAGTGAGATTCTTCCTCACGCTTAGATCAATATTAGGGGATTCTAATATTTTGGATTTTTTGTTAAAGGCAATTCGTGCCTGGTTTATTCTGCTCACAATTTCTGATTTGGAGCGTCCGTCCTGGTTTATTCTGCTGCCCAAGTACACGAATTCTCTTACTTGTTTGATGCTCACTCCATTTATGGCAATAAAGTTAAGACAATTTTATTTATTTGGCATTTACATTTTCAAATTTTGTTTTCGAGCGCCCTCTAAAAAGGAGTTCAACAGAGTAAATTATATTTTAACATCTTTATTTCAGCGATGGTGTTTGCCACTTATCTTGAATTTTTTTTAGTGATGATAAAGTAGAACCTTGTACTAGAAATTTACTCAATAATAATTTTACGATCCATCTAATGCAGTGATTCCCGAAGTGGTCCAGATAGACTCCCAGGGGTCCACGGGAGACTCGTCGGGGGTCTACGTTGGCGTGACTTAAAAAATGGGGGTTTACGAGTTGTAAGCGGGGGTACACGAATCCATGGTTAAAGTATCGGATATTCTGTAAAGATACCAGATACTTAATGATTCGAGTAAATAGATATTCTGTAAAAAAACGAGAAGTTTTTGAAATATTTCAAATTCCTATACCATTTTGAAAATTCAGCGACGGGGAGGTAGAAATTTAATCACGTTTTATTTTTTTAAAGTACCCGCTGGTATGGATATAATAAATGGACATAATAATACCCGTTACATTGTAGAAAAAGGTACTGTGAGAAAATGTTCTATAAGAAAACTGAAGAGTTTTTGAAATATTTAAAATTCCTATACCATCTCGAAAATTTAGCGACGGGATGTAGAAATGCAGGGGGTCCACCGGAAAAACAAAATTTTGAAAGTGGTCTATGAGAGAAAAAAAGTTTGGGAATGTCTGACTAATGTATGAACCTCAAACGTATTGAATAATAAATTTACTTCCAGAATATTTAGTATTGTAGTTTACTTAGATGCCTACCACGTGAAGTTATTTTGCTAAACCATCAAATTGATATTGTAAGAAAACTTAGCGGTTGTGTCAGGCGTTATATGTATAATAATTTTCAAGACTAGTTACTTTTTGACCGGCTCTGCTCGGTAAATAAACATCATATACATGAAAAATAAACAATTGTAAACAGCATAAATACCTACTAAACTAAAGCATCATAAATACCTATTTATTTCATTAAAAATTATAAAACAAAATGAGTAATATTTACTACTATTATTTGGTGTTAATGACTATTTTGTATCGATCAGCACATGATGATGTGAATTCGAAGTCCGCGAGACCGGTCCTGCATTTTTGTATACTCATAATTAACACCAATCAATAATAATAACTTTTTTTATTTTATACATAAATTTAAAAAAAATATTGTATTTTGACATAACATAAAGAACAATATATTCTATTCCCATAAAAATGTTGAAACGCTTAAAATAATCTTGCCAATAAAATATAAGATTCATAATTGTTTTTTTTGAAAATTAATTATACTTACCTGAAATAGCCACAGACGGACTCATTTGTTTGTTAAATTTTCAAAATAATAATGTTATCTAAATATCATCACCTCATTCAAGGTAACATACATTTCTCAATGAATTATTGAATAACTAAGTTGTACTAGGCAATATATGTACATATGTTGTCAGCCAGTATTTCCTATAACTTCAAATAAAATAGTTATCTGTTGTGAAATTTCTAACAGTTTAAACGCATGACGAAACAACTGACTGACTTTTGTGTCAAGATTCACACTGAACTGGAAATTATAATGATATAACAACTCTCCCGAATCAACGGTTAAATATTATTCTTGAACACTTCTTTCAGTACCTACATTTTATTTATTGGTTAAAGAATACGGTTAGTTGCTTCCAAATTACATACTTTAGTCGTGGATATAGATATTGTATTCATATACCTATGTATAAATAAATTGTAATCTGCAAAAACTAAAAGGGAACAGAATTATTGTAATATCGTAGGTTTATTAAAGCGCTTTATATCTAATGCAAATAACAAATCATGGAAAAAACTTTAACAGCCTAATATTATTAACAATTTATCAGCCTCCCCTCTACAACAATTCAGAAGCAATTTTACTGATCAATACGAGTATTTAAACAATTACACATAATTATATTTATTTGAGCTATTCTTAGTTCAATTTCAAAGTTATTAAAAAGTTCGAATTTTAATTTTCATTTTAATGTTATTCAATGCTTTGTTATGACTGTTAAGACTGAAAATATTTTCGAACAAAATAAGAATTTCACATTGCAAAATTTACGATTCAAGTGTGTTTTATTTTTGAAGAATTAAACTCGAAAATATAAAATAAATCCATTTCTTCACAGCATCGACTCAAAATTTTCATGTTACAACATTTCAGAAAGGTGGAAAATACGATAGCGCAAAATACGATACATTTTTATAAATCTTTTACTTTACGATTTTTCTTCTCTTCAAAAGCGCTTCAACATTTTCTAGTCTGAACTTGCTTGCTTCTACTTATTTTCCAGCTTGTATTAGACTGTAAATAATAAAGTTTTTACAGGCACACTACTTGAATAAAGTTTGATCATTTCACTAAATCCTTATACTCAAGCTGAACATATTATAATAGTGTGATATGATTATAAAGTCTACAAGACGAGGTAAACTAGGACTGGCGTAGGTATGATAACGACATGTGTGTAGTTTGTAGACTGCTTATAATAGGTTCATGCAAAGTAGAGATGAATTGTATATGTATATTAGGTTAATAAAAATGGGAAAAAAATGCTGCGTTGTTTTACTATGAATACAGGTATTCTATATACTTAGATATTCAGGAAAAAATGTGATTTAAATGGTATTTTCGAAAGAAAAAGATAAATAAACCACACATATTTCAGGTGCGATATAGGACGGGCTTTGAAGAGCAATTTTTTGATGTTGCATACCTATCCCAGACGTTAGAACCAGCGACCTCTGAGTCTGTTAAAAGAGGTGGTTAAAGAAATTTTTGGAAAGACTCTGAAGATTATCCATATGCTTAGAATTTCGGATAATTTATTTACAATATGACTATATTATGAGTAAACAATTCATATCAGAAGATACCTACACCTATTTATAATAATTACCTATCGAATATTCGATATGAATCTCGCCATATATCCATTATCCGTTTTAATAAGTAGGTAATCGCTTTATCATTACACAATATAGAACTAACGAAAGTACTAACGAAAACTAACAGCATTTGCGCAACAGAATGCGTGTAGACCGTAAATAATGATGGGAGTGTAGTCGTATGTGCACCAGCCAATAAAATACCGAAGATAATCCTTTACTTTGCGAAAGCTATGTTGTCGCTGAAACGATCATATCTTATAATATATGTTGGTCCAACTTTTCAATACGCTCTTTACTACTTAGTTCAAATCAATATCAGTAACACTGTATGAAGGTGTATGCTCGAGAGAGAGCCCTTTGTTGATATTACCGAACTATCCCATCTTTTCTAAATTATTATCTTGTAGTGATTTCCCACAAAATAAAAAAGACTATTTTTATAAAGAAGGTATAGATCTACATAAACCCAACTTATTTCATATTTTCATCATACAAATTTCAACTAACCACCACCATGTTATGGAAAAAATTAAAAATTAAATGCAATTACCTTCATAGACACACCAAGTAATCCTTATAGATATGTAATAGTTCGAATACTAAATTTTCATGCCATCCCCCTCAAATTGAGTAGGCAGCAGACTAATTACATATAATAATCATGCGGCTGACCTGTTTGAGCCAATATACAGTTAAAAAATTGGGATGGGTGGCATATTATTCTTATTATTGAATGGAATATGTTTTATGTCTTAAATGTGATGTTTTACAAATATCCGCCTTTATTTAATTTAACTTTATGATAAAAAAAATTATTGAGCTTTAAACTTAATAACAAGGATCACCTCAACGCATTTTTGAAAAACCGGGTCTCTATTAAATAAACTGTAGGTATCTACATTCATTTTCTACGCGAGCTTTTATTGAAGTATTTTGTGTACAATGTTGAGTGTTTTCGTTATAACTGTAATAGTAGGTAAGTACCTACTCTTTCATGTTGAAGCAGTAAAGTTAAATGTTGGAGTTATTACTGTCGTAATTTCCTCCACTCAATTAGTTATCTGTAGGTATTATGTATGCACTTTATTCAACAATATAAGTATCTACTGAGGTAAAAGAGCTTTGAATACTGAAAAGAAAAATATAATGAGAAGTGCAGATTTTTCAAAATTGTAACAATGCAGTTTCTTTTGTAATAATTTTTTTTGAGTTATTTTGAATTTGAGTTATTTTGATATAGTTGATATATTTGATATAGAATCAGTGAAAGTGAAAATAAGATGTACCTAAACGATTTTTTAAAAATACATCGATCATAAAAGCTAGAAAAAATAAAAAAAACGACTACCTAGCCATAAAAATTGTTATCAATATTTTTTACTGGAGTTTCCAAAAAAGTTTTCAATTAACAATATGTAGCTTATATTACATTACTTACTAACATTTGTCATTAAAATTTGACTCGATTTTATCAATCAATTTAACTTGAAATATTATTTTAAGTCATCGATAGTTGTGTACGTTATAAAGATAAATAAATATATAAATCAAAAAACTACACATACTTAATTATTCTTTGTGTCAAATATTGTAAGACTGCATTTTTCACATCACCCTTATCATATGAAATGAAAAATAGCGAAAAAAATCAATGTAAGTATAAAAAGACATTTTTTTACAAATGGATTATTCCAGTTTGATACCAAACCCCACATTTATTATATTCTTTTCAATCGTTTATGAAACACTCAAATAAAAAGCTTGAAGAATTGTTAACCTTTTCCTACAAAGCCAACATGTTTTGTGTCATTGTCATAGGAAAAAATAGGTTCATCTTGCAGAGGATCTAAAATTGTCATGCAGTACAAGATAACCTCTCATGATTTTGCCATATAACCACGTGATGAAATATAACGTCACGTAACTTCCTTATGATATAAAAATAAAGCTTTCAGGAAGGTGGCATACTCCAAATTGTAGATTTTTAATATATTAAAAGCTCTTTATTTTTATTTGAAAGGCTACAATTTTACATAAGAAAAAAGAATACTGGGACATTGAATTCAGAAAATGCAATTGAAATTTCGCTATTTTCTTATTTAAAAATATTTTTGTAAATACCTAAGTACCTATAAAAATATCTTTCAGAATGTATAACCATAATACTCGCTATTAATTTAGATGAAGTTTTGGTACCTACATATTATGTATGTCACAGAAGCGGCTGATGAGTTGTGGGAGTGCGGTGGAGTAATAAAAAATACCTTTATATAATAAAAACAGTTTTACATTTGATTACTCTCCATGATAACGAAAATATACACATATGTAATCGAATTGTAAGAACAAATGGCAACAAATGGATTTCTAGAATCCTGGAGTGAAGTGCGTGAAAGGATTTGAGACTGGTGACATTTTTGTATTTTATGTAAGTGATGGGAATGAAATAAGTTAATGTTGCTTGAGACAGAGAGTAATGAAAAAAAATGAAGAGGCCTTTATGCAGAATTTGAAGGATAAGATTAATACTAAAATGCCGTGTCCCAAGTAGGTATAATAGACTGACACACTTCTTTCGCTTCTTCTACTTTTCTACAAATTATCATACACGCACGTCGATTTCTGTTACTGAACACACAGCTGTTCTTAATTGTTGTTGGCATTCACGTGGTTCATGTATGCCCACGTTTCCTCACATCCCTTTTTCAGACTCGAGATGGCTTGTAGTAGTGGCAAAATCATTTATTCTTCTTCTATCAGTGCCGTATCAGGTTCCCCCGAAGTAGGCGATTACTCTAAAGAATGCTTCTATGTACTGCGCTATGCGGACCAGCTCTCCCATCAATATTGTTCCGGTCCATTGCCTTTTATTATGCAGCTACGACATGTGCTTCTTTCCCACTCTACGACGTCTCTCAAGTTAAATACTTTTGAAATAAAAAAAAAACATTATTTTACCAAATTTATAAAGAGATTGACCCGTTTCAGCGCTCCTAAGAATGAACCGCCGGTAGTAGATATGATAAAAAGACCATGTTAGAAAATTGTGGTTTTACGGTGTTCTGAAGTGTGTTGTGTGATGACGTGTATTAATAATTAAATGTTGTGTAAACAGTTAGAAGTTGTACACATACATCCACACAGTGTGATGGCAGCAGCGTCACGGAAATGCTGATAAAATAATGTAATAATAACATTGTTGCCATGGCATTGTGACGCGTATATGACGTAGGTACGAAGTTTGAATTAAATTGTGCCGAGAAGATAAATATTGTTATACCAGCATTATTAAGCTCGGTTTCATTAAAGATTCAACATCGCGATGAGTATTAATGAACCAACGATACCACTAAGACACATCTCATATGTGAAGTAACCAGTAAATATAGACAGAAATGATTTTAAAGTTTCGTTTTTACCTGATATTTCTAAAGTACAGAATTTTGCATTATGATTTTCTCACACTATTATTTAGAACCAATTTTTTGCACGTTAATTTTTGTTCCGTTCGTTAATGTTACTTACACGTTAAAATTGGTCGCGGATCTATAAAACTTTGCGAGTGATAAATATGTAAACTTAGTGGAAAACTCGACTTACAGTCAAATTTTCAGTCAAACTATCAAAGAGTTCGTCGGTAGCCTGGAGGAAGAGTTTCGGCCTTGTGAACAAGGGGTCCGTGGTTAGATACCAGGTGCCGGCAAACTCCCCTTTCACGACACAAGCTTTTAGTAGCTCACTGTGAAAGGTGTATAAGGTTGTATTTGGGTTTTCAACAAAACCCAGATAAATCTTTATATTTACATCATTTATCTATTAAAATAATAGGTATTTTGTTTGATTTTATTGGCACTAACAAAGTGGTAATCACGATACATTTTTTTAAATACCTATTGAGTTATAATAAATATACACTACACCACATATTTTTTTATAAAACATTACTGGTTTCAACGCTAAGATGCGTTATAATTTGAAAAATAATATTTTACAATAAAGTTTACTCATTTAAAATTAACTTCCACCAAGCACCGTTGGTCGGCAGTATTAAGTGCAGTGATGTTTTCACAAGCGGTTTTTTCGCGGACATTTTAATGGGGCCTTCTTATCTTGGACACTCACTAATACTCACTAAAGGTTGAAGTTTTTACATAAAATACTCTTCACAAATATTATTTGCTGTGTCGGTGTTCAAGTAGTAGAAATCCATAACGAAATTAAAAACAAAAGATAATAATTATTTAAATTAAATCAAACACTGTTTCATTCGTCGTTGTAATAAGTATGTAAGTATTGTGTTATTACTGATGATGACTACATTGTAGTTGAAAACGTTCTAATAATTAAAACAATCTCATAGTGGAATGATACAGTGTTTGATTTAATTTAAATATTATCTTTTATAATGCATTTCCACAAAGTTACACTTGAAAATATAGGATATTTAAAAAAAAATATTTTCTACAAAAATATTGCGTTCTTTATTCAAGGAGATATCTTTCGTCTTATAAGGAAAGTGTCAACGATTGACAATGTCTCTCTCAATAAAGAACATAACAAAGTAGAAGAAAACTCTATACAAACTTTGCATACTGCCTCTTTACTATAAAGACATTCCAAGAAAGAGACTGCTTGTGCAAAAAGTGGCTTGTAAATCTATGGACTAACTACCAGACCAAGTAAAATATTTATTAGATAACATTGTGTAAGTACCTACTGAAAGTATTCTCTTATCCATAGTATAAAAGTTTATTATTATGATGACATTGTGTATAAAATGGGAAAATAAATATTTATCACACCGACTCTCTATGCTTTATGACATGTCACTTGTTGTTTTTACTTAAATATTAATCCATCTTTTTGAATAAAATATTCAATACGTAGAACACCATTTGCGAATATTATAAAAAAAATGTACCGTCTATTTTTTTTATTGTGCGGGCAAGAAGAAACCTAGCATGTTATATGTAATAATGAAAAACACAGGTTAATAAAAAAAAAAACTTTTTGAATACGTTTGATGAGGATGATGTGATTTTATTCTATTCTATTCTTCTCAAGGCCATCCACTCGTTTGCGAGTGATTTAGGAAAGGATGATGTGATGTACCTACCTATGAATCCAAAAATTTATTTAAGATCCGTGTAATGAGCAAACTTTACGTGTATGTAGTTATGAAATTATCCCTCAAAGTACGAGTCTTGCTCCAATTTGAGGGAATCAATTATGTTTTACTGTGGATTTGTGAATAAAATGATTATTTTTGTAAAACAAATCTACCTTTATTTGTTCCATGGTAAAAATAAGTACCTAAGTATTTGAATTTCGAATTTATTCATTTAAAAATTTAAAACACATAGAAAGATCCAGCTTTTTGCTTCAAAATTGACGAAAAAGCAACAGATTTGACACTGGTAGTATTTTATGTGCACTAATAAAAGCAATAGGTAGTTATTATTTATTTCTTTGAGGTTGTAAAGAAATCATCCGTAAACATCATCATTAGTTCAAACTGAAAAACAATCATTCAATTGAATTAACTCAAATTTCAATGCGTTTTATAACTACGCACAAAAGTAAATTTTGGGTAGGTATCACGGAGTAGTTTGACCGTCATCCGATTAGGTATTCATTTTCTAGAAACATTTTGTTGATACATTTTTAAATCTAACATACTATAAGAGATATCGACTAGCTGTTCTTGTAAATGTCATAATAAAACAAATCAAAAACATTTTATTACTACCTGGCAAAGCTATAAACAGACGCTATTGTGTTATTGTTGATAATAATTAAAATAAAAATAAATAAATTATATAACAACTCTTCCGCTAACCGTCAGTTACAATCTCTTCATAAATTTACTTCTGTTTCCGTAATTTTTATTTTTTATTTCTTTTAAAATTGATGTTCTGCTTTCGATTTGAAATAAATAATAAAAAAAATATTGAATTTTGTTATTTGCCTTTGGGGTATCTTGATGAAATATGATTTTTCTATAAATGTGTGCCGAGGTGAAAATTTTCAGTGTAAATAATGATATTGTTGAAAGTCTCTGAAATTTAACGGAACAGGAAATTTATTGATAAAGTGTGTGATTTTGTTTTTTTTTTATTTTTAATAGAGTTGATTCACGAATAAAATTAATATAATTTATTTCGTCAGTTTTGGAAAAAATTATATAAATATTTTTCAATTTCTACAAGGACTATAACAAAAACAACAAGACAAAATGCAAAATTAAAATGCGTAAGAAAAACGAACAAAGCAGATAATGCCGGTGTGCATTATCAAAGAACCACGAAATTTATACATATTATATTTTTATACATGTCATATACCTACATAGGTTTTGGATAATTTTATAACATTATCTCGCAAAATTACAAAGATACTTTAAAACTTGTACTACAAAGCAAAAGTTTGAATATTCTTATACTAAGCTACAATACGTATGTAGTTACGTCTGAAATAAACTTTTCCGTTATAATAAAACTTAATGTGATGTTAATGGGTGATATTTCACCGTATTCACAAGATGTTTTAAGTTGGTCTGCATAGGAAATAAACTCGACTATGTAACCTGCATTAAAATACTAGTACCTACTTTTAATAACACTATAATACTTACAGTAAGGACCACAAACTGCATAACTTTTGAAAATTGTTCACATTCAACAATAGAGATAAAAATTGCAGTTATATAATAGGTATTATTTCTCTACCACAACAGCATATCCAACAAGCGCATGTAACAATTCAGATTTGCCTCTTCATGCCAATAAAAATAATATATTCAAAATGGGTGGCATGTCTCACCTCATTGTTAGATTGAAGATGTTAAATATCTTTTGGTGAATTTTGAAGAACATCTGCCTTTTAAAGGACATACCTATTTTTTATCGAGAGCTCCATGGAGTGTCCCCGAAAACATATTTACGCAAAAAAACACGTATGTAAGGTAGACAACAAATTTATTTTTCATTTTATATCTCACCATGGATCAACTGAAAATCTACGATCGAATATATTATTTTGGTGCTATAGGTAAAGGTCAAAAAGCAACGATCATATTATTCTGCTGCAAGATAGAATCTCTTCTTCAGCTTGTGTCCATATAATTATTATTGTAGACCTCTTTATGAGCAAGCCATTGTTTGTTTTTGTCGACGTCTTCTACCCGAAACCCACTATTTTATTTTAATCGTATTCTTGACCAATAATAGACCATGAGTTTGACTCCGTCTTCTTCATAACTGTGTGCCTTTTTATGGCTACAAAAAACTGACACCACGTATTTAACAAATGAAGAAATCGTAACCTTTTTGAAAAAATAATAAACATTCAGGTTGCGTGGTAAATCTTTAAGTAGAATGAATAAATATTATTAGTAAGTATGGGTAAGTACTACACAAGGAACAGTATTGCATCAATCAATTGAGCACTATTGGTTACTATCTCTCAAATTAATACAAATTATTCCCCGTTCCGTAGGTATTCGTTATTCTGTCTTTTACATACCTAGTGTTCACATTTGTACACTAGGTATTACCATCAATAATTAGCATTATTTTAATAAAAATAAAACCTTGTTATTTTACGCATACCAACTATTGTTAAGAATCGATTGATAATACATGGGTACTTACAAAGCAGAATACACGAGTCAATACCCATAATAATATCTCTCCACTCTTTGTTCTGTGAATAAAAATGAAATATTGAAATTATTTTCCTCAATATTTTATTTGATCCAATAAGTAACTTCTCAAATAAGGCACACAGGTATAATTTAATGTTTACATATCATTAAATTACGAAGTAAAAATAATGCCTTTAATATTATAAGATACCTACTAATAAATATAATAATCAAACAAGAATTTAATATTTGAGTAGGTATATTCGTCTGTTTGAATAATTACATACGTAAGTACTACGGCGGTTCATACTCAGGAATAATTAAACGACGGCATCTCTTTACGACTACAACACAGCCCTTCTTCTTTCATGCTTTTGAATCGATATTAAACTTAAGATTTTTAAACTATTTGTATACAAAAACATTTTATTTGCTTAGTAATCAAATTATCAATACACATTTTTAAATAGGGCTATTTAAATATTATATATTTTGTATTTTGGATATTGTGTCTATTCAAATGTATTACCTGAAACGTATCTATAATAATATTCTGTAATACTGTTATCTCATGGGTTAGTTGGAAGATATTGCGCTTCAGCGATAAACTCGACCATTGCACAAAATTATTATGTGCTCAGTGGTAATGTTGTCATGTTTTTTTTTATTCTTTGTATACAATTTTTTAGCAATAAAGATTATTCTTATTATTATCTCGTCGAATCAAAAAAGTGGGGAACGTGCAATAGATTAGCGTGCATGCACGTCTCTCCATGCAAACAAAAATTTAGATACTAATTGAGAAAAAGACATTAAAATACATAATGACGAGAAAATAGTTAAAAAGAAAATTTCAATAAATCCACATTGAGTGCAAATAACGATTTTTGTATGATATTAGAATTCAACTTATTCATTGAAAAAATATACAGGATTATTAATTAAGTTGTTCATCTCTTGCAAAATTATTATCTACTTTATTCTTTGTTGCAATTATGATCTTTATGATTTTGTCAATCTCCAAGCACCCCCGTTGTAACATTGAGAAAACTGAAAGTGATACAGGTAAATTGACAAGTCATTAAAATAAAAATAAAAAATCGGTAACATCAGTAAAAAATTAAACGCAACAATAAAATAAAAACCCTTTTGTATTGAACAAACATCAAGGAAATCAACTGAAAAAAGTTTAATAAAAATCAATTGCCTTTCTGATCAGTGAACAAATATAAATCGAAGAAATATAATATTTAATCGAACATGAATAATTTGTTTAAAGCTTTTATACTCATAGGATGTATTTTTTTATTTTTTTACGAGGAACTTTTCTAAATTTTTCTATGTAAAAAATCTTAAGTTTTCTGTATCTAGCAGGAAATGTTTTTTTTTTTGATTTTTTCATATTTTTTTATTATTATTGACTTGATGATATTCTATCTAGCTCCTTATAAAAAAAAATTGTTTAATTATTTTTATATAAAAATATGTAAGTATGTAGGTATCTTTTTCTTTATTATAAAACTGTGTACAACTTCATAAACTCAGTCAGCTTAAAGCTTATCTCATTAAAGTGATGTTTGCCGGCATCTGCGGGATCGACTTGTGCACTTCTTGTGCATGAAGCCGAGACTCTACCTCCAGATTACGTATGAACTTTCATTAGAAATGTATACATTTTTCACACTTACTAATCTTCCGAGTTTCATCATGGATGTCCTATAGCGTTTCTGCCCATTATGATGTTATTTTTATAACAAGACTATTAAGCGCCCCAACCATCACAATTGGGTATCTACTACCATTCTATACTATGAAATTGAACGGAGTTAGGTAATCCATGTTTATCGATGTATTTTTACAATTGAACCATTGTATGAGGTCATATATGTAAATTTAACACATGAAACTACCATATAAGGCTTAGAAAAGACAACGTCACCTTATTCGGTAGTGCCCCGGACGGGATTTGAACCCGTATCCCTTAATCTTGTCGCGAGGAGTGCTTTGTCCAATTAAGCTACCGGGCGACTTGCTGAAGGCTCCGATATTCTCTGACGAACCAAAAATGATAATAGAATATAAATAGATGTCTCTGGAATCGTACCTAGAGAGTTCATGATAGGTATAATCCTGTCTGACTATACATGGTAGTATCCAGCATGTGGTACCCATACTAGGTATCTCAGAACAATACCTACACATGAAGCTGTCATCGGGTTTATAAGAGAGAATATCGGAGCCTTCAGCAAGTCGCCCGGTAGCTTAATTGGACAAAGAACTCCTCGCGACAAGGTTAAGGGATGCGGGTTCAAGTCCCGTCCGGGGCACTACCGAATAAGGTGACGTTGTCTTTTCTAAGCCTTATATGGTAGTTTCATGTGTTAAATTTACGTTAGGTAATCCATTTTATATTCCAGAAAAAATAATATTCGCAGACAACTCTCAAGCATATTCTGTGGATTATCCAGTCTTCAAATATTTTCAGTTAGTTTTTGAGTACAATAGCACGTTTAATGGCCAGTTTCAATAATCTATCTATCCGCTACTGTCGATTGAAATCTGTTTTGTTCTATATTTTAAATCATACATTTCAATCGACAGTCACGGATAGATAAGTTATTGAAACCGGTCATAAGACATTTAACATATTCAGTTCAGCTATGTAATATGCCTCTCATACTTCTTGTTTTTACTTTTGTTGGCACGGAGAAGAAAAATTGCGTATTAATTACAAACAGATAGTCCATTGGCTTCTCCACCTGTTGAAAATGTTGTGATGGTACGAACGAACGAATCGCTTGATATGATCGTGGTCACTAATTTTACGTTACATTTTCGGTGCCTGGATCCTTTACTTCCCTGAAATATTTTTAATTTCAAAACAGAACATAAATGTAGATAGGTAGGTACCTACCTTCTAAAATAGAAAAATCTTTTCGGATGTAGGTACATTGTATGTGCGTAGTTCTTGTAACAAAGTGTGTTATAAGCAATAAAGTTGAATTAGAGCAAAGTGTTCCCAAGATGTTTCATGAAGAAAATATGGCCAACATGTTTTGTTACACATACGCGAATAAACAGTAACTTTAGTTTATCGTACCCAAAGTACTAATTTTATTATTATTAATTACAACGAGTTGAAAACTTATGGTAGATAATTATTTACTCAAAAGTTAAAAACTTGAGAGGCTTTTTGAACCAATTTAGATACTTATAACATTATTTCCGTATTTCAAGAATCAGCCTGCAAAGAAATAACCTTTACTATACAGGAGCTTCAGGAGGCCAAATCGTAGTTGAAACATTTTTTTTTAGAAATAACAAATTGTTATTTCAGTGAATTAAATATTTCTAAATTCGTTCGATTTCGGGACAAGAAAAGAAGAGGAATATACAAATATACCTATAGCAAATGATATAAGTATTTACAGCATTGCTTTGACCAGTAGTATATTAAATTTTAAACGTAGTGTTCGATTTTCATTGGATTATTACACCTACATAAGTGAGTGACATAAGACATTTCACAGGACCTTTTTACTCACGCAGGTGTGAAAATAATTTAAATGCGAATACTACGGTTAACATTTAGGTGCGTGTTCTTCAGAGATATAATAATACTACTATGCAAAGTAATATTGATACGATGTATAAGAGCAATGAGCCGAACCAAGATGAAATGAAATAAAATAAAATGTTATCATTATTTGTTATCTGCAGGTAATTGAAAATGTAGAAAAGTGAGTTGAGAAAATATAGTTAAGTGCTATGGCCGGATACCGGATAACTGATGTTCGGAAAGATTTTAATCGGGGCAGCCGGATATTTTCCCGTAATTATTACAAAGATATACTCAGGACAACGGTTCCCAGACAGAAATAAAGATTGAAGTCACGATCTGCAATGAGATCCACTACGCGGAAGTTGATTAATTGACAGAACATCACATGTATGAACAAATCACACAGATCAAGCTAGTCCCAGATTATAATATTAATCTTGCATTGTGGGTACCAACTAACACGACGATTCACACACATTCAATGATCTAGGCACATAAACGAGTACATGGAACACCCTTGTCTTATCTTCATTGTATTGAACACACATTTTTTTGTTATAAAATTAATTGATTTATTATCTACACCACAGAGTCACTGATAAGCCTCTGAGACAATAGCGAAAAGTCAATACACAGGTAGCCAGCAGACAAAATGACTAACTGCAAAATATGATAGAATGTCGTCCTTTTCCTGACATTCAAAATTAGTAGCACATTTCATCGCTGAAACAAAGGTGTAAGAATAATATCATTTATAATTGATGATTTGAAATATTTTATTTCACTTATTTGTAACCTTTTATTGGGTACTCAAAAAGTTACATAGAGTGTGTGACCTTTTAATTCGTTAGAACTTTACAGAATACCTTCTTTTGAATACAATAAAATATATTTATTATGATAACCGGATAGTAGGAATATTAAACTAAAAGTAAAGAATATCCATTTTATTAAAAAAAATATATAATGTAGGCATACCTACATAAGCAGATACTTGTTATTTTTTAATACCTCGTTATAAAATCGTTTGTAGTATGTATTTATTGCTCGATACAAGTGCCTAGTATCAGAAAAATAACAGTTCAAAGTAAATGTACCAGGTATTTTAATCATTATTATTATTACAATAGACCTGGGTATTATTGTAAGCAAGAGTACAAAAGCACTCAATAAAATACTTTTTCATTCCAATATGCAGTGAAGGCAAGTACTAGGTTATTCGAAAATGAAAATCAAACACATCATTAAAAAAGTTCTGCGTAAAGTACACTCTATTATCTACACAAGAAGCTTTTGATATGAACCAAAATACTTTTTTCATAGCTTAGAAGGGGCAACATCATTTGCGAAAACTATTAAGTATAATATTTCAGTATAACTACTACTACTACTACTACTACTACTACTATACCATCACGGCATATCCCACAAGTGGGGTAGCCAGCAGATCAGCTGCACGTATGAAACATGCAAACTGTCCTCTTCATGCCAATATAAAATCAAGACATTCAGGATGGGTGGCAAGCCTCATCGCTGAATTTAAGATGTAAAATGTCTTATTTTTTTCGAACACCTGCCTTTTACAAAACTTACGCAGAAGAGTGGGAGACCAATTCTTTACCGGGTGCTCCACGGGATAAGATTTCAGTATAATATAGTAAATAATAATCAGTATAATATAAAAGTATAAGAGTTCGTCGGTAGCCTGGAAGTAGAGTCTCGGCTTCGCAAACAAGGGTCCGAGGTTCGATACCAGGTGCCGGCAAACTCCCCTTTCACGACACAAGCTTTGAGTAGCTTACTGTGATAAGGCTGTATTTGGGTTTATAACAAAAGTCCAGATAGGTATATATTTTTTTTTTAAAAATTGTTAAATAAATGACTTGTTAAATATTTTGTAAATTTTTAAGCAAAATATTCCTAAAAATATTGATTGTTTGTGCATAATATTATGATTTTTAAATTAGACTGTTGTTTGATAAATGAAGTTCCAGGTTTCAAGATTAAAGTCCGTCGAAGAAATTGAAATAATTTGCTTATAATCTTATATTACGTTTTCTTCTCCACAATATACTGGGTCTTTTGTAATCTACACGAAGGCGGATAAAATTTTTTTAAAAAAATATAGGTACATGCTTATTTTTATATTTATGTAATAAAAATAATAATTTCGTGGCATTCAAAATAAGTAGCATATAATTTGTAACGGATGGTTTGTAATATTTTATCTATCTATATCTATCTATTCCCTCACGCCGTATCCCAAGTGGGGAAGGCAGAGAGAACGGAACGCCAATTAGATCTGTCCTTACATACTTCTTTCGCTTCCTCTACAGTCATACAATTTCTCATGCACGCACGTCGGTTTCTTTTACTCAAAACACGGCCGTCCTTGAGAATTTGATCTACATGTTCAAGCCATGTAGTTCTCGGACGCCCGCGCTTCCTCACACCCCTCCTTTCAGCCAAGTATATCCTCTTTGTCATTCTTTCCTCTTTCATTCGTTCCACATGACCAAACCATCTCAATTTATTTACATGCATTCTATCCACAACACTCCTCTTGCATCCACTCATTCTTCTAATATCCTCATTCCTCACTCTATCACGCAACGTTTTACCAACAATCCTCCTCAGCGATCTCATCTCCACAGCATTTATTCCACTTTCGTCATTCTTCAACTATGTCCACGTTTCGCTTGCATACATAAGTGTCGGTACCAGGATGGTATTGTGCACTAGCAATTTTGCCATGTTCGACACATTGTCATTGCTGACAATGGGTCGAAGTGCACCATTAATCCTACTCGTAGCACCGGCTACTTTTCTTCTTTCGATATCCTTGTCACATCTTCCATCCCTCGCAAACAAACTTCCTAAATATACATACTCGTCCACTTGCTCCAAACATTCATTTTCAACCTTTATTTCACACATTGTTCTATCAATCTCTGTTTCAAAAACCAGCACTTTCGTCTTTGTCACATTCATTTTCATCCCATTCATACTACATCTATCATATAAAACTGACACAATCTTTTGTAAATCACATTAACATGTAATATTTTATTTTCCTTTTATTGGATACTCGAAAAGTTACATAAAAGGTTGTGTGACCTTTTGATTCGTTAGGACTCTACAGAATACCTACTTTTGAATACAATAAAATATATTTATTATGATAACGGGATAGTAGGAATATTAGACCAAAAATATAGAACATCAATTTTATTTCTATAAAAATATCTCAAATGTAGGCGTACCTACATAAGCAGATACTTGTTATTTTTAAAACTTCCAAAATATAAATGTAATAATAATATTCTCTAAGCTTTAATTCTTCAGAAATCACGTTATTCAAATAACTAGGTATTTACGTATACTTTATTTTATTCTGAGACAGAACAGAATTAATATTCCACAGCAAAACGTGTAGGTAATTGAAAATAAATTAAATTTCTTTTTTTATTTGATATTAGCCTCGGATACATAAACGTTAAGGCAAATTATATACATGGATACATGTAGGTGATTCAGGTAAAATTTAATTATTTGATTCCAAGGTTACTCCGTTGGTAAAAAAACATTTTAAAAACATTTAAGGTGTCAAATTGTGTAGGTACCTACTTTAAGAGATTTCTAACACTCGAAATATTTTGAAATAGAATTATTGCTTTTAACTTCCGTGTAGATAATATACACAATATTTCTCTAAAAATAAACTCTTTTTTTTTATACTAACGCTGGTTACAATTATAAGAGAATAATCTCTCGGTGTTCAGAGCTGCAGTGAAAAAGACAGCTTCGACTATCGCCGACCTTCATAGGGGAGATGGCACATAGAGAATAAGACGAAAACATATTTATATTTTTAAAAGAAAATCTGGTTTTCTTATATCTCTTAGTATATCTCTTAGTATATCTCTAAGCAACAGTTTATATTTTGAATGTGAAATAGGTTGGTAGAAGGAGAAATCAAAAAAGGAATATTATTTCGATCACAAAAGAGATAAATGCTAACAGCGAGGAAGCAAGTTAAACTTCTTACTCATTTTGCAACACGCCTTCCGTTAAACGTATGTAAGTTAAATTGAGGGCTGTTTCTTATAAAATATTTGAATGTGACTTACAACATAATAATCAGTATTACGGGGGTGGCACCACCCTCACATAAGGGAGTACCTACGTAAGTAAGTAAATAATAATAATGCAAAGCTGTTATAAGTAGGCAAAGTTTATTTACAGTACGCAAGATTACAATATTGAGTATACCTACTGCGGTTGCTAAATTAGTCATGATTACTAATTTATTTTACTCTATCTTCAAAATTTAATACAGGTTGTTTTCATTTCAAGTTTTTTTTTAACTTTTTTTTTCATACATTATCCAGATCCGTTTTAAATACAATTATTGATCAGTTGGTTATTCAGTTATAATAAATTTCCACTACCTCAAAGATGATGTCAATGATTATTGATATTATGAAAAAGTTTTTTATATTGTCTATATAAATAATTTTCCTAGCTCGAATATAATATTTGAGAATTTAGACAGAAATTCCGAAAGTGGTGGAGATGTTATTTCTAGTACAGGACAGAGATGCCTACGACAGAATGATAGTCGACGTTGGGAGACCTAACATGCCACTAAGAAGATAAAATTGGAATAATATTGGCTGATGGTTCTTAGTGGAAGTTCATAATAATGTAATTTACTTGTATTTGTAAACCAGCTTTCAAGAGATTTTGCCCTCTTCTTTAGACATACGAAAAAGACGATAGCTCTTGAAATTCAACTTTAAAATACAATAAGTCAATGTAAAATTCATATTTTGTTAGTTTGTTTTATTAGATATTATTCTACCTAGTTTTTCATGTTCTAGATACGGACTTCAACTGAAATATTGCAGATACAACGTTTTAACATTGCCATGTTAGAAAATTATTATTACCTACCTACTTGAAACTTGACATTATTATAATAATAATGTTTTGTATTCAAACAATTGATATTCAACTTACGACATCTGGCAACACACATGGGTGTTGTATTATTGTAATATTGATAATCATAATTTATTCCGTACGCAGAAAACGTTGCCAGATATAGGTAGATATGTTATATCAGTGTTTCATAAACGAGAGTGCGTGAATAAAAAAATAGACCTGATAGACATGTATCGCAGTACAAAAAAATTATCTTATAAAATATATTCCATAATGCATAATAATTCTGTTTCACTCCAGTTAATGATAATAGTCTCTTTTCTATTCATTTTAGCTATTATACCTATGAAAACAATGAATATAACTACTATAATAAACAATTATGAAATCATTCAAGTCTGCAACACAAAATATGTTATGTACCTTTTAAGACCATGTTACAAACTAATAATGTTTACCTATGTAAAATGACTCACTTCTAATAATATAATATATGTACATATATTATGACTTTATGAGCCATTCTGAATTTACATACTTTTATCAATGCATCTATACCTAGGGGCTCGAGGAAGATATGCACATAGCTTTTTGAACCAACGCACATATGAAATTATATTCGTTGCAAATTTGATTGGTTGCGTTACCTATTTATCTTCTAGTCTTCATTAAAAAGCGTTGAAAATATTAGGTATATTGATTTTCATAACTCTCGTACCTATATTAAAACGAAATCAAGACATTTATTTATTTATTTTATTCTTCATTGTACATTGGTTATAAAATATTACAAAGTAAAACTATGTCATAAAAATATCAGTTATAACACGATTTATGGTATAAACATAAATATTTAGTGACTCGGCTTAGTACCTACCTTTGTTTTTAAAAGTTCAAAGAGATGTTTTTATTTCGAAAGGGGTGTGGGTTGTTCAAAATATTGAGAACCACTGCTTTATAGGCTAAAATTTGGAATATAAATGAAGAAGGAGATTATTTTACACAGATACATACCTATGTGCAGAAGATATAACTGCTAGCAAAGATGCCTTTAGATGTCGCGTGATGTGAGAATTAATACGATAGATACCTAGTTTAAATTCCAATTTCGCTAAAATATCTACGAATCATAAAATTGGCTGAAAACCGTATAGTAGATGCTATATATAAGTACTTTTTGTCATTATGATGGAAAACCGAAGAAGTTTCGAAAATTACCGACCTTGACCAAATTATTTACTACTACTACCTATACTACTGTACCACCGTGATAATTAATGTCACATTAAAGAGGTAGTCAGCGGACTAACTGCTCGTAATCAGCACGAAGATTATCCTCTCAGTGCTAATAAAAATAAGACATTCAGAACGGGTAGCAAACCTCATTCAGAATGTATTTTTTTTTATTTTACGAACACCAGCCTTTTGCAGGACATTTTAAAGTTTACAGAAGTAAATGAATACATTTTCGCTACATTTAATTCTATTCTTGAAAACTCAAGGTACCTAGGTAACTTTATACTATTATCAAAAATATCAAAAATAGAATAGAAGACTCTTTGGTAAATTAAGTTTAATTTTACTCAATTTGTGAACTATATTAGCAAAATCAATTTCAAAACATTTCAAGCGGTAGGTAGTTTAAAATAATTATTATAAAATTCGAACCTTGACAACTCCCAGGCAATTTAAATAATAACTAGGTATTAAGTACTTAACTCCGAATTCATAGACAATATTCATTATTGTTATGGTAATGGTTGGAAATAAAAATAATTGTGTAAATTTAATAGTGGGTACTCAAATTGCTGCAAGCTTATTGAAATGATCGACATTTTCACGAAAGTTCTTCAAAATCGACGATATTGTGGGGACATATTTGTGACTAACTTTTTCGTATTTGCAAACACATCCATATTTTCAAAACTTCGCATGACGAATAATTATAGGATATTTATAAGATTAAGATAAGCTGCTGGCTAACCAACCTGTGGGATAATCAAAAAATCATCAGATTATATACCTACAATAATTAACGAAAAATCATCAGATTATATACCTACAATAATTAACGAAAAATCATCAGATTATATACCTACAATAATTAACGAAAAATCATCAGATTATATACCTACAATAATTAACGAAAAATCATCAGATTATATACCTACAATAATTAACGAAAAATCATCAGATTATATACCTACAATAATTAACGAAAAATCATCAGATTATATACCTACAATAATTAACGAAAAATCATCAGATTATATACCTACAATAATTAACGAAAAATCATCAGATTATATACCTACAATAATTAACGAAAAGTCGATAGTTTATGTGTAAATCGATAGTTTTTTTTGATAAAACCAAACATTCCCTAGTTCCTGAATTTCATTACAAAAAATAATGAAAATGAAATAAGTTATTGCTAGTAACTGTGAAATTGATAACCCTCAGTTACATACTAAAATAATAAAATTACTATTTGTGAAAGTTAATGAGAAAGCATTACAATAAAATATTATCATAAGGAGGAATATTGTCATATTGCGTGATGAAAATTAAATATTATTATTATTACGTATAATATAATGTTGTGTAACTTGTGTAACGAGACGCAGGTGACTGGTGGAAGGTATTATTATTTTATCAAAATACTGCGAGTATCATAGGGTACAATCAGCTAGTTTGATCAGTGGTGGCTCGTAATTTGATCACAATAATTAACTTATATTATTGTAAACAATATTACTTATGGGAGACAATATATAATTGAATTTCGAAAGCTGCTGAAACTGGACAGTGTTAATAATATATATTTTTCTGTCATTGTTATTTATTTATGTGCCAGGAAAATACTTTAACTTCTTTGTTTGTTTATTATGATGTGCGTTTTATTATTATTTGTAGAGGTTTGTTAAAAATATGTTTTATTCACCTAAATATGTTTGTTCGTTTCCAGACGATTTTACTAGAAGACCACTTTTTTAAACAATACATTATCCGAGAACGGGATATTAAAGAGTTGTTTTTTTTTATTTATTTAATAGATGAAAGTCTTACAATTCTATCTACTTTCGTAAAAACCAATAAAAAGTGTCAGTAAAAAATTCCAGAAAATCAGTGATTTTTAGTAGGTACTCTGCCAAAAAGCCAAGTATTGAAGCACAAAAACATGTCAAAAAGAATTAGCATAGTATATGCAAATATTTTATGTCTATTTTGCTATCAAGGAGATTGCTTTCTTTCCCTCAAATAACACCATCTACACCTTCTCGACATTTGTCACCTGTGAGGTTGCCAGTGTCTATTAAAGCTTTTTGATGAACGCTTCTTCCACACTACTATACTAATACGGAATATCCCACAAATGGGTCCATCATCAGACCAGCTGCATGTAATAAACATGCAAACTGCTTTCTCCATGCCAACACAAAAATAGGACTCCATGACGCAAAGAAACTTATGGATAAGAATGGGAAACCAATTCATTGCCGGGTGCTCCACGGAAAACATTACGAATGGCAAGAGTAAAAAACTGTACAAGTACCTACCACTTTTATTTCATTTTACGTGTTCCTTAGTCAAGTATTCTGCTTGAGAATAACAAGATCCCTGTCAAATCCTTGGTCATGAGTAGACTAATATAAAAAAGGTTATAATATAAATTTTGACTCAGAACAGAGTAAATGTTTAAAATGTTCTGAATGTTTAAAAACTACCACAACTTTACCGCCAATTCAATATAAATTATACCGTAAAAACACTATTTAATACGCAAATGTATTCATATGTATAATCCTCTCCGTGCAGTTGAAAACACATTTTGGATGGGTGGCATTCATTCTAGAGATGACACAAAATCAATACCAAACCAAACAAATTATTTTTCTATTTAGAATACAAGCGAATAAGATACCTTACGAGTATTTGAAGAAATACATTTTGATTTGTCGCAAAACAATAACTTGCTCCTCTTTTTCCTTTTCGTACTCCACTGTTCCATTATTTGTTCAATAAAATAAACAGTAATTAGTCGGACTAGTTCATAAACCACCATCTATGGTATAATATAGAATATATTTACGTAATGTAAGTAATTCAATATGATGTAAGAATTTATTATGTTGAAGTGGGAGTGGTTAATATACCATAAATTATTACAAACATACAAACGATGATGTTTATTTTATATTTTCATGTAGGTTGTACATATGTACTTATGGGACGGAATAGTTATATTTATATTATTTAATAAAATAATATGAAACAATGCGTATGACGTAAAATGAATTAATTTCTTCTTTAAAAAAAACACAAGATTTAATTACCTATACTTTTTACACTCATCTCGAAGGAACAAGGCTGAGACCACGCCTTTTAATTCAGACTGGTTATGTGTCCATTGAGTTACATTTTCATAACGATACAAAGTTGAGCACATTAAACCTGGAGAGCATGCATGAGGAATTGTATGACAGTGACGGAGGCGAAAGATGTATGCAAGAATAGAAGGAAGTGGCGCTCGATCCTTTCTGCCTACCCCGTAAGGGAAGCGGCGTAATGGCATGTATGTATGTGTATGTATGTATACAAAGTTAATACTTATGACTTTGTCATATGAATATTGTATTGTGAAAGGGGTCACCTGGGATGATTGCCTGCTTGTAAATGTAGGGTAAGGTTGCTTAAGTCGTACCCCCTAAGGAAATAATGCTATAATATTTAGTGCAATTAATATAAAACAAAATCATCTGCATATATTAAATCTTCATTTAGTTGCCTTTTAATCGACAATCATAGAAATTTGAAAATCTTTTAACAAAATAGGTATTTTGACGTTTTTCAAAAAGATACCTTCGGTACGACTAAGGCGCCTAGTCGCCTAAGTCGTACTACCTATAGCCTTAGTCGTACTTAGAAAATATACCTTTTGAATAATATAATAAACTAAATAGAAAAATACTCAATAACCAGATATCATATGAATAACTAAAAAAATATAAACAATGCAGTCTGAGATTAACTTAAAATATTATTTTTTTTGTCAAACCTAATTATAAAGTAAATAACACATAGAAAATAGAATTATTATATCTTGAAAAAAATCTTCTACGGGATTCATTAAATCCAATTTCTCCATTCCGATGTTTCTGTGTTCGATGTTTCAGTGATATAAGAAAGGAGTAAAGGAATGTGGAATGAGAGTTGGTGTAATTACAAGGATGAATGTAAATAAGTTAAGATGGTTTGGGCACGTGGAAAGAATGAATGAGAACAGAATGACCTAGAAGATATATTTGGCTGAGAGGAATGGTGCTCGGAGACGTGGACGTCCGAGGATTAAATGGCAAGATCATTTTAATCAATTCCTACAGAACGGTCACGTGTTGAGCACATTGAAAAAGAGAGCACACATGAGGAATTGTATGACAGCGAAAGAAGTATGCAATGATAGAAAGAAGTGTCGCTCGATCCTTTCTGCCTACCCCGCGAGGGAAGCAGCGTGATGGTATGTATGTTTAAAGCTTCGTCCATGTCCTCCTGCATCCAAGTAGTTTTTCTTCGCCATATTTAGGTATTACCTACCTGATAAAATGTTAAGTAAATTATTAAACAATTTTCTTAATAGGTACCTAAGTCGTACCGGTACGAGTAAGGATTTTTGCACAGGTACGACTTAAGCGCCGGGGTCTTCTATGTTTAAAACTAAAACCACTGACGTAACCTCAAAATGTAGTACCGTTTGAATATGCGTAAACTATTGCCAGATAAGTCTTACAAATAGACGTAAACAAAGAAAATAGGTAAGTATCACATTCCTGCCATAAAAAGCTTACAAATGAGTCAAAAAATTTAATGAAAACTGTTCAAAAACTTACTTTTTCAATATTTTTGCTTCAGGAAGCCGGCCGGCCGCCCACTTTTTTACGTTCGCTCACTCAACTAAAAAGTTCAGATTGACGACACTAGATGGTGCAATTTATAACTATCAGATAAGATATTGCCGGGGTACGACTTAGGCCGTGGTACGACTAAAGCAACCTTACCCTATAAACAATTCGATGTTTTTAAGAACAACTAGAACCAAAATATATACCTACAGTTAGTCTATACTATCTAAACTTCTCGTCTGAGGTGCTGTGATGGTCGTTATTAAAATGTATAGTGGAAAAAAAAATAATACTTTCTTTAAATGTACGTTTTCCGATTCCGCTAGCTAGTAGATTAATTATTGATGTTATTTTTACAACATTTCATTGTGAGAGGTCAACTCTTCTGCTCGAATAGAATAATGATTTGATGACACTAGTGATATCTGGGTTCGAATCACTACTAAACAAGTATTTGAATCCCAAAATGTACAAAAAAGAAATTCATTAGATGCCGATAGAAAAATATCAAATAGGTACGGTACATTGGTGGGTAACGAGAGGTAGAAAACTATTTCTTTATACACTAGGAAGTATCCAGCATGCGGTGCCCAAACAAGTTATGCCATAACAATACTTACACGCGAGCTTGTCTCTGACAATTTTTTGGTAGCTTGATTCTAACTGAACAAAGCAGATCTTGAAAAAAGGATCGATTGCGAGATCATGTTTCGTCTAAGACACTACCAAGTTAAGTGTTAGTTTAGTAACAGTTTCATAAGTAAAATTTTACATATATCATAAAATTCCAAATATAAATGACGAGTACCCTAGATTTATTGTTCAAGAGCACAACACTTACAAATTCTCGAATTATTGCCCTCATAATTTCGTCCAATTGTTCATAAGTTCGGGTAATTTCCGACAGAGGGAGATCCCTTATACAATAGAGCCTCATTTTTCCACGATTGAGATCTTTGGGGGATTGTAAAAATTATAACAAGTACAATACTAGTGGAAACAATAGAATGAAAGCTACAGCACTGAGAAGAAACACATAATAATCCCTAAGAATCATAAAACAATGTCTATTTTGTTACTAAGTAGCTGATGAAAAGAAAGAAATAAAGTTAATTATTTTGCCGCAATTCTGTAAAATTATTATTTTAATTCCAATGTCGTAATAAATCTGCTAAATACTGAGATTTTTGAAATTTCAATGGTGGCTACAATCCAACTGAAATACTTTGAATTGTATACTCTAGTGTATGTAAACAGTCGATCGAACTCTCTTTATATTTATCTATGTGTGTTTTTTGACGGATTCTGAATCAGTTTATATGTTTTATTTTATTTTATTTTTATTTTATTTATTAGTAAAAGTACATAACAGATAACAACTATAAATATGGTTTACAAAATAGAAAAAAGACGTTCATAACTCAGCTGTCATCCACAAACATGTACCACAGATAAGTAAATTATTTAAGTATCACATATTCCGCTCATTCATCTGTTCTCACTAGCATATCACACAAGCAGCCATCGCTAACATACCAAAATACAGTTTGAAATTTTGTGGGCTGAAATATACTGAGTGTCTAACCATTAAAAGCAGTTTATTTTTAATTTAAATACTGGTGGAAATCATCAATAAGTCAGAGGTTTTTGATTATTAAGATGAGTTTAATAACTACAGAATCCCGTGGAGCACCCGGTAAAGAATTGGTCTCCCACACTCACAGTGTCCTGTAAAAGGCAGGTGTTCGAAAAAATAAGACATTTTACATCTTAAATTCGGTGATGAGGTTTGCCACCCATCCTGAATGTCTTAATTTTATATTGGCACGGAGAAGGCAGCTTGCATGTTTCATATGCAGCTGGTCTGCTGGCTACCCCACTTGTGGGATATGCCGTGATGGTATAGTAGTAATATCTACAGACATCGTTTCAATGGAAACTCTCAATCTTGAGATTTGAAATAAAATTACGTAAATGAACACGTCATGTAAATATATTACAATGGTTTTGTCATGTGTAGAATATCGTTATTGATGGAAGGATAACAGTTTATTCGTCTTAAAGACAGTATGTGAGAAAACGCAGACAATAACTTTATTACAAGAACTATGTAAGTACCTACATGCTATCAACCAAACATAGGCTTGCAAAAGTAAAGATGTTGTTCAACTAGCGAATAACACCTTAACTTTTATTATTCATATTTACGGGAAAAATATGAAAAATCTTCATCAATTCAAGGAATGTATATTTGGAATCCTAAAACCTGATTAATAAATACCTCCAATACAATGATCGTGAAAACTAAAAACATACATAGTTATAACTTTGGTTATAACTTACATTTATATGACGAGTAGGTATAATTATAATTATAATATATACATTAATTAGATAGGCAGGGACATAAAACATATTGTCAAATATTATTAAATTTAACCCCAACATTGGTTATGGTAATAATAAAGCTTCCAATAACTGTAGATTTATGTCAAATGGGTCTTTTATTACTATTCATATTTCATTATATATATGGAATATGAGAGAATTATTCATATTATTTTGATTATAATCGATTTGCAAAATTCCACAACGTTTGTTAGCATCGATGTATTTAACATTACAATAATTGTAATAAATTATTATTGACATAGGATGATATCCGAAAATCCAACATTTAAAATAAACTGAAGGTAGGTAAATTATGAAACACTCTCTAATTTAATTTTGCAGGATATCGATTATTCACGTTTATTTAATGTTGTTTTATATAATACAGCATTCTTTGACACCTTGAAATAAATCTCTTCAAACGTATTTACGAAATGAATGTGTGTGAAAATCGTAACGATAAATATCGTCTTCAAAGGAAGCTCACAGAAAATAATCAGCAAAAAAAAGCAATTTTAATTTCTTATGACGTGTGCGTGTGGATAGTAACACAAGTAACATAAAAACAGCTTTTAATTGTGAAAGTCAAAAAGTGACGCTTTCGGTGTCGTCAAGAGGCATGTCTTATAAATAGAACAAATGCCAGTTGAGCCCTGAAAATCTGCCGAGATTCTTGGATGATCACGTTTTCACGAGCCATTTCCCTCAGACACCATTCTCTTTTGCCATTATTATTTACTCTTAAAAGTAATCTACCCTATCATATGTCACGAGTGGTATTACTTAAATATATTTTTCACTTTAATATTTTATTATCACAGATTTCAAAAGAAATAGCATATTGGCCAGCTGTGGTTTGTAGTAGTATGTATGTACTCGTATATGTAGGTATGTATATTTTTACTCTACAATGTCGGCATTAAACCAACAGATTTTTAGACGTTGTAGATTGACTCAATGTTGCTTTATTACCAGATAGACATACATATCTATTATATCATTTAATTTATTTTTTTGGCATTTTTCAATAATTTGACAGACCTACACATTGCTATATTGACACTAAATATTTTTTATTTATTATCATCAATTTTGAATAATTTCTTCTACCTCAGGGGCCATTTATTTTTGTTAGAAATTCTAGTATGTTAGTACTTACGTTATTATTTCTGTTTGTTTAATGAGTTTGGATAAATAATACTATTAAAATTTAGACATAATGTATTATTTTTTCCATGTTTGTTTTCAGTTATTTTTTTTTTTATTTTATTTATTTTCTTCGACCTCCATAGGCTCCGCAATGGGCACTTGGGGGTGTCAATCCAGACTACATTTAAAAACACATTACACAAGGAACAAGAAATGAAATATTAATAGACAAATAAATTGATTTTCATCCTCAGGTCGCATGACACTGGGAATCGTCACTTCAAAAAATCATTCTCAAAGAATTTAATTAAAAGAGACAAGGCGTACAACAATATATTAATATCAATGGTGATCGATAATCCCTGGGTGTAAAGGGCCCAGTGATTATGTCGTCAGATGTGATATCAACTACATTATGTTTCTGCATCCATGTTACTAGAATCTTTTTCCAATAGCATTTCGTTAACTGAATAAAATGATTTTTCTAACAAATACTTCCTCACCCCTTCCTTAAAGCGATCATCCTCCAATGTTTTGATATGCAGTGACAGTTTGTTGTACAGCTTCACACTTAAACCCACGAAACTATCCGCAACCTTTGCTAGTCTGCATTTTACGGTTCTGATGCTATAATATTCATGTTATAATATCATACTAAATTATTGTTTATATTAAATTTCGTTGTGTCATTACTCACTATACTGATATGTATGTACATTACACAAATTATACGTGAAAATATTTAACGTGCTGTTCATTGTGAATAAATAAATGGTGAGCTGGCTCTCGACACTAGAGCCAAGACTGTAGAGGACACGACGCAGCCCACATGGGTTAAGATTCATCAACACCGAGCCATACGAAAAGTAAAGTAAGTAAGTAATAAATGTAGGTACAAATAAATAATACCTTTTGATATAATAGTTTCTCATACATTTTATGACTCATATTCTGGAGTACAGTAGTTTATTTGTTCAAATACTTAATAAACATTCCAATAGTATATCTAAGTACTAGATAAAGCTATTTCTGTATATTTAAGAGCTTTGTATAGGGATGCATGCAACAGAGGCTTAATGGCAAACATTGATCAGTACGCAGAACAGCTGTGAATAGGCAGTTAATTCTATTTATATAAGGATCCGATGTTGCAAATTATCGTGTATACCTACTGGCACTCGATTTAGGATAATTTGGATTACTCGTCCATATTAATAGGAAAGTTCGGTTCATGCGATTTTCGGAAAGGTGTGTAGGGGTTTATTAATGAATTTCTTTTGTGAATTTCGTTGTCACAATATGAGAAAAGCTTAAGTTTAACTCTCTGTGAGACAGGGATACCAAATTTAAAATTCTAGTATCATAACTTTACCCTTACTAGGACTTTCGGGATTAGCGTACCGTAGGGAAGATTTCTATCTTATTTTTCATATAATATACGTGTATTATAAATGTATGTATTATGAGGAGTTCAAGGACAATAATATTTCTATTATTGTTCCTAATGTACTCATGTAATGTATTAGTTTAACATATAATATAAAAGTATATTTTAATATCTCCATTATCTTGATTTATGTTGGATAATATTTTCGGATTCAATATTTTTCTTATCTCCTCTGATAGATAATATAATATATTATATTAATTTAATAATATAAGGTGCTGTGTCGATGTGATATAGTGCCCATAATAAAAATCATTTGATGGAATTTATCCATAGAGAAGACAGCTATCATACGCAATTCGTTTTAATAATGACACAAAAATTTTGTAAGCTTTATTACGTAGTATATCGTTCGAATTCTCGAAAGTAAATATATTTAAAAATACCTGAAGGAGTCTCCAGGTATCCCACCTGTCTTCTGTAAGTTTTTGAATGTCCTGTTGAAGTCGAGTGTTTGTAAAACCATAGATAAATATACGACAATGAATATTTACAAATTGTTGAAGGGTGTTTGTGTTCACACTGTGAAAATTCATATTAAATAATTTATGAATAATTAAAAACACTGTTGTATTTTCACTATATTTATTGAAAAATAGTGAAAATATAAGTGTTTTTAATTATTTATAAATTATTTAGGTAATATCTACAAACATTCAGTGACGAGGCATGCCACCCATCCTTAATATCTCATTTTTTATTGACATGGAAGACTGCATGTTTTGAAATTGTATAAAATAATACGACTGTTTATTTTCCACAATGATATTGAATTACTAAGCTCGAGCGCTTTCGTCTAGATAGCTTGACATCATATCTATTGATATTTCTCGATAATGTCCAGCAATCTTAATGAATGCTTGAATTTAACTTTATAAATTTTGCGAGCCAGCTTTCAAGAGCTTCCGCTCTCATTATCAGGCAGAAGTAAAGTCTTTACTAGTGGAATAACTAGATATCGTGTTGCATTTATAAATTATTAATATGAACTTCCACCAAGAATCGTCGGTCGATAAATAAAACTTTATCGATATTGATTTATTTTTTATTATATCTTTTCTTTTATGTACTTAGCCATGTACATCAATATAAATGTATCTTGTATCTCTCTCACATTTGGTTGGTTGGTAGAAATTCCCTAAAGGCAATAAACCCGCCATTTGTGCTACTTTATTTATTCCACAATAAAGATTTTTTTTTATTTTTTGTACATTTTTTTGTTTTAAAAATATATCTTATAACATAAACCCAAAAACAACCTTATACACCTTTCACAGTAAGCTACTAAAAGCTTGTGTCGTGAAAGGGGAGTTTGCCGGCACCTGGTATCAAACCACGTACCCGTTGTTCACGAGGCCGAGACTCTACCTCCTTTTTTTACTCTACCTCTTTTACCTTACCTACCTCCGTACATTTTAGATAGTCTCTATTATTTTTTATAATAAATAGGCAATTCAATCTTAAATTTATTAAAAGTTGATGCGGTGATGGATTATATCAATTTAAGTGGCAAGATGGAAATACCAACAAAATTTAACTATAATCGAATTATTGATTATTTTCAAAGAATACTTTGATATTTCGAATAGCACTAATTCTATTGATCACTATTCATTTGGAATGCCCCCAATTCACCAATTTACTGATATCTTCGAATTATAATAAGTATTAATTTAGGAAGTAGGTACAAAAAATCCACGGTTGGTGTAAAACATTCGTGGAATAAAGAACTGGTAAAGAATTGGTCTCCCACTCTTCTCTGTAAGTTTTCGAGTGTCCTGTAAAAGGCAAGTGTTCGAAAAAATTAAGACATTTTAAATCTTAAATTCAGCGATGAGGTTTGCCACCCATCCTGAATGTCTTGATTTTATATTGGCACGGAGAGGACAGCTTGCATGTTTCTTAAATGCAGCTAGTCTGCTGGCTACCCCACTTGTGGGATATGCCGTGATGGGAAAGTAGTAGTAGTAGTAATAAAAATCATTTTTTTTTTAAAAGATATATTCGGGTTTTGTTATAAACCCAAAACCCAAAAGATATATCTGGGTTTTGTTATAAACCCATTGTTATTAACCCAAAACCCAAACAAAATAAAAATGTTTTAATACATATAATATTTTCAGTTCAGCGATGAGACATGCCACCTATAAGTTCTGAATGTCTGAGTTAGCCCATAAGTAGGGTAGCCAGCGGGCTAACTTGGTATGATAGGACAGGTATGGGAATTGTTCTCTTTGCAAGAATAAAAAAAAAACATAATCTGGATTGGAGGAATGCTTTTTCACGGATTATAGCTGTTAATTGTTTTTTTTTACCATTCATAATTAAATTGTAAATATCCTTTGATTGACACTGTCCTTGAAATACGAAAGATCTTTTTCTCAATAAAATACGATATTTTATATGAAAACCTTCGTTTTAAATTTATTTATAGGATCCGGTAACCTAAACACTGACACAGCGAATTATCTAACCATTTTTAAGCAATATTAAATGTACGTGAGGTTAAACGAATATCTGCCATATGCAGGACACTCAAAAACCTAGTGAAAAGAGAGGGAAACCTTTTTTTACTCAGTTATTCATGGAGTAACTACACGTATCGCTAGACACTATACCTTTTATTGTAGGCAGTGGAATTTAAGGTTGTATATTTTTATTATATGTAATTTAAACAGAAGGCTGCTAATACGTTATATCCATATTACGTTCATTATATAATAAAACTGGGTGGACCAGTAGTCAGCGCACTCGCCTTGTTAACGAGCAGTCGTGGGTTCGATTCCCAAACTGAACACAATGTTTATGCTCGTTTTTCGGAACTCGATTGATGATTACGATAGTCACGAATATTTTCATCCACGCCGTTAAATTTCATCTCAAAAACGTGAGATGGAAATAACTCATCTAAAATAATTGAGTTCATCGGTAGCCTGGAGGTAGAGTCTCGGCCTCCATAACATGGGGTCCGTGGTTCGATCCCAGGTGCCGGCAAACTCCTCTTTCACGGCACAAGCTTTTAGCTTAGTGTGAAAGGTGTATAAGGTTGTATTTGGGTTTATAACAAAACCCAGATATTTATTTTTTTATATATATAATTTATCTTAGTATAAAACATTATTTTGATAGTCGTAATAATCAGGAGAGAATATTAATCCTATTTGCATGTTTTAAAAAAATTCCTTAGTTTTCATACATAATAATTATATTACACGTAATAGAAACAATGGGAAAAGTTAATACCTCCCCTAGAAATAATATTATATTTGAATGAAAATATTATTACAAGGCGTAAAGTAAATGTACTTAGTGAGTACCTACAAATTATTATGGAATTGTCTTTATATTCTACCTATGTAGGTAGGAGTACTCAGTACGTAGGCATTATGAAATCTTAAATTCAAGTTTTTGCTACAAATTCTATTATTTTGACCTAAGTAACAACGTTTCTACCATTGTCGGAACTATATTTTTTTGTTGTTTTTCAATACAATAAAAAAAATTAGTAAATATTCTAAACATTTGTTGCTGACTGGTCGAACTAGCAGCCGATAAAGTATCGAACTTAATTGTTCCAGCGCCATTTAGACGGGAGATCGCGATCCATTTGAGATCTGAAAATGAGATCCCAAAAAGATGGTTGCTTCTAAGGTTTGCGTAAAGCGTCTCTCGATTGGTGGAGTGGAGCTCGTGACAGTGAGAATGGTGGAATTGATGAACGTTGTCCTTGGACACCGAAAGTGATCACTAAAGCCAGCCTAGAGCCATATCGTAAGCGTTGGGACACCTTTCTCACTTCTTCCGATTAGATTTTACACAATGTTGCATTGTGTAGACATGGTTCTCCAATCGAGGTTGTTTCAGTACAAAATAACTTATTTATGTTGCAACTATTTCATTTTCCAATTTAATTTGATTTTGTGAACTTCATGTGACATATAAATTAATTGATAAATTAAATAATCTTTATTGTGCGTTTTTATATGGTACAACTGGCGGGTTTATATATGGCAGGCAATTTATTACAACTAACCAATTGTATAGTTGAGATACATGTTTACAATTAAAAACAATATTTTAGTTAAACATAATATGAAATCTTGCTTATTTATACGTAAAATACGCATTTCTTTAACAACATGCTTTGATTTTTTTTTAATCAATAATAACTCAATTAAAGTTACATTATAAATATAGCATAGGTAATTATGGCGCTGAGAGTCTACCAATAGGTCCTGAGCCTATATGCGGATTACCGTCTAGCACTATCAGGCTTAGTCTAAAAAACTGGGCCATGGATCAAAGCCATGAAATTTGGTCCAACAGCATAGGGTTGAAGCACGCGAAGGAACTGATGACAGGGTACTCGCGGAAATTCACCACAGAAGTTTTAAAACTTAATAAAAATCAAATAAGGATTCTAACCCGGACCTTGACAGGACACTGCAGACTAAGGAAGCATATGACAAAAATTGGATTGTCAGATACCCCAACCTGCAGATTCTGTTCAGAGGAAAATGAAACGCCCATCCACATCCTCTGTAACTGTGACGCACTCGCTCGCAACCGAAGTCACATCCTCGGAGGTCCACTGCTGGACTCTGAGAAAGTGAGACTTCTCACACCAAGACAAATAGTGAGCTACATGACGCACCTAGGTCTTGAGAGTGAGATATGACACAGAAGGATGTCACAATAGATCTGTTATGGTCGCAGTGACACAAGGGATGTAAGGTCCCTTGACCTTTTAAAGAAAAAAAAAATAAAAAAAAATAGGTAATTATAATAATATGAACGTCAATATTGTATTGTTAAAACTAAATTGACTGCCGTAAAAATAAATTGTTAATCGTAAATAGGTAAATAAATAAATAAATATGTGAACAGGTAAATAAATATGTAAATAAATAAATATGATTGAAACGTCACTGCTCACCTTGACGACTGTCGTTATGGAAGCACATTTCGTGTAGTGCTTTTGTGTCTTCACAAGGAAATAAAAACAAAAATACGGCAGCTTTATTTCCAATTTAATACGTCACCGACCTTAATAATATTATCAAAGCTTCGAATTAAGTAGCAATCTTCCAGAAAACTTATTTTTAACAAAAAGAAAAAACACGAATGGTATCAAGGTTTATGTTCAAAATCAATCTTTAGTACCTATTCTGTGTAATATAACCTATTTGATGTATATTTTTTATTTTAAAATTCAGTCGCCACTAACATGAACAAAAGTAATCAAAATAAATATTGTGTAAATGCAAACCAAATCTTTGATTTGATAAAAAAAAAAATATCATCCTTATGTCAAGTGAAAAATAGGTTTTCAACTCGATGACCCAAGCGAGCTCTGCAATAAGTAGACTACATGTATTTTATTTATATCACACATAATATATATTATGATTATCTACTTGCACTACAAGCGCGTTGATACCACTCAACCGAGGTGTTGAACATGACATAAAGATAATTTATTTTGTCATGTTTTTATACTAATTACCTTCAATTATTTCTCCTCATTCAACAACCCTGAGGTTGCTCAAGGGTTGACCTTTCATAACAAGTGTTTATAAGTGGATGATTGAGTGAGGGTTGATTATTATTATTATTATTCTTTACCAAAGACGTTTCCATTTTTTTCTTAAGAGGGGCTGTTATAACTTCAAATTATTGATATCAATCATTTGTCATTATATTTCATTCATGGATAGATATTATATAGACATTAATATCTACTATCAGGTGCATGGCTATAGAGAGTCTGGTAACAGATAATCATCATGGCTGCACAATAGCTGTTATTGGATTTGACTGAGGCATTAGGATTAAAGGAATCGTTGTAATCAGCGCAGAACCTCGAAGTTTAAGAATACTTAATAAGCCACACTGATAAGAAAATAATTGATAACTCGTTTTATTCATAGTCTTCAAAAAATTTTTTGTAGCCAGAGGAGTAGAAATTTTATGTTCCGTTTTATACAGTGTTTATTGGGTCTGAGTTCTATGAGTAAGTGAGCCGCTTTCATTACAAATCCAATGCATATGTATTTACCGGAAGATAGGTACTATTTTTTCTAATATTTTTGAGCTTCTAGGATGGCAGCTGCCCTTTCCTGTTCTACGCTGAGTACGCCCTTACTTTTCACATTAGGAACTATTAGAAATATTATATTTACTCTGAACATGTATGTTCCGTTCTCTTCATATCAGAAACTATATTTAAGCTACGGAGTTAATTTTATCATCCATTTTTTGCACACTACAACTTCCGAAATATGTCGTTTTTTTTTGTTGAAATCCTTTAAATTATTCCTAAAGTAATATTTTTTATGACTAAATTATTTTAAAATATTAAAACTGATATCTTTATCTCTTATTTTTCAAAGAGAAAGTACATTAGTAAATAAGAAATGGTGACATGGATATGTGGAAAAAATGGAGAACAGATCAACTTTTCGAAAATCAAAATCTGAGTAATGTAGAACAAGTCATAACATTTTTATTTATTTATTCTTTACTGTACATTGATTACAAGCAAATTTACACAAAAACACATTTAAAACAAATACAGTCATACAACAGAGGGCGAGTTTATCGCAGCGGCGCGATATATTCCAACTGATCCAATTTTATGTAACTTTCACATATAGAAAATCTTAAAGGAAAGAAAGAGGAGGTACAATGGAGAAGAATAGGTGAGAAAGGGGACTAGGAAACAGATGCTAGACTATTTTGAGTGATAAAGTGCTCCTTGAACGCTCGCTTGAAAGCGTGAAGATTGGGGAGCAACTTTATCCTGGAAGGCAAACTATTCCAATAATAAGCACCATGAACAGAAAATGAGTTTGTTAAAAAGTTTGAGCTATGAACTGGATCTTTCCGAACAATATGGCGAACACCTCCAAATTTGCAGAAAGGAGCTTCAGAGCCGCCGCGCCATCCGTCTGGAACAGACTGGCCCACAGATCTGAGGGTGAATCAGTCCACAACCACATTTAGAACCAAGTTGAAAACACTACTGTTCGGGAGAAGTCACGGCGCCCTTGAGATGGTCACGGATCATTAAACGGTGCCACATATAAATAGTCCGATTATTATTATTATTATTTCAATTTTAAAGTTCAATGAACAGGAGGCCATGCATGAGGAATCGAATGGATGTGATGGAAACAAAAAGCGATTGCAACGGTAGGCGTAAGTGGCGTTCGATTTTTTATGCCTAACCTTCGAAGGTAGCGGCGTGACGGTTTACATGTTTGTTAATGTGTACGTTCGCAAATATGTTTCTAAAATATGGGGTATATGAAAGCTCAGACGTCGTGCTGAGTTGGGGAAATCGGAATGCTTGCTTGGGAAACTCAATGAATGATGAGGTTGCAAAATGAGAACGTTAATTATGGTGAAATATTCATTCATGATTCATATTTCATTGTCGGTCTACTATAAACTCCTTTACCTTTCAATTTATTGCTTAGTGTGAATGCAATTAAGTGAATTATCTCAGATACCAAAATAGTAACGGTTTTCTCATGTGAACCTTGAGTCTCTCGTGTAATGTTTCTTTATAGAAGAAATTATTTCAAAAACCACAAACATAAAGACATCCTAAATTAATAAAACTGTTTTTCCGTCCGCAGGGGTTCCGTCGGCCCGGGCGTCCCTCTTTCACAATACACCGTTCCTATGACAACGATATCAGAGCGCAAGGAATGTCGTGGGAAGAGGTGACGCAATTGGCACAGAGACGCTCTGAATGGAGGAGGCTGGTTTCTGCCCTGTGCTCCCGAGAGGAGCGTTGAGGGCGATGATGATGATGATGATGAAATTAATAAATTTTATCTCAGTGTATCAATTTGTATTATGATTTTTTTTAAACATCAACTTTGAAAGACAATCCTTAAATACCTAAATGTAGTTTTATATTATTTTTGTATAATAAACTAACATAAAAAAACACTTTGAATTCAATTGATATCAAACATTATTATGTAAAATTAAAACGGTAATTTGTTCATTAATGTGGACGTTGATCGAAATTATTAAATATAATTTACAAACTAATTGAAAATATTGATATAAAATAAATCGATATTATTTGTTGTTTATTGGCCAGTTATTAATGAAAATGAGATTGTGAATGTATTACAAATAATTTTATACCTATTGTTTTAATTTTAAATAAACAATATTACAAATTTCAAACTAAATAATTAATTTCGTTATTGTGATGTAAATATTTTATAATTAGATTTGTCAAAATACATTTTCAAATGCACTTATTGATGATATAAAAAAATACTTATAACATCACAGCATTTTCTCTTAGTGGAGTAGCCAGAGGACTCACTGTATTTAAAAATGTGAACTACTTTCTCATGACAGCCTTCTTGTAATATGTACTTCAAAAAAAAATTCATAAATTTGTATGAGGATTTGAATATTTTACAAACATAAGAAGTAGGTACCTAAATCTCTAACCTTTTGCATAATTGATTGAATGATTAATTATTGTCATTATTTCCAGGTAAAATAAATTATATTAAATGAAACGGGTCAGAATTAATATGATTAATTATATCAAGATAAAAAAAAATATCAACCATCAAGTATCAAATATTTATTGCTCTTAATATTATGTATAAAATAAACCGTTAAGGAAACGGTATGATGGGATATAATGTACTAGACTTTGATCCATCCACCCACTCATCATGGCGTCTCCCAAAAGTGGGGTAGTCAGCGAACCAACTGCTTGTATCATCATGTTGTCTTATTTAATTTTGTTTAAATATTCAATATGGGAGGCATACCTTATCGTTGAACTGAAGGTGTTAAGTGTCGTGCACGGAAAAAATCTTGAAGTTTTACAAATATTTGCCTTTCATGGATCCGAAAACTTATGTGCAGTTACCAAAGAAAGGCCAGTTCTATACCGAGTGTTTTTTGGAACTAAAAGATAATAATTAAAGATATTTCCTATTAAAATAAACCAACCCAAGCACAAATTGGTTTGGATAAATCAAACATTCACAGTTTACCAAACCATATTAATAAATTCAATAATTGAGATATATGTACATAAGTTCAAAGAACAATATTGCTGGACTTCGTCCAATTCTTATTTAGATCAATACCTTCTACACGTGTTTCATGTTTTTTTGTGTCTAAATAGTAGAAATAATAAAAACCAAAACTTTTGGATACAGAAATAGAAGTATAAAAATACATATAACATCAAAGCGTGATTTTTTCGCAATGCAAGGCGTTAGTTATACCTTTTATTTTATACTAGTCCAGAACTTTTCATGAAACTATTTATTAAAAACATTATTCTGATCGAATGTCTCATTGAAGACTCTGGGGTTGAAGATTGAGTAGTCTTCAATGAAGACTCTCTCTCATACACGGATATCTCGGTGTCGGGAGACTTCTATTTATCTACTCCTCTAATCAAACAATTTGTCTTCATGACCAAGCTCCAGTGGCAACCTAAGCATGTCAAAACCAACTCAAATGTGTCATTGAAGGAGATCAAACGACCAAAACAGAATAACTCAATAACCTGGGGACTTCCATTTATCTGAAATTCTAAACATAGTAAATCTTGTCGAGAGGTGCTAGAGAGAAAATATATATTTCAGATACAGTGCTGGTGTTTTGAACCGACGTTTTGAGCCTAATTTTTCTCGGTTAGACTGTTAAATTTTTGTATTCTCATGTCTCATGACTTACCACATAAAGATATCTGGTTTTATGAGAATCATGCTGAGATATATAAATATGCCAACACGCAGACAAAAATAATTAAAAGTAACCTCTCAAATGGTGAAATATTACAGATTAAATCTATTTTCGATGTAACTTATGAAAAATGTGTTTAAACAATTGAGGTAGGTAAAGATAAATATATTTTTATGATAAACACCAACACATGCATACTTGTGTACTGATTAAGAAATTTATACAGAGATTTTGTTTTTATTCATCTTTCTTTTTCAGCAACAATATTTCTCTAGTGCCTACTTAGTGTGTTTTTGTGGGTCAAAGTTTTTTTATTACTTATACAACAAAAAAATGGCATAAGCCTCAATTTCTCAATCAAATCACGTTTCATATTATGTGTAAGTAAAATTCTTATACAAAATATTGCTGTTTCATTTTTTTTTATTATTATTAATATTGAATACAAAATACTATATTAGATAATTTTTCGTCTCACTTGTGCTTTTTTTTTAAAAAATAAATATATCTGGGTTTTTTTATAAACCCAAATACAACCTTATACACGCTTATGATAATAATATGTGATGCGTGATGTAAAAGCACTATATTTGTTATTATAAAATGCACTTAATTAAAAAAGAACGGAAACTATCTCTTCGTGAATAAATAAATAAGAATAGACTTACTGAGCCCAATAGAGCCGGTAAGTCCAACTTCTACGAGAGGGCCTTTGGTGTTGTAGGACCAGTTATGTGGAATCGCCTACCGGTGCTGCTGAGAGATGGTCAGACGGTCACTAGCTTCAGAGGCAAATTAAAAACTAAACTCTTCACTGGCGCCCTTGAGACGGTCTAGAGACTGTAAAACGGCGTCATAAATAAAATAAAATCATCCAAAATCATCATCATCATCATCATCATCTTCACAATAAAGTCACAGTGGAAGTACTAAATAAGTGTTTTTTTCCAAATCAAATACAAAAATTTCAAATCATCTGTCTATTCTCTCACGCCGTATCCCAAGTGGGGTAGGCATCATATTTAAATTATAAGCACATAAAATATATACTATTTATTGATTCTTAATGGAATTAAATATACTATATATACGATACGATAAGTATAAAAGATGTTTAACGGACACCTGCATTTTATACAGGACACTTGGACAAACAAGGACGATCTTATTCATGTAATATTTAAATATTGATATCCTCCTTCAGGGACAGAAAGACTGAAACTTTACTGAGAGAGAAGAACGAAGTCACTGACTTGGTCAAGAAAGTCACCGATTTGAGGAAGTGTGACTTTAGAAGGACTTAAAGCTTTTGAAATATGGGTGTAGGTTTTTGGTTAATTGTTAGTATTTTTTTGGTAGTTATGAAAAATTTTGTAATTAATAATATTAATGTGATATGCCTAGTGACAAATGATGAATAAGCGAGACTGTGTTGTACCTAATGTTTATATTAACATTATTAGGATGACCAAAATCTTACCTATTTATTTTCTTAAAATAATTGTGATAAAAGGATTACCTTTTTATCTGTGTTGAATTTATATCCATTGTCTGTTTTGTGGCCATTGTTTTGAAATAAAATTAAATAATTTGACTTTACTTACTTGTTCAAAAAAGAGTGACAAAGTGGTTCAAGAAACGCATTTTACTCTACTATCAAACATTTCCATACAATATTTTTTTTTTTTAAATTAAACAAAGTAAAGTAATACTTTACTCTAAAGTCATAATACAAATCCCTTTGATACTAATATCCACACTCTGTAGTGGAATGTTGCATTAAAAAATATATTATACAGAAATGTATTCGGTTTTATAATGAACCTAAAATTCATTAAAAAAAAATATGTACATAGGTGTGGTATTCCAAACTTTACCCAAAGGAGTTATATCTCGACGTGCAACAAATTTGTAAACTTTAATGAAAGTAAAATAGGTACCTACTTACCTTTCGTATATTGCCTTTGGACAAATGTACCTATGTAAAATAAAATCCACGTCGAAATCGCTATGATAAAATTCACATTTAAAATTCAAGTTCATTCGTATACATTTATGTCCTCTGTAGAATATTCATTTAGCAAGATTATTGTCAAAATACTCCAGTCTATTTGATACTATGTCATTCAACTTGTAAGGAAATTTATTGTATGTTTTGAAAAATATTTGTTTTTATTCTACAATAAAGATATCAAAATTTCATTTTTTTTTTACTTTAAAATTACTATCTACTACTTAATGTGGGGTAGCCAGTAGACCAGTTGCATGTAATAAACATGCAAGCCATTTTCTTTGTGCCAGCAAAAAAAATATATTCAGAATGTGTGGGAAACCTTATCTCTGAATTCAAGGTGTAAAATGTTTCCATTCCTGTAAAAAAATAAGACATTCAGAATTGCTGGCTGCTGGCGTGCCTCATTGCTAAACTGTTGATGTCAAAGAAATAATAAAAAAATATTTTTTTATACAACAGATAAAAAAAATATACAACAGATAAAAACATTTCTGTACATTTTTTTTTGTGCAATTGGTGAGTTAGTAATAATAATAATCTGGACAATTTATTGAGCGCCGTTTTGTGGTACAAACCACGGCAAGGGCGCATTTTCAGTTTTTTTTTAAATTTATTTATTGTTATGATCAAATTTTAATATATTTTAAAAATTAAATTTAACTAAGTATTAAAAAAAAATCAATGCATTTCTAATTGTCACAAATTTGAAATATGAAACAATTATGTGCGTTCTTATTGTAGGTATTATTATTTGTCACAAATTTTATCCACTATTTAAACTAAAAACACTGTATTCAAATTTTGTTATTTTGAATCATTATAAGATATTATTTTAATTTTTAAAAGTGAGACGTCAGAGGTTTCAGGCAGCCACTACGGGCGCCATCCACCGACTTAACACCGAGTTAACTTCCAACTAACCCATTTTTTCTGCCTTTTACAGCACACTCAAATTTTTTCTCCAGGAAACAATATAAACTTTTCCTATTTTATTTATTTATTTATTCATTCTTTACTGCACATCGATTACAAACAATTATATAAAAAGTATAGGTACATTCAAATTATATTCAATCACTATACAGAGAGTGAGTTTTCGCAAAGGTACGATCTCTTCCAACTAACCTAAAGTAATTACTACTATACTATACCATCACGGCATATTCCACAAGTGGGGTAGCCAGCAGATCAGCTGCATGTAAGAAACACGCAAACTGTCCTCTTCGTGCCAATATAAAATCAAGACATTCAGGATGGGTGGCAAACCTCATCGCTGAATTTAAGATGTAAAATGTCTTATTTTTTTCGAACACCTGCCTTTTACAGGGCACTCGAAAACTTACGCAGAAGAGTGGGAGACCAATTCTTTACCGGGTGCTCCACGGGATAAAGTAATTAATGATTCGTTTTTCTTGAACATTGCTAATTTCAGCTAGTAAGTGCTTATGTAGGTGCATATTATTATTATTTTGTTATTAGGTTGGTTGATAGTGTACCAGTTAATTCCATTAACTAAGAGAAACGGATAGTATGTGAGTAAAAATAATAATAAAAACGGTAGAAATAATGGACAAGTTGACTCTTAAAACCTTAACCAAGTCAACAAAGCGAAGGTCTTACTACGAGTACCTATTACAGAGTGGAAGTGATGTCTTTATGTGCGGCAAATAAAGTGGAAAAATAAGGATATGGATGAAGATTAAAGAGAGAGTAAGCTATTTAATAGTGGTGTGCAGAATATTCGCACTTTTTTGATATTCGCATTCACAAAAAATGTGCTTAACAAATATACGTATTGTGAATGTTGGTCACATGTTGGAATAATTTAATAATAAAACAAGGTAATAAATAGCTGTTATTCCACTGTTGACTTTAATAATTTTACGAGCCGGCTTTCATGTGCTTCCGCTCTCATCGTCAGGCAAAAGTTAAGTTTGCTTGACGATGACAATCACTACGAGATAAGTCTTGTATTATTAATGGATTAATAATATGAACTTTTACCAAGAACCGTTGGCCAATAAATTATAATATGTTGGAGGTCGGGTTTACATAAATGAAAAGCTCGAATTCTTCACGTCGGTTATATTATATTAAATTTTCATATAAAAATGACAAGATAGAGAATCATATAACATACTCATAAATTTGAGGGCAAATGTAGTTTATTATTTTTTCTTACTTTTACAAGATTATTAATTGTTCTTTTTAGTGTTTTAACTGTATTTGTTTATTGTTTATTTTGCGGCCACAAAACAGCCATGAGGCTAGACTGGCTAATCTGTAAATAATCGTTACATACATTAACTTGTTTTAACGAAAAAATGTGCTCGGGAAATGTTTTAGTAATAAATTAAATGAAATAAATAAATAAATTAGAAAGTTGAAAGGAATCGGGGGTAAGAAAGTTGAAATCTGCATATTTTCCCATTCGTCCATTTCATAGCTGGGTGATATTGCTATACTAACTCTAGAAAATCCGGGAGCAAGCATAGTTCATTTTTATCAGTAATGATAAAATCTTTCCAATTCTGGGTTTGTCTTTGATTATAATGTTATTCGCATTTATAAATGTCAAAATTAAAAATTTGGTACATCACTACTACCTTCAGCAAGTTGAAGATATCTTGAGGAAAGTATTTTATCATTTTTGTTTATGACTGTTGAGTGATATTATTTATCTTTCACCTTTTTTATTAACTCAGTCACTTAAACCAAGGTCCGAGATTTGGTAAATATGTAATAATGTAGGTATTTACAAGTAAGCCTAAATTTTGACGAAATTCACTTCATCTTTTTTACAGGATAAATTCTTACGTAGTACCTACATATTACCAAATGTTTTCTATCCTCAGTAAAGATTTCGGCTTAGGTATAAGTGAAACAAAAAAAACAAATATTTTTTGGTTTTATCATAGAACTCTACTACCTAAACACCTATACAGTGAATAAATAACGGCTTTTAGACTTTGTATCAATGAGCATGTGATTATTTTTACTGATTTTTTCAATACTACAAAACAATTTTATATAACGTCTAAAAAGCTACCTTCTATATCTGTAGGTAGGTACTTTTGTGTTATAAATATTAAGTAGGTATATAATAGTTACATTTTGTAAAATTCAAATTTAATAAGTAGATATGTACTTCCCCACCTACTGAACATAAATCAATTTAAATTACTGCAGTTTGTTAGTTTAAAACTAAAGTTTTAAGTTTTAACAAAAAAAATGGTTAAATCCTTTCTTGATAATCACAAACTTTGATTAATAGTTAAAGTTTTTGACTCAAACTATGTAAACGGCAGCCAAGTAAAATATTGAGAGAGAATATACTCATTGTAGCATAGATGTGCTAGGTGGTACAAATTATTATTATAAAGTACTCGTATCACATATCCTTTACCAAGAATAACAGTTTTATTAAAGCGACGTCCCTTGTCGAATCCTCAAAGCAATAGAATAAAAATTCTACCAACTGAAATCCGTAACGGAGCCATAAATGAACTCACGCGAGGGCATGGATACGTGTTGGATAACATCTACGATACGAACTTCTTCACCAAACTAAAAATCGGTGTCACAAGGTGTAACATGAATCAATCAAAGTGGGTATGCCTGCCCGTAGAAGACACACAATGCGATTGGGGTTCAATTCAGGATGATGCCACGTACTAATATGTTCACTGATAGGAACTGTTGTAGGCCTGTAGACCTGATTCTTACAAATGATAAGGCAATGTTTGTCGCCAACTATTGGAATAGAAAAGTTAACAACAGATTTTGTGCTAAACCGAAAGAGAAACATCTATATCCTACCAATTAACAAGTCTATAACAGATATATAGATCGATCAACTTTATTGTCACTTCCAGCCTCGTGTGTTTGTGTTTGCTTACACAATTTTAGTAATTGCGTAATTTACTTTAATGAGAGTTTAAACTTTGAACGTGCTTTTTCCATTTTCACTTATTTTATTCCGTGGAATCCCCGATAAAAGAGGCCTCCCATTTTCTCTTAAAGGCAGATGTTGATAAACTCGAACATATAACTTAATCAATAAATTAACACATTCGATTCAGGGATGGGGCCTACTGGCCTTCTACCAATCCTGAATGTCTTCTATTTTTTATTCACTTGGAGAGAAAGTGTTTATTATATGCAGTCTCTCCGATGACTACCCGACAGGGGCAGTAGTAGAAGTAATAAAAATTGCATTATTATTTGATATAATACAATGTGTGCTATGTTCACTTATCGTCATATTTATCTTTTACCATAAAAAAAACTTTCAGAAAATGAAACTAACTAAAAAATATAATCGTATTTTTGTAAGCACGTACACATAAGCATATTAACTCTTCTTGACAAGTCGTTATTGTAAAGACAGCTGCGGAGAAAAAATCACATATAAAAAATCTACTATTATATAAGAGAAACATAGATTATCATATATCGTCGGTGGATTCATAAAACCTCCTATGTGCATTTATCAATATTTTATAGGAAATAGAAAAAAATGTTTTTTTTTTTATGGATGACATTGTCTAAGTGGCTGATTCGTTACATCGAAGGTGTCTTAGAAATTATAAACTATAGCATTTCTGTGCATGAGTCGAAACATTTTACAGTGTCATTTTTTAGTTACATGTGAGTTTTAAAAATTATCCAAGAAATAGCAGCTGTGAAGTGTTTTACATAACTAATTAATCTCAAACACCCTTTTCTGTAGATATCTCAGCGTATGGGCTATTAAATTGACATCTCATTTTAGCGATAAACTCACACTCTCTACATTGAATTTTATAACTGATATTTTCATGATACTATTTTGATATGTAATACTGTGACCAATGTAAGTGAAGAATAAAATAAATAAATAAATTGTTAGATGCGGCTCGAGGAAACGAATAACTTGATATAAATTTATCACATTTTTGAAAAAAAATACGCATAGGAGGTTTCATTGGATACACCGAGAATATGTAAATACTTAAGTATGTGTAGAAGTAGCTATTTATGATATACTCAGATAGTACATAAATATTTTATAAAAATGAATAAACGATTACCTGTCTGTTATTATTCGTAACATATTGTGATTACTTCCTTTTTGTAGACGGATAATCCGACAAAATAATACTGGAATAAAAACGTCTTTTGAAATATTAATGATTTGATATAGGTACTTACTTAAAAAAAACGCATTACGAAATCATAAAAATATTAGGTATAGGTATTATGTTGTAACAGAAAAAATAAACAAAATTTGTTCTCTTTGTGCCGATACAATATTTTTTATCTCGTATATTATACATATTAGGCACATGCCATAATCTCCTCGCATTGTAAATCTAGTTTAATTTTTTTGACGCTGACTATTTAAAACTAATTTTCTCATAGACAGGGGCGGATTTTTTAATGTGGGTATTGATTGAATCACAATGTGGAAGTTTACTTATTATGTAGGTACTATTTTTTTCAATTTATCTTCACAATAAAGCCAGTAAAAAAACGAAAGTTTCTGCATTCATTCAAAGTATTTGTGAAATATGGATTGATATGACTTTGATTCTATACTCCTCAAGTCATTGGATAAGTTTCATGTTTAACGTCCGTTTATTTCACACTTTGTTAAGTTTTGTGTTTTTGTTAGCAGTAGATAACAATAAATAAATAAATTACTTTTATATAACATCATAATTTCACACATTAATTTTTATATGCTTCATTAACCGCACAGTTTTATAAAGATCAAGAACATGAAAAATTATAGTTTAATTTTTTATCAAACATCAAATGTACTGAAGCACGAATAAGGTTATTTATATAATTATATTAGAAGCACTTTTTTAGATTTCCACATCAATTTCCCTACTTCCGAGAATAATTCTTCGATTTGGTAACTGGCGATGAAACTCTCAAAATGTTATTTTGTTTTATCCAGTGTTCAAACAGTTTTATCTATTGAAATAAATAAAAAACAAGAAAAAACAAATAGGTACCTACTAATTCAAAAATTTCATTGTTCCGTTGAGCACCCGGAAGAGAATTGGTTTTCCACCCTTTTCCTTAGTTTTCGAGAGTCCTGTTGAAGGCGGGTATTTGAAAAATGTAAGAAGTTTACATTTTAAATTCAGCGATGAGGTTTGTCACCAATTTTTTTTTCGGTACGGAGAAGCTAGCTTGAATGCTTATTGCATGCGGCTGATCAGCTGGCTTCAGTATTTGTTGTATATATGTTATACTGTGATGGAATATTAGTAGTAGAAATAGTAGTTTTTTTTTCTATTTTGTATAAAGATGGATGCAATCCTGGGACAGAACTGGCAAAAAAATCATTGAAGAGATCCACTTACATATAAGAGATGTATTTTATAATAATTAATAGCTTCAAAACAAAATAAATTTTAAGGGAAAAATGTTTGAATGTTTGTTTTCGAATTTCAAATATTTAAAGCTGTCTATCACAGTTCGCTCCCATGATCCGATAGTGCCCATAAAAGTCAAAAAGGCTCGTTATAATGGAATTCGGAACGAGCATTCAACTGAAAGAACTAAGTTTATGACACTGTGTAGATAGGTAGGTATGTATTCGTAATATTGTGATGGAAAAAACAGATTCCTAGATAAATAAAATGACTTCTGTAGCTGTCAGACATAAGTACTACCAGGCAAAAACCTACGTACAGTTGTGGATCTATTTATAGAATGATATATGGTAATGGATCTTCCTATAGGATGGGAAAAATAGAATGCTAGTAGAAACGTTGTGGGTCATAATATTGTAGTGAATCGAGAGCATAGACAAAATGATTCAAAGAAGTGATAAAGTCACAATCACAAACAAAAACAACATTAGAGGAGCGAGCAATTATTTTAATTTATTTCAAGTAGGCTTGATTAATTTCATATTAATTGATATTTGTTTATTTTTATATATACCATCAAGACAAATCCGACATATATGTTTACTTATTAACTATCAGCAGGTAGGTAATTATTATTATTATCAAAAATAAATCATACTCTACTAGGACTATTGCAGGTTTTAACCAAAACGGTTCCAGGAATTATTTGAATATATAATTATTATCAATGTCACAAATGACGAGTTCAAGTTTTGGCATATTATGCAAGAATTGATAAGTAACAAGCAATCATGTTGTTCCCTCTGTACCTACAACGAAACTATATAAAGATGGGTAACATTTTTCTTATCAGTGAATATTGAAGATGTAAAATGAATAATAGGTACGTGACGTTTTTCGGCAATCTGTATATCAACAAATAGTAAAAAATTGTAAGAAATAAACATCTTCAATTTAGCATCCTCACTTTTTAATCTTTTAGTCTTACTTCTTATGCCACGGACAGGATAAATAATTATAGGTATAATAATATTATTTACATATATTATAGTCAGTTTACTGACTTCTCCACTTGTGGATAACGTTGTGATGATATAATAATATGTAGGCAGATAAATAGATATATAATTCTTAAAAATAAGTTATAAATTTTATTTTTTACTCTAGTACATTGGCCATCTCATCAATCATTACAACGTATCAAAAAATTAAAATTTATTTATTGTTTGGAATAAGTCTGAAAAACTTATCAAAAGAAAATACTTCAAGTGAAACATACAGTGTTTTCAGTATTTTTTATTAAAATTAAATATTCAAAAATATTATCTTTATAATTCAATACATAGAAAACGGATTGATTGCTAGAATGCGATATCTTCCAACTAATCCGGAATAGAAAAAGCTACGGAATCACGTTAAAGTAGGTCTAGATCTACTTATTTTTTTTTTTATTTTTTTTTATAATAATACATACAGCTTACGCCTTTAATACACAGTAACAAACAACAATTGCACAACACCACCATCGTATCAAACCACAATTCAAAACAAAAATAAAATAATTATACTGTATCACTTCAAATTATAAAAACAAAAATAAAACACATTGTGTCACATAAACCACAGAATTATTGCATCATGTCAAATCATAAAAAAAATGTATCATATCAAACCATAAAATAAAATTACAATAATACGGCTGGTCTAGGCGTTTAGGTAATAACAATAATAATATTATGTAAAATGAGTAAGGAGGTAATAAATCACAAACTTTGACATTAATTTTCATATTTACGGGAATTTAATAACGGAGATAATCACACCAAGCTTACACAAAGATTGATCTAGAACCTCTGAAGTCGGAAAGTTTACGCACATATTATATTTTACTTTGGCCGTATACCTAGGTATCTCATATTTATTAAATCACAATCGCAAGCGAATGAACAAACCTCGTTAAAAAAAATAAAGTTAAACCTATTTACATATCTGTGGATGATTTTTTTTTAATACGAGTGTTATGAATAAGAATAAAAAAATATAGATATTATATACCTACCTACTTTAATCAACAACACTGTTTATTTTTCACACAGATAATATTATATTTATTTATTTATTTTATTCTTCACTGTCCATAGTTTATCGCTAGAATGCGATGTCGTCCAACTCACCCGGTTACGTCGAGCTCTTTCCTCAAGTGATTTGAGTATAAAATTTAAGTCAAAATACACTCTTGTTAATGTTTTGTAATGAAATGCATCAAACAAATTGTATTTTTTTTTATATTCAATGACCTTGTGGCGTATATGAAATCATAAATAAATAATGTTAAGATATCTTAACAAAGGCTCATGAATTATATATTTATTGTGAAAAATAAGCAGTAAATTCCTTTAAACAATCTTTAAAATTATTTTGCATGTTTCTTCACGATGAAAGCGCAAAAAACACTTGAAGAGTAATTGATTTTATAATATTATTAACTTTTCTAAAAGGCTGATAGATATTTGAGAAACATCACAAAGTTACTTATATTTTTCAGATACGCCACCCGTTCTATACCTACATATTATTCAATGGCTCAGAGAGAATTATCTGTGGCATGTAGGGTAGATGACCCGGTTGTGGACACTGCCCCGGTTTTGGACATTTTGAGATTTGATGTCGTAGAAATAAGGATGGGAACTAAAACTAATTGATTATAGTGTTCAATATGTTTGTTTTTTGTTTTTAATTTTCATAAAACCTTTTACTTTTATTATTCCGTGGAGCACCCGACAAAAATTGATCTCCCACTCTCTTTGGTAAGTTTTCAAGTGTCCTGTAAAAGTCGGGTGGGTGTTGGGACACAGACATTTTTCATTTTAAATTCAGCGATGATGTTTGCCAATCATTCTGAATGTCTTAATTTTATGTTGACACGGAGAGGACAACTTATATGGTTATTAGATTTTGCTGGTCTGCTGGCTATCCCACTTGTGGGATATGCCGTGATGGAATAGTAGAAGAAGTTTAATTTTTTTATTATTATTGATGAAAAAAACCTTTTTCCTTAGCATTATTATAGAAATAGAGTTAATTCATATCCTAAGTTTATAATTTTAATAAAATACAGTATTATTAATCCATTTCTTTGATTTTATATACATTTAAAGGTTAAAAACCTAAGTGTAATAAAGTGTCCAAAACTGGTACAACGCATGTCCAAAACCGGGGGTAAAGTGTCCAAAACCGGTGTTTTTCGACCTTGTCGGAGTTTTTATTTTTTTTTATTTTTATGTGGTAATTGTCATATACTGTGTTTATTTTTTTCTAAGAGAATAATGATTGGACCATACGAAGAAAAAATAAAAATGTGTCCAACTCTTTCTACAACTTTGCAGTGCTCAGTGTTCGGACGAAAATTTCTTAAAGTGTCCACAACCGGGTCATCTACCCTACCTACATTACATGCCGTGAGTCTTCCGATTACTCATTTGTGCACAATGCCGTGTGGTGACATAGTGGATCGAGTTTCGTATAAATTACCTTCCATGCCTTTACTCGATAACAAGATCTACTCCATTAGTGAAATAACGATTACTAACAATAATTATTCAAATTCAACATCAACATCAATAATTCTTCAGATTTTCACAATCCTAATCATAGTATAATTGTGTCCATGAAATTTTTGCTATCTCTCCAAATTGAAAATAGTTTTTAAAAAAATTATGCATACTTCCGGGTACCAGCTCTGAATACAAAATTTGATCATTTTCTTCCATGAGAATTAACGCAAAATATAATCTACAAATTGCTTAAACTATTTTTTTTTTAATTTTAATAAATAAAATATAAAAATATATTATTGAGCACTGTTTAATCTCCACTATGTTAGGTTAAATACCGAACGTTTTCGCCTATACTTGTAGGCATCTTCAGGGAAACTGAAATCTAAAAATTGTGAGTGTTGTTGTTTATGTGGTGAGAAGGGTGCAGGTAGTGGAAGGGGTAGTGGGAGGGGTTATGGTAGGTATGGAGGCGGGATGGTTAGCAGGAGAAGGATATACTAACAAAGGAGATGAGGGTGGGATCTGTATATTTACAATGTTATTCTTATTCCTATAAATCTCTAATGTTTCCAAGGCGTTTAGTCTACCCGCCCCACACACAGAATGTAATACCTTTGTACCGTTTATGTCAAATGTATGGTCATATTCGATACAATGGTCCGCAATTTCTGAATATGTAGACATTCCCCTAAACGCCCTGTTATGTTCAGCAAATCTAAAAACTCTTGAATTATTGCTTAAACTATGTTTTTTTATTGAAAACTTTTTGCTTAGTAGTTATACATTCGTTAAGTTCCAAAAAATAATAGCAGTTTCTAAGTATTTCTTTAATATTGAATAACATTCTTTAAAAACTTTTGGTAAAACTCTTTAAATGTGAGTAGTTTTTTGCTCATAACATTTTTTGTCGTTGCTATTTTCTTATGATAGTGTCTTATAATAATGACGAAATAATTTAACAAATACTTTTAAAAGTTTCGTTAATAAGTGAAGAAACAGAGAAATTGACAAGAGACAGAATTTGAAATATCTTTTTTATAACGTGGAAGAAAAATTGAAATTATTTTGTATGTATAATAGGGAGAAATTTGTTATAGGTATGACACAAAAAAAAATATACAAAAAGTAATCCAAATGTGTGTCAAAAATTTCGGATGGCTTACAAATATTTTCGTTGAATCAACGATTTTAAATGATTGTCAGATATAAAAATTGATAAAAACATTTGTTGATGACAATGACATTTTATTACAATAACCTCATACTTAGACTGAAATTTCCAATAAAACATTGGTAATGGGACCGATCAAATTTAATGACCAAAATAATTTCATATCAACCAATTTTAAACGCAGCCTTAATTCGAAAAGATACGCTCATATCTCTCTCTTTTTTAATAATTGGTAATCCTCTTGCTTTAACAAGATACAAGTATAACCTTATGATATAAGTAACAATAAATGGTAAAGTTTTTTATGGTAGGTAGGTTGTTGCTACTTTTCACATTTTTTTATAATATTAATATTATGACGCGCATAATAAATTTCTATGTTATTTTTAAAGAATAATAAAGAAGTTTTCATATGCGTAAGCCTAATGTTTTTTTTAGGTACACTCCGGGGTGGTATTTAGACAATTGGATATTGTGTCGCGAATAATCTCACGAGAAATCGATGTTGAACCTATTTTTGGTTGAGGTACTCTGTATTATATGAACTTATCAAATAAGTTCGTTATAGAGAAAGTGTCAATAAACTAAAGAGAGCATTTTTTTTCCATTTGGAAATTTTTAATAATAAAAAGCAAGCTTAAAACTTTTGTCAAAACAAGAATGTAGTCATGCAAATCATGCACTTTTTTTAATTATTAGTTTTTTCGACATAATTTTGTTACGTACTCCATAGTGTGAAAAGCGACAAAGATACCCGTAGTTATATGTGTATATAGGTTTACTGTTACTTTCCGTATTGATCTTGGAAAACTTTTTTCACGTTAGAGAAGAGTATGGGAGACAAAGTACGTGACGAACCTAATTGAAAAACTATGAGCAGAAAAATGATATACGACTTGACTCCTCCGAAATAATTTTACAAATTGAAAACAGTTACCAGGTACCCCAACCCACTCACTAATCTTTTATAAATGAATTGTGAATTATTTACACATCAGACGCGAGTGTTAATAACAGAAAATTATTCCTAAGTCTGATTACGTCACGCAATGATTTAATCCAATTGTCTACTTAAGCTTTCCTACTCCATGAAATCTATGGAGTAGGAAATGGAGTAGGATAATATAGGTCTTCCACTCTTGGAGATTCCACACTTCCGTAACAATAATAAAAAAAATATAAAATTAAATTTAAAAATAAAAACTTTATTGATAGCACCAATGAAATATGAACAATCTTTACATAATACAAACAGTGTTCTGTCAAATGGTAGACTTGTTGCAGAACAATATCTTCCATTTATCAATGGAGCAATGTGTTGTATTTGAAAGACAATATGGCCAATTCTGAATCATAAAATAGTTTAGTTGCACTAACTAAGTCAACTAAGTGTGAGGAGATAGTTGAGTCATGATAATTAGTTCTAATTCGTATTCACAGTTTTCCGTACTAATTTAGTTCATTAGTTCATTTTGACACCTTAGTACAACTATAAATTTCGAGAATCTATGGATTTCGTATTCAGAATGAAATTTTAGTTGACAGCCGACGACTAAAATAAGTTGGATTTGGGAGAATTTTATTCGCGACTTTTAATGTGCGAATATAATTAGTTGCTGTCATTTTACCGCAGAATATTGCTATATTTTGGAAGTGTTAAGTTGTTTTTTCAATTAAAAGTAAAAATTTATATTTTTAGGGCAACTCTTAGCATGAATAAATTGTAAAATTACACCACCACCGACGCAAATACGAACGCCAAAATATATCGGCAAATCTGACATTTCACAATTTTCACGCGCGACAACTATTAAATTGTTGCCAGAAGTGTAAATCGGAACGTGAAAAACATTTTGTATTGCGGCATCACTGAATAATATTAGTTTGTCCCATAGATTTTACCGTTTGCACTTGGTGGTTCTCGAGTTTATAGTTGTTTATAGTTCATAACTAATGCTGAATACTACAATATAACTAATATTAATCAACTTTTTAGTTAGTTAGTTCATTAAGATTCAGAATTGGCCCTAATAAAGTTAAGAATGGTTTTATATATTTTTAAATACATAAACATTAAAAAAGAGATAAATTCAAAACAATTAAAATGAATAATACCTATGTGTGAATTTCCGAAAGAAGTTGGTAAGTAGAGGTATGACGAGGTGTGGCCCTATGCCATGATGACATTGATACACCAATAAAGAGCTAGACTTTTAATTTGTTCTGAAAATTAACGAAATTCGAGCTGCGATTTTCATTACTCAATATCCTACTTAGTTGATCTTTGCTCAATATGTATTAAAAATGTAGCTTTAGCTTAAAAAAAATATATAAAAAATAAATTATTTTTGTTCAGTCAACCGAATGGAAACTCACACTACAATTTAACAAATATAATCCATTCTATTCTAAAATACATTATTATGAATCAGACCGGATATCGGGTTCAGAGTAGCATAAATACGAGGCAGGAATGTAATAATATTGACCACTAACAATAACATCCATAACAGAAAAAAACTTTTGGTATAGAGAACTAACTGAGGTATATTTTTGAATCGATGGAAAGCACTTCATAATTTGGCCAGAGATCGATAACTCTAATAATGATTTTTTACTAAGTTTAATATAGGTGGAAATATTATGAATGTTACTATAAAGGTAACAGTGAGATACGAAAGGAATGTGGAATGAAAGTTAGTGTAATAACAAGGATGAATGTAAATAAGTTAAGATGGTTTGGGCACGTGGAAAGAATGAATGAGGACAGAATGACTAAAAAGATATATTTGTCTGAGAGGAATGGTGCTCGGAGACGTGGACGTCCGAGGATTAAATGGCAAGATCATTTAAATCAAATCCTACAGGACAGTCACATGTTGAGCACGTTGAAAAGGAGAGCATGCATGAGGAATTGTATGACAGTGACGGAAGCGAAGGATGTGTGCAAGGATAGAAGGAAGTGGCGCTCGATCCTTTCTGCCTACCCCGCGAGGGAAGCGGCGTGATGGTATGTATGTATGTATGTAGGTACTATAAAGGTACATATAAAATTAGGTACTTGTCAGATTTAAAAACTGAACCGAATAGGTCGGATAATAAAGTTAAACTGATTTGTTAGAAAACGAATAGGGACCGGTGATTCGTTTCATCTCGAAATTTTATTTAACTCCAACAGAAAAGCAAATATGAAAAAAAACGATTCATTGAATTATTTTGTATACGTATATGACCGATGCTCCTATTCGATGTCTCTTAGAATATATACTTTTTTTCGTATATCCTGTCTGTGTGATTTGAACGTTACAATCCCTATGACAATATTTCCGATGTGATTTATGTAAGCGATTGCGCCGTTTAGTGGAATATTTACCCCATGGGCCTTCTAAAGAGATTTATAACCAATGTCCGATCTTTTGTATATTTTTTTTATTCGGCGAATTTGCTCACTGTATTTTTGTCAAACCCTTTCCTGTTCTCTCTTTTAGATGTTTATTTATGCATAAGAACAATTATAATATATTAAAATAGAGACTTTTTTGCTAAAGTATACTTTGTATTTAAGTTGAATAGTCGTTTCATAGTTTTAGTTTTTTGTCAAGTTGAGCTATGTTTTCATTAAATGATAAATTGCGCACAATTCGTCGGATGTCGGAAACCTAAAGGCACAGTCTTGGCCTCATGTATAAGAAACGCGAGGTTCGATTCCAGGTATCTACAAACTCACGTTTCGTGACACAAACTTTATTTTTAAAAAAATTATCTAAATATTTAAAATTACTTTGCTAAGTAGCTTAATTAGCATAAGTCGTTAAATTGGCGATGAATATGCGCAATTTTTATAAAAATCCTACAGTTGGGTATTTCATAATTATTATTATAATAAAGTAGGTAAATGAAGGTTTTTTACACAACATATAAAATGTGATATTTTTTGCCATATTAATATTCTATTCTATTCTATTTTTCTCAAGGCCATCCACTCGTTTGCGAGTGATTTTGGCCATATTTATATATTTAGTTCGTTCGTCGGTAGCCTGGAGGTAGAGTCTCGGCCTCGTGAACATGGGGTCGGTGGTTCGATACCAGGTGCCGGCAAACTCCCCTTTCACGACACAAGCTTTTAGTAGCTTACTGTGAAAGGTGTATAAGGTTGTATTTGGGTTTATAACAAACAAAACCCAGATACATCTTTTTTAAAAAAAAAAAATTCAACAATTTGGCATCACAAAAACTGTTTTATTTATCTTTATCAGAAAAAATATATTCCTAAAATAGACAATAATTCTGAATTGAGTATTTTGAAAAAATATTTAAGAGGATTAACATTTGAATAAAAAAGTATTCGTAACTATTTATTTTTAGTCACTTGTCTGATTAACCGCCATCCGTTTTTTGGGGCCTCCGCGGCAAAAATCGATTGAAAATCAATAAAAATACTACTAAATATCACTTTATCGCCAAATAATTTTCAGTATTCCTGGAATGATTTGTCAGTAAACTATTTATGAAAAAAAAGTTGGATTTTAGTTTTTAGAATCGATTTTATTTATCTTTTTCAAAAATCATACGGAGACCGTTCTCTAGGGCCGTTAAAATCACCAACACATTTCAGCTGTTTTGAGTAAAGTATTAATTTATATTTTATGAATTCCAGCTGTGATGACTTCTACAAAGTGTTTAAATTATGTTTGTAAGAATTGTTTTTTTTTTATTGTCTATAGTCACATTATTATAGGTAATAATTTTACAGCAAAAATAGTTTTTGTAGTCTTTAGTAATATAATAAATCTTTGACAGAATTTATAAAATCTCAACCTAGTCATTATTAGACCTATTTTCAGTGTTACTGACAAAAATTTGGGAAAAAAACATAATTTATTAAATGTGGACATAATATATTATATGTATTTACCTACATAATACATATTTACATGTGCACATTCATAAATAAATTAAATTATTCAAATATTATTACGTATTTGTCTGCATTGATTTCAATATATCATTATTTATTAAGATTTTAAGTTCAATAAGATCTCATTTTGTTGAATTAGAATCTTTCTTCTCACGCTAATTTCACATGGAATAGACAAAGAGGACCAAATGGCAGACATTTATTTTGAAACATAGTTTTTTCGATCTGTTTCCTTGCATGAAATGGCTAGTAGAAGCAATACTTGCAAATGAAAATGGATTTTCTCATATGAAATCGTGATACAACATTTGTACAGAATTCAGCGCCCTTTTCGCTTAGAAAAACGATTTTTGTAAAAAATGCTAAATTTTGGTAATAAAATTGATATTGCAAATACTATATCGCCAGTTATGATGGAGATTTTTTTAAATAAATAATAACAAATGTGTTATAATTCGGGTAATGAAATACATACTGTAAGTATTTGTATGTACTAAAGAAACACTTTATTTAGGTGGATCATACATAAATAAAAAGGTGAACATAGAAAACATATATATTTATAGGTGCTGTCAAAATATATCTCACAAATAGGGTAATCAGCAGATGAACTATGTGTAATAAATATACAAGTCACCCTCTCCGTGTCAGTACAAAATTACAAACAACATATGAATCATGTAATATAAAATACTTATGTGATAGTGTGTATTGTTTTACGGTTACTTGCTAAATTAACTGCATAAAACTATTATACAGGTTGTCCTTTCCGTGCCGCAAAAACTACATTATGGGTATCATACCTTATAGTCAAATCAAAAGTATAATGAAATACGGGTAACACGTAGTAACTCGCACTTTTTATTTCAATAATAATAAAAAAAAAACTCAAAGACTACCATTTAAGTTTTACTAATACTATGTAGAATGTATTTCTAAATACACAAATAATAATCTACGATAATAACAATACACTATTCTTTTTTTTAAACACTGAAGTTTGCATTATTTTTGAATAATAGTTTGACAATGGTTTTTTGAATGCTATTGGATACTCATTTTTTGGGTAATCTCTAAATTGCGTAACCACAAAGAATTATTTTGAAAACCATAATGAATACTTAAGTCATCCTTCACTAGTGCATTTAACAATTGCACATTATTGTTTCATTTCTTTGTTTCATATTGGTTCTTTATTTTTATTGTCATCATTGTTTTCCGTCTGCATGGTATTTCATTCATTATAATCTTTTTAAAATTTACAACCCTATTTTTATTACTGAGACTCTGCTAAGTACTTACATAAGTACATACCTTTTTTTATAAAAAATGTCAAAAACAATAAATCAATCTATTCCATATTATTCTTCTATATCTATTGTCATTTACACATCTTGTACCTCGTATTATTTCAACTTGAGTCCAATGATATATATTGTGTTTTTTGTCTATTTAACGCATTGTTTTTTTATTCATCTTAAGATCTTTGTGATGTTCAAAACCAGTAACATAGCACTATCCCAAATTTTTAAAGTGTCCTTTCTATTATTGAAACACAATCATTGTGTTATGATGTAATTAAATTGGTAAAATGACGATAAATTAATCACGCGGAATGTGAGCATTTGCATAGTATTTGTATGGAGGCCGCGCATGGTGTAGAGATCGTCTGACTGACTTTATCCTAGGGAACGGATAAGAGTTAAAGAGTAGGTATTCCATGGTTTGCCCCACGAATAGAACAGCCAGCAAACTAAGTTTAAACATTATCAGATTGTACATTTCGTGGCTATTACAAAAGAAGACGTAAAAGAAGTTTATCATACGCCATCACTGATAAGTACAGATTTTCCGACTTTCTGCCTGTTAGAAGACACTCAAAAGTTTACAAAAAAGTGTGGAAAACCTTTTCTTTACCAGAGAATTTACGTTTGGTGTATTTTTTAATCGAATCAAAATGCTCCTATAGGTACTGTCTAGAATATCGTAGAAGAATAAAACTTCTACTCCCTTCTACGCAAGACATTGAGGTTCTTGAAGAATTTAGACGAACGTAAAATTTCACTTCTAAAACAATAAAATGTTCTGAATACTCTTGGTAGGTATTGATTTATCTCAAAATTCGACATAGCTACACAATATTGAAACAAATGTCGTTTTGTTTCCTAGCGTCAAGATTTTTTTCTGATCATACCGAGAACTACATAAAACTTTTTATGTTTCCCTGAAAAAAGTAGATAGAAATTTTTTGACGCAGAGGATCCTTCTCCCTTTGACCTATTTGACGGAATATGTATAAACTGTATTGGTTTCACTTGGTTTGTAGACCGGGATGACTTTTCAAGGCTGAATGTGTTTAATGAAGGTGATGATGCATTTTATGAAGTTGACTTACCTGTAAAGAGAGAAAGAAGCTCATTAGTTATTTATATATTAAGTATGTAATACAATATATTTGTTAGTAGTAATTGGAAGATAGTTGGATGAGATCGCGTCATTAATCGCAATAAACTTGTCCTTTGCATATTAATTGTATTTAATTTGAATTAATTGCTTTATAAAACTGTATGCAACGTGATCTATGTAATTTAAAGGATAAATAAATATATTTATTTATTTTATTCTTCACTGTACATCGATTACACTATAAACATTTTTTGTCAAAGGCATCTTGTTTTTCTAATTAAACTCTAGAGTGAGAGAAACTGCTATATTTATTTTGTGATTAAATCATTCGAAGAAAGTTATAATATTCATCTACAAAAAATTACTTTAAAAAGAATATAATAAAAAAAAAACAATTGCTTCGTTAGTCCAGGATAGAATATATACATATACAATACGTTCCTGATATGACACATTTATTGTGTAGTTTTTTGTTGTTTTTTTCTGTTTTTAATATGATTGTCAACATGTCAAAGGGTAACGCCGTGGATATATGAAATAAATAAATAAAAGGTTTTTTTAATAAATAATTATCTCTGACTGAAAACAAAGAGAATACATTTCTCAAAATGTAACTGAAAAATATACAGAAAATTTCTGTATAGATATTTAGTAAAACCATTAAAAGTGTTTTATTAGACTTATTAGAGAACTTAATTAATACAATTATTCAAGTAAAAGAACCTTTAACACGAATGTACAGATCCCTTAATAGCTTATTGAGCTTATTTGTAGAGTGCAAAATAAAGGCTTTTCCATATGGGATAATCCGGTAAAGAGTATTTTTATCAGGCGAAGGATGCGAAGTGAAGAAAATACTATTTTTTGCTAAAATTGCGTATCTTTAATTAAGTATGTGTTAGCATTATAATTACTTTAATATCCAATTAATATGAGAAAATAATTTTCGATACAAAGTACCTAAGTTATTTATGTATTTGTGTAAAATAATATAATTACATAATATAATGGCTGGGTTAAATTAACAATGTCTAATTAAAAGGAAAAAGTTTTTTGTACCACAGAAACGAAAAAACTATAGATGTTTGTATAAAGCAAAGCTTGTTATCAATTTTCTCATAATTACGTAATATTTGAATAGCGTGAAAGTGCAATTGTGAACCATCATCTATTATTATACTATACTATACTATACTATACTATACCCTCACGCCGTGTCCCAAGTGGGGTAGGCAGAGAGAACGGAACGCCAAACAGATCTATCTTTACACACTTCCTTCGCTTCCTCCACATTCATACAGTTCCTCATACACGCACGTCGGTTCCTCTTACTCAACACGCGGCCGTCCTTGAGAATTTGATCCACGTGATCAAGCCACGTGGTTCTCGGACGCCCGCGTTTCCTCACACCCTTTCTTTCAGATAAGTATATCCTCTTTGTCATTCTTTCCTCTTTCATTCGTTCAACATGACCAAACCATCTCAATTTATTTACACGCATTCTGTCCACAACAGTCTTCTTGCATCCGCTCATTCTTCTAATATCCTCATTCTTCACTCTATCACGCAGCGTTTTACCAACCATTCTTCTCAACGATCGCATCTCTACTGCATTTATTCCACTTTCGTCCTTCTTCAACCACGTCCATGTCTCGCTTGCATACGTAAGTGACGGTACCAGAATGGTATTGTGCACCAGCATTTTAGCCATGTTCGACACATTGTCATTGCTGACAATGGGTCGAAGTGCACCGTTTACTCTAGCACCGGCCACTTTCCTTCTTTCAATGTCCCTATCGCATCTTCCATCCCTCGTAAACATACTTCCCAAATATACATACTCACTTACTTGCTCCAAACATTCGTCACCAACTTTAATCTCGCAAATCGTTTTTTCATTCTCTCTTTCAAAAACAAGAACTTTCGTCTTCATAACGTTCATTTTCAAACCATTCAAATTGCAACTATCATACACACACGTAACAATCTCTTGTAAGTCCCTTTCACTCTCAGCCATTAACACCAAATTATTATTATTTTATTATAAAAGTAAGATATTAAAACACATCCGTTTTATGGATTGATTTTCCTTATGTTCAATGCCTAATTTAAATTAATAATTATCTATTATTATTTAATATTCATGTATTTTAAAAATAAATAAATATATTATATAACGTTTTATGCGTGAATTTTTTTTTATGGAGATAAACAAATTGTTTTGAATTTGACTGTATCGAATAATAGGTGTAGTAATCTGGTTTCAACTTAGAAGTCGTTGTCAAAATATTTTTTTTTAGTTTAATAATGACTTTGTAAGTCGAAACCAGGCAACCTATCACTTAACACAGTAAAACTCAAAACAGTTTGATTATTCCCATAAATTAACACTATAGAGTTTTAAAAAGTAATTTGGTCTTATGTAAAAAGTTCTACTAAGTATCCTATAATATTTTTTTATATTAACAATGTTTTTCGAAAGTTATATGTAGCCCCCAATTATTTACTGTAATTTTTGCGCAATCTACGTACTATTTATGAAAGATTTTTGTTCCTGCAAATGGAAAGATTTTAAAAATTCATATTAAGTCATAATTAATGTACTTTTTTAATTATACCATTAAAAGGGTTAATATTAGAGAATGGACCGGAATCAGGACAGTGGATGACCTGTTCAGAGCAGCACGGGACAGGGAGGTTTTCGCCGGAGTGATCGCCAACGTCGGGGGGACCTGACATGGCACAGAAAGAAGAAGAAGAAAAGGGTTAAAACTGAACAAAATATATTAAAACACTTAAAGAATACAACGCAAATGAGTAGATTATTATTTGAAATATGTGTGTATTTTATCTTTAATTATTCCTACATACATTTATGTAATGCAAATAAATTCAGAAGAGATTATAACGGTATGGTTATGTTTCAAACCAAATGTCTAACACTTACTAAGCATTATAATATACACTTAAGGACATGTGTTTTTGAATAATTTATAGGGAAATTAAACAAAGCTTTGAAATTCTGCATAAGGTATTAAACCAATAACCATTAAAAGAAACATACAATTTGACATATTTCCTATATTTTTTTTTCTAAGTATTCTAGGGTTAAAAAAAGCAGATATTCATATAATATCAAAAAATAATACAATTCATATCTTCGATTCAGCGATTAAAAATTATTTCATTCATCCTTAATGTGGTACATAAGATTAAATAATTATTAATCTAAGACTAATTCCACTTGTGAAAGATTGCAAAGTCCTTCCCCCTTAGACAAGCTCGCACTTATTGATCGACTACAAACGAATTTACGACAATCTACCTACATGTACAGTGTAATTATGAGTAACTGTTGCGGTTATAGTCGTGAATTCGTTTGTAGTCGATCGGCAAGTGACGGTTTGTCTAGGGGGGCTGGTCTTCTTGCTTGTTCTTAAAACAAAATTTCAGAAATTGTTGACTTGTTGAATTATGCAAATATGGACAGTCGATTTAAGTGAATGGAAAAAGATAATGGGTACCTACATAGAAGTACCTACATTAATTGTTAGTTAAGATTGTAGCGAATAACTTATACTACTACCATTAACATCCCAAAACATCATATTCCACAAGTGTACCTAAGTAGGTTTTTCTCTCATATTTTATAATAATGTGATGTATAAAAAAAACAGATGCCTTATTAAAATGTTATTCGAATAACGCTTCTAAATAAGTTGATAGGTACTCGTTTTGATTTTCAAAATTGTTCAATTTAAATAAATTTCATTGTAAAAATATGAATTGTTATAGATATGTGTATTTTATAAGGCATAATAATTTCGTTTGTTCCTGGAAATCATAATTGCCTAAAAAATTGCGATACAACATTATTAAAGTTATGATAATTTACACAGAAAAACATTTTAGCGACTTAACAATTTTCTGAGTAGGTAATATTTTATCCAATACAAAGACATGTAAGCAAGGTAAAGTGTTTAAATGGAAATTGTTATTTCGTTGGAATTAAATAATAATAATATAAACCTTCAATTTTTTCGGTGAATTCTCATAAGATGCTTCCACGTGTCATATAAATCGCAGATCTTCGGTAAGTTTCATTTACTTACAAAACATTTTATTTGATATATAATATTTAGGGATGGGAAATACCACAAATTTCAGGTTTATTGATGTTTTACTAGCATGGAGAGAATGACAAGCATACTTAGGTATATATTTCATTCTGGTTGCCCTTTTTCTTTTTTTTCTTCCTGGCATTGTCCCAAATTATTGCCGCTGATAGCTGTTGGTGTTGACTCTTCTCATCCTAAGGTTAAATATTCTTCTGTTTCCTCTATTTCATCTTCATCCAGGCCATTTCTCCGCTGGATCCTATTGCATTGTGTCATCCAGGTATTTATTATTTGCCCTGCCTCATTATGAATTTTGAATAAGATTTATTGAAATTGTTTACAATGTGTTAATTAATATTTTGTGATGGTGTAAACAGACAAAAATGTTTTTAAAATCAAGTCTTCTTTTGAAAAATTTACTTTGGAAAGGGAATAAAAGTACACATTGGTTTGGACATAATGCTGTAGAAAGATTTCAATACTTTCATTGAATTTATATTGTGCAAGCTTTAATAATTATAGCTTTGTTCATTGAATATAGTATCCCAAAGAGTCAAATAACGATATTTTTAAGCTTATTATTTTCTAGGAGTTAAAAATATTACCTCGATCATTTATACATCATTCTGAATTGTTATTTTTATTATGTTACAGTTTCTTCATAATTTTATAACGTACGTATTTTTTACATCTAGAAAAATATAAAAAAAAAGTACAAGTAAAAATATTCATAAATATAAACATAAGTTGGTAAATACTATTTTAATAAAGATTCTCATTTTTTTTTTGAAAAAGAAATCTGACTGGTTTTTTTTTCAGTTTCAAAGCAACAAAAACAATAAGTACCTACATGAAAAGCTTACGAAAAAAAATACTTTCAATCATTACAAGTATTATGCTTACTCCCTCAGCGCGAAAGTTTCATATATTACAACTTTTAATATCAAAAAAATTTCGTAAAAAATGTCGCAATGTTACAGTACATAAAAGGAAAAAAAAATATGAAAGACAATCAAGATTCAGATTTGTGAGAGTAAGAAAGAATTTCACATACTTTCTCTGTGTTCTTTTGTGTTTCATTAAAAAAGAAAGGACAATATATGATGAGTATTTCTTGTTTTTTTTTTTCTCTTAATCTGGAATCTATTTTTAAAGCGCTATCGGAAAACGTTTTTAGGGCTAAAAAACCTCGGCTAAATTATTGGTAATGAAAATCTATTGTTCAGTTTACGGGTCGCTATATTAGAATTTGCGTTATTACAGGTTAAGCATTTAAAACCTTATGGATTAAATAAGGTCAAAACCATAACACATTTTTTCCAACAGGATCAAGCTTCTACAAAAATCAATATAAATAAACTTTAATTTTCTTTACCTTATTACACGTGTTCTAAAAAAAAATCTGAAAAAATAATTTTACCACCTTACAAGATGTCACTATTCTATTCTGAGCCAGTATTTTCATTCATACATTAATCTCTATTACTCTCATGTGAGGCTTTGTAATCGAAGACAATTTATAGAACATTTATTTATATTTGGTGTTTTGAAAAATACGAGTAGGTATAAGACTAAATATAATATGTTATGAAGTCAACTTCAAATTCTAGTAAAAGGAATTGTGTGTGTATTTTAAATTGTGTGTAAACTGTGTGAAATTGTTTCAGATCTTGTATCAAAATATCTTAGATTTACGTATTGTCACTTCTTTCTAGAACAAAGAGGGTCGACCAAATCTTTTGTTCTATGAGCATGTTATTAATAATAGAATTACCGAAAACTTTATATAGAACTGAAACAATTAAAATATTATTAGATATTTTACATCTCAAATTCAGCGACAAGATTCACCACCCACACTGTATATCATTATTTTTTATTGGCATGGACAGGCTTTCATGTTTATTACACGCAGCTGGTTTACTGGAAACCCTACGGGCTCGCGCTTTCTGAACGCCAAATAACAAGTTTCTGGGCACCTCAACTCGGCTCTTTTAAAGTATATACTTTCAAAAGGGGCATTGAAGAGAGTGTAGTTCAAAAGATTCCCACGACGGCGGTTTTAGCCAGTCGGTCCTTCAGACCTGCCCAATGGCCCGCCCGTGAGGACAATTTTGGTTTGAATGTGCGGATAAATAGGAGTCTATGACTCTTGAAATATCCGGGTGTGAGGTGGGTCTCTCTTCAATGGAAACCCTACTTGTGAGATATGCCGTGATGGTAAAGTAGTATAGTACCTAATCAAAAATAATAAAGCCACCTAGCATATTTATTACATGCAGTACGTCTGCTGGCTTCTCCACTTGTGATATAATATATTGTGAAGAGAAATAAGTTTAATAGGTTATTAGATTAAATAAAATATAAAAATAAAATATTTAGTAGTTCCAATTGTGGCTTTATTTATTTGCGAGCCGGCTTTCAATAATTACCGCACTAATCGTAAAGCAAAATTTGCCGTTCAAAATGTTAAGCAAATATTATATTTCACGTTGATGAACTACAGATTTAAATATGTATATATTATTTTGTAATTTCATTATAATGAATATATTTCCAGGAAGTGTCGGCTCATAACTTAAGCTTGAAATTAGATATTCTTTACATCATTTAGCTACATATTATGAAATGGGTCACTTTGTAAATATGTAATGTGAAGAATATTGAATAAACTTTACGCCTTGTGAATAGTATACTAAATGAATAATGTAAGATAACCTTATTCTATGAAAGAAGTTTGAAAAATGTCTGATATAATAAACTTCTTAAAAGTGATAAAATTCTACACTAAAAAGTCAACAGATAGCGTTATCCCTTACTAGGTGTATGAAAAAGAATGAAAAAAATTCAACGCCTTAGAGATCTTTAATATAGTATTATTCTTATTACTTTTATCAACATTAACATTTAGAAAACATATTTTTTACGCTTCTGACGTCTTTCAATGTTTTCTTTTAGGTATATATTATGTATATATATTTCCTTTTCGTTAGACATTATTGTCCTTTTTATCCCTTAGAAGGGTGCTAGTATATCCAAAGAAATATTATGAGCCAAAGAAACACCAACCTTGTTCTTCCTTAAAAGTTATTCAAGCTACATACGTCCATTCATATCCAAGTCAGAAGTAAGAATACTTGTACGTATAATATGCCTTTAATATATCGTCCGTCATTTGATATTGTAATATATACCCCACACTATTTAAGAAGGACATCCTTCGGGACACTTTTCATGTAGAATGTTTATTATACCCAGCAAACCTTTTCAGAAATATTTCTAGAGGCGTTTTCAAAAGCTCTGAAAGGCCCTTTTCCACATTCTACTAAACGGGGTTGACAATTTAAATTCGACGAGTTAAATCACTAGTTTCTAAATGCTTTCGTATTTACGATGATATACAAAAATGTATTTTTAAAGTAGGTATGCTTCATACACCTTTTTGTAAACATAATTTTATCATTGGTTTGAAGTAATATATAAATAATATTACTTTTTAAAACCTTAAATGCTTACAACAATTTATTCTTAGGTAAATAAATTACCTAGAACTTGCATATTTACTTTTTGTTTAAACATACAAAATGTGGAATAAAAATACAACAAAGGGAGAAAAGCACATTGAACCGGTAAGATCAATCCACAATCAAGTGATCTTCAACATGGATGTCGCAATCTAAATTGTAGAATAAATCGAATGTAAAGTAAACAAAATAATGTATGATCTTAGGCTTTCACGGCCGGCGTCACTAGTAAGAATATTCATTTCCGGGCTTAGTGGCCGTGGTCTGTAGGGTAGTCTGTGACCCAACGTTTCAAAAAACAAAAATTTTTGACGGGCTCGCACGTTACGAGGAACCTGCGCCCGCTTGCACATAGAGTCGCCAGCTATAATAGTGTAAGTGTTTCAAATGTGACAGACAACTCGCCTGCACCTACCCCCTGAAGATGCCCGCCACAGTTGTGGGTGAAACGTTGGGTCACAGACTACCCTACAGACCACGGCCACTAAGCCCGGAAATGAATATTCTAAACAAAATAATGTCTATGCCCAGACTCTAAATATATAGGTACCACTTGAAATAAATATTTCATATTATTTGATGGAAAGAATATTATTTTAGCTTTGGTCTATGGACGGTTGAGTAACAAATAATGGTAAAGTTGGTATGGTTTGATTATTTGTTCGGTTAGGTCATTGACACGCGATATCCAAATGATAGTTGGTGGCGTCATCCTTTATCGGTTTATTGCAATAGAGACAAACTAATTAAATCGTGTGTGAGTGTTACCTTAATACCAATAATTCTATGAGAAAAGTTAATAAAATATTTCTAATACTTATAGTTACTTGGGTTTAAATCTAAATCCAAAGAGATTCTTTGAATACATGCAAATCTTGTGGAAACGCGACGCATGTCTAACAATAATTATAATATGAAAAATACCTCCGCACTACCTTCCACTATCAACGACGTGCGATCTTAAAAGGCACTATTACCTTTCTAATATCCAGCAACTGCTATGGTAGGGTTAATATTAATAAATTTCCTTACTTCACACCATAGGTAATGTAAGGAAGCTATACAAAGCTATAATATCTGATCTAGACTCTTAAAAACAACCTTGCACGGATCACGTCTCATTCCACTATTCATCTATCTACCATTATGCTTACACATTTTCATAGTAGGTATAATTCTACTGAACTGTCCCTTGAGTAGGAAGGTACATTTTACGGGAAGTGTATGTATTATGGCAAAAGGCAGGCTGTTTTGGACTTTTGATGACTTGGTAAAATTTGAAGACACTTGAAGGAAAACACGTGAATTTAAATTAGTGTACCCATAATAATGATAATATAAGAACCTTTTATTAAGTTCAACATGAAATTTGATGGTAAATTACATAATATTTTAGAATACAAGTTTTCTTTATTCCAATAATATTCATGTATTGATTAATGTTTACCGAATCCAATATCGAAATAACCTTATGTTTCATCCACATAGTGATGTATGTAATTGAAAAATAAACGAATCTTGAAATATATTTTTTTAAGTTTCAGATTTTATTTACCCATTTAGAAATATAATTTATAGGCTGAAAACGTTGTATTAGATATGAGAAAATAAATGATTTCAATTGCTTAAAGCATATAATTTTGAAGGGACCTGTATCAAGTAGTGAAGAGATAAAGGCTGTATATAAAGTAAGGTAAGTTCAAAACTTACAACGTCGTCTAAATATTGACTATTAAAGAAAATAAAACTGTTAAAAAATAAACACATAATAAATAAAACAGTTTAAATATACTGGACAATAAAAAAAAAACCACATAGGAGGTTTTTCATCAACATAAGTTCCTTTTGTTAATGAATAGTACATGCCTACGTATCGACTATCCAGTTTTATATCTCATTAAGTGAAAAAGCTTTAGATTTTTTATTGAATTGGTGATATACATATCAATAATAAGAAATGCAGGTTATATTATACTTATATTTAATATTTATTTAAAAAAAAATACATATTTTCAGTTCCAGAAATGTCAGCGTACCTACCTATGTCTTTGACAGTGTGATTATTACATAGTATATCTCCTTTTCTGTTGTGTTATTAAAGCATAAAATAGATATATCAAAATTGTAAAAATGACGATTGACGAATATAAAACATTATTTTATTCTCGTTGAACTATGGAACTGGACAGATGATGCTTAGAAATTTTCATCTGAAATAAACTTTAAATAAAACTCACAAAAAAACTAGAGTTACCTTTATATCCTTAATATGTTATTTTAACTTACAGATAAAACAAATGCTGAATTAATTTGTTTCAACATTTCTTCATTGAATTCTTTTTTCTTTATCCCTCTCTAGTGTCCTCAGGGAACGTATGTACGACGGAAAAGGTGCAAACAGGATTATCTTTTAAACTCGAATTCTCGTTGATTGTTCTACGTAAAACTTTTTATGTTGGCAAGTGTGTAGTAAGAACAAAAATTGGGTATTACGTAAAAAGTGTTTTTGAAGCGATAAAAGGTTTATTCATTTGCTTAATAGGTACCTACCTTTTTATAAAAATTCTCCAAGAAGAGTTCTTACCTTGAAGTCTCTAAATAATTATAAAGAATATTATGACATTAATAACCTAATTATATTTTTTATTGTGAATTTTTTAAACATTTATACTATTAACTTACTCAACTTCTGCAGTTGTATTTTATGCATTGTTAAACTGATAATTTTATGTACTTAACTCGTCTTGATTAACCAATATAAAAACGGTAATAGGTAAACTGTTGAGAATAAAATGAAAAATTAAGTAATAGTATTTAATTTTACACAATTTTTCGTTTGATATCCAGTATGCTCTTATTATCTATTATTTTTTTGTTTGGAAGGCATGTTTTTCATTCGATCAATATTTTCTTTTTTATTCACGTGCATAATATAGATTAATATTAACATAGACATATTAACATATTAACATTAATATAGACAATAAAATTATAGAAATTAAACAAAACTAAAAATAAAACACAAGAAATGTTTAAATTTTCTAAACGACGTAGCATAATACATAAAATCGTCGCGTTCGTACCATAATACAAGATTCATAATCAAATTTGTAACTTAATCGATCTGTGTGAAATGTCCATGCATATTATGTTATGTTATAAAAAAGACCGAGGGGACAAATGGCAGAGGCCGACCAAGAGATGCGTATATGGACCAACTGAAGAGGGACATGAACTGTGGCTCATACGTAGAGCTGAAAAGACTGGCTGAGAATAGGGAGGAATGGAGAAGAAAGTCAGAACTCGTTGCAGACCAATCCAATGGATTGTAACTTATTATATATATAAAAAAAAACATGAATATCAAAAACTGCATACATTTGCAACTTAAAAGCCAATTAAAAAGATCGTCTCCAAATAGATAAAGAGTTCACTCAACAATTTTATAAATTGAGTGCAGCTCAATGTAGAAATAAAACACTTAATGATTAACAAAATATCAACAGATTCGTTAACTTATTGAAATTTGATTACAGGTATACCATAGATTTTCCTACAGCTTATTTTGAAGCTTTACAATTAATTAGGTGTAGATATTTTATGCCTTCGTAGGTATCAAGAGGAAGATGATGCTTTATCTTTAATGTAATTTCCTTTAAGGCTTTTTGGATTTCAAGATAGGTACTGAGTACAAATAGCAATTCGCTATCTAATAGATTTTAGCCTACCCATCTTTGTAATTCTATGCGCAACGAACAGAACAAAATCCTGAGATAAAGAAAATAAACATATAAATTAACGACGTACATTTACTTACGGGCCTTAGGTGTTTCAAGTGACTTTAAGAAATCTATTGCAATCTGGAAATTTACACAGTTATTTAAAGAATTGTTCAGGAAGTTATTAGAAATAAAAATGTTTTGTTTATACTTTCACTGTAACTTTATCGGTCACGAGCTAGCGTTAAGGAGCTTTCGTTCTCATTATCAGGTAGCTTTCGGTAGAGAAACCGCATTCTAGACATGTATCCCGCACGTGACCAATAAAGTCAACATAGAAGTAGAAAACAAAATTTGTGATTAGTAAATAAAACAATTATTATTAAAAAAATAACTTTAAAAAAGTGAGTTTTTACAAAACATTAATAATATTGTTGTCATAAATATTTACCAACTGAAACGCAATGTTAATAAAAAGTCAATAATACAATAAATATGTTTACATTTTTTTTTTAAAAACTCAAATTGAATTATTTTGTTTCTTCAAGCAGTACTTAGTACTTTCTGAGAATAAATTAAATTGCAAAGAATTTTTTTAAATCGGTAAAAATGAAATTAAATATCTCGAGTTGGCTTCAGGAATCTATTGAGTTATTCATCAGATGGATGTCATCAACCTTTAAAGAATAGACTTGGTATAGACTAATGAATTCAAGTTGGTAATGCGATCAAACATAACGGTGTTGCGAGACATGAACCTAGTTTTTGAAATATACAATTATGTCAACACGACACATCCTACAAGCGGAGTAGCCAGCAGACCAGCTGCATGCATTTTTTTAAATTTAAGAGGCATTTTTTCATGTATGTATGATGTGTCATACTTATGTAGGGGAAAGATCACAAGCTTCTAAATATTATTGAATGAAACACCACAAGTTTCATCATCATTATCGTCAGTTGCTCTACAGCCCGGTATTGCCTCCTCCAACACTCCCCCCAACCAACCAAAAGTATATTTTATTTTATTTTTTTAATCTTCATTCACGACCAGAGACTATAACATGTTAATTTTTTTTTCAGAATTCATATGATGTACACAACAGCGTTGCAAAACAAAAATGCAATACAATTGAATCGATGAATGTTAAAAGGTACCTATGTCACTTTTTCATTAAATGGAGATATTTAAAAAAAACTTAATATTTCAGTCTAGAGCGAAAATTTCTTTCCTTTTTTTAACTAAATAATAAAAATAGGGTATAGTTGATTGAATGAAAGAGAAAAATAAATAAAAAGTATATAACATTTATTAAAAAAATATATATATATTTTTGAAACTTGGGTCCCTTTTTACAATCAATTTTTGAAAAATTCACAAATCTTCCTAAAAGCCACAATTAAGTATCTTTCAGTCCTCTATTTCGATGTCTTCTTGGTCTGCTACCTCTTTGCAATCCCACTTAATAATATCTTGGTAAAATTCTGCTGCTTCAGGACCAATATATTTCAGTAATGTAATCACGTCGTCAATTTTTTTTTTGTTTATTTCCACTTTGCCCCTCGGATATGCTTTAATAGTTGGCATCCTTATATTTTCAGCAGATCTTATTCTTAAATCAAAGGTATGTTTTACAAAGCTGTCTATATATGGATATGCAATAGCTACCCCTTTCTGATCGTGAAGATATTCAAATTGCATAAACTGAGTTACATTAAAACTAACTTTTTTGTCACGTGGAACACGAGAAGTCGTCGTTTCCACAGAGTTTGCATTTTTTTTATAAAATTCTGGCCACCATTGCTTGAAATTTATAATCATGTCTGTGGTCACCATTTTGACTGTGAATTGCCGTGTTTTGGCACAGTGCACGATCATCTCCACATACTCTTTAGGCAGATATATTCGGTCAAAACGTTTGATTTTTTTCTTAATTAGGCCAAAGTCCCTATCGCATGGCAAAAAGGAGTGACCTCTTACAGGAAAGTGGTGCACAATTTTTTTGAATCGTCCTGTATCCACCAAAGCTCGACACATCCTAACCATTGTATTGTTCCGATTTTGCCCAACACAAGAGTCGGAATAGAGATGAAGTTCTTCCACGGATTCAGACACTTCTTCCATCACATAATCATATAAGAATGAGCATACATCATTGGCCCCCTTTTTGGCAATACCTTCATGGTACACATAGAATCGAGAATTTTTTGATTTTAAATCTTGTATGCCAAACACATTTACCCATATTTGCCTCAAGTAAAATATATCTTGGACTGGTATATGAGGCAATGGCAAGTTTTGCATAAAATCAAATGCCAAGGCACACACTTTATCAGAGTCCAAACATTGTTGCTGACTTTCTTTCATTTTGGAATGGAAACGTTGAGCTCTTCTCTTATGTACTTGTAATTCAGCCTCTGCCACTCTTTTGGCGGTAGGATTCAAATGAGAGTTTTTTATTTTCACTGACAGGTCTTCGCATGTAACGCATGTATCAATTTGTGGTCGGCCAAAAGATAAATTGAAATTTTCCTTGAAATAATTAAGGTAAAACTCATATTTTATTTTGATTCCGTGATGCTTTACCCTAAACATCTCGTACATAGTTTTTACAGTAAGCCTAGCATCCAGATATTTATAACATCTTCCGGAGTAATGGGATTCTTTAACCGGATAAGAATTTATGTGATCCTTTATGAGAAGTTTTTCATTTGTTGGCACAATATTTTTGCAGGGAGCTTTCCCTCTTTTATCGTTGGGTGTTTTTCCCTCTTTCAAAAGTTTGGTCAATCTTTTGAGTTGCTTAAAACTCACAACAAAAATGCTGCAAAAAGCCTTCTTGCACACTTTATGTTTCTGCCCTTCATATTGAACAAAATATTGAAAGGAACATTCTCTTGGACTATCGACCGATTTACTTCTCCTAATTGAACGCTTCTCAATCAAACTTTGAAGATAAATATCTTGTTCATTTTTTGTGGTCAGCTCACCGTGGTACAAATTGTCGAAAATGCTATTCCTCATTTCTTCATTTATCCTCACGAAACATTTTTTTCTACACCTAAAATATTAAAATAAAAAAATCAGAAATATTGAAATGAATGTTGACGAAATAATGTATGATATTGTTGTAAAAAAATAAAGTTAATAATTGAAATATCTTCCAAAACAACAATAAAAATGTGATTCAATTTATTAATTTCATATTAAGTATATAACTTACATGCAGTCTTTTCCTACTTTTTTTGCTGTAGTTGGATTGCCACTGTGATTAATATATTCTTCGCCACGCAATCTTGAACTCTTTATAATATTCCTCTTATAAAGTTCAACATTTTTAACTCCCCTCTTATTTTTTTTCAAAACCTGTTCGCCATTACCCTCCATTTTTAAATATAACAACCAACACACACCACTTGTATTCGTAAAATGCAAATAACCTCAAAATTTTGACAGTGCGCCAGAGATAATCATAGATTACAATAGGATAAAAAATCATAGGTAATCGCAAATTGAGTGTTAAAAGGTACTCATGTTGATGACATGAGTACCTTTTAACACTCAACTTCAATATTCGTGGTATCGATTTTGAATGAAATTCTACGATTTTTAGCCTCTTTTTACACTCAAACGACGGGTAATGGTCCAGAATGAAAAATTACATCATTAACTCAAAACCATAAAAAATGTGACTTGGGTACCTTTTAACATTCATCGATTCAATTTAATAATAAGGCAATGAAATAAGAAACTCAATTTTAATACGAAAATTGTTGAAAGTGTTATGTGTCAATTTAATGAATATTACTAGTTATATTTAAAGAAGAAAACGAATATTTTAAACATCCTAAAATGGAGTTATAAGTCATTAAAAATGGATGGTAAATTTCTCAAGTTTACGTATTTTGGGTTTTACCTCTCCCATATGTATTACAAGCTTTGCAAGAATAAATATGATTTTTTATAATTTAAGTGTCTTTGATACAAGTAAAAAATATATTATTTATATATGTAATGTATTTATACCATGACAACATCTCTTACAAGTGGGTTGCGGCTGGTGAAACATCATCATGTAAAAGACGTATGCACAATAAAGTTCTCCAACCGAGAAGTTTGGCAGTTACACAATAAAAAAATATTCTAAAAATGAATTTTTTCCTGCACACCAAACACAAAAAAGACATTCGGGACAGTAGGCATATATACTTCATCATAAATAAATCGGTGTATATCTGATACCTGATGGATTTAAAATAGGTACAAGCTTTTTACGTGATATCCAAAAACAGAAAATACTAAGGAGACAAATCTTATAAAGAAAGCTCACGGTTACATATTACTTAAACCGCAATATAAGCTTATATAAATTTAAGTATTGTTGGAGTATTAAAGGAACGTAAAATGTAAGGGCTTCCGTAAAAGTTATCCGTAAAGTCTAAGTATATAGATGACTGATCCACATTTATTACAACCATTGTTGGTCATTTCTTTTTGATGGGCATTTTCTCGTCAACGGATAGGTAAAGTAAATTTATGTACCTACTAATAAATGAGAACTATAAACTACATCCCGCAATAAAAAGAAACAAATTTGATGATTGTGCCAAAGGTGACCCAAATGCGGATGTTGAACTTAAGGATTTGTACTATAAAAATCACCGTAATTATTAGATATGATCGATGGGAAGAATGTGTGATAAATATCTTAGACATCGTGTGCGTTACAGTGCTATAGGAGAAGAAAGATATTTTATCGTGTGGTTAGGATGAGACTCGGGCAGAAAAAAACATATTTCTAACAACCATAATTTTATTTATTTTTATTTTTTATTTTTACAATATCTAGAATCAAACAGTCGTTACATAATATGTTGACAATTAATACATTTAACATGTAGACCAGCAAAGATTCCACTCTTACCAGAAATGTCTCAGTCTTGAGGAAAAAAAGGCAAAAGTTAAAATTCTTTAAAAAAGTCAAAGTAAATTTAAAAACAACGATAATACAACACTTAAAACAATACAAAAACATAAATATAAAAGCAAAAAATCCTAAAATACTAGAAATCATACATACAATAATATTTACTTTCTAGACACCCGAAAACAACAAAAATATAATCGGTCCTATTATAATATACTTCTCTAACTCATTCATTACGAAAATCATAAATGATCTTGAAATAATTGTTAAAATAACTTAATTTCCCGGATATTTTAGAAGTCCAAGGACTCCTATTTATCTATTTAAGTGTCAATTTATTTATCTTTTCAACTCTCTCTAGTCTGCCAGTACTATTCTGCCAGTGTTGGCATCTCCGACCCTACCAAGTCAGTGAGCGGGGGACCCGGCTGACGCTGCTAATCCTACCTAAAAAACGTATGTGCTATTTTCTGAAATGGTTATCTGTCTGATATGATTATGCAATGCAAATGACTGGACACAAGTGACGCAGGTCTCTCCAAACTCGCCAATATTGTAAACCTGTTATAAACTTTCTTTTACACAAAGAAAACAAAACAATAATATTACTTACATTTCGTATGGCCCGGTGTTGATAAATCTTAACCCATGTGTATTTAATTTAATCTATATTTTTTTTAGGTGTATATATCATATAATATATGAAAATCATGAGGTTTGAAACTTTGCCTCCAGCCTGATAATACGTAATAATAATTTCTAAGCCTAATTGATAATTACACTATAAATTTACTCAAGTCTTTTATTGTGTGCTTACTCCCTTTATCTCTCTCTCTCACTCTCTCTTGTTGACAAACACGTTTGTTTGAAAAGTTACTTTGAGTTACGTATGTACTTACAGTGCCACACACTTACAAAATAATTACCAATTAGATACTAGTGATAAGATCTGGCGTTCCTCAAAGAAAAAACACAGAGACCAAAAATTTTAACCACGTAGCTAAGGTTCTACCACTATAAGTCTATTCATATATTTCTAATTTGTTTATATTTCAAATTATGTTGTTGATATTAATAATGAAAATAAAAATCATCATAAAACAATACGTCAAAATTTTATCAAATCATATATGATTATCTGTGTTTAGTAATATGTTTCAATGTTGCATTATTAGATAGAAAAAATCACAAGGCAACGATAGTCTCAGTACTTTGTACATTATTTTGTTTTGTATTTGGATTCTTGTATTCACCTTTTGAGATGGTCACGGATCATTAAACGGTGCCATATAGGTATAAATAGACCAGTTATAATTATTATAATGATTGTAAATAAATATTTTGTATTTAATTTTTATATGTGAGTCTGTACCAGATAAAATTACAAATTAGTAAGCGTACAAACGAGCTTTATTACTTAAAAAAGCAATAATTGTGAAATACGACGCCTGTGTATTCAAAATGTTAATTACTTCTAATAAACTTTGTTATATACACATGAGTTGAAATTGGATGGAAAAGATAAGAAACTATCAAAATAACAATTAATTAAATAGTTATCATAAATGTATCTAATTAACATTTAACGTTTGTTTTCCTACAAAAGCTTAGAACGTTAACGGTAAATTACTATGAAAAATGTTATTATTTTACTGACCACATTTTAATCTATGTAAATAAAAAAAAGTGGTCATATACTATTGCAATATTCTAAGGTAAGGTCTACCACAAAAAAAAAATACTTTTATAATATATAGAGGTGCTTCGAACACATAATTTATGTTTTCATTATTTTTTCAGATTTTGTGTAGAGGCACTATATGGAAGAAATCTTTAAAGATTCTATCTAATATTGTGGTCCGACGAGCAAGAAAAAATATTGTGCCTTAATACATACCCTTATCATTTTATAATAACAACAAACATAGATGGGTCGATTAGTCGTCGATTAATCGGAAAGCCGACAATCTGGTCGAATTTAAAGTCGACGATTAGTCGGCAATGGCACATGTGAAAAGTACAGAAATAAAAAATCAATCAGTATTAACTGAGTATTCTTCATTACAATATTCAAAAATCAACTTTACAAGAACAATGGCAAGTGATGCGACAAATGAAGCAAAACGAGTTTTTTTAAAGAACAGACTTAACCGAGACCAATTTTGTGTATTTTTCTACTACGAGTATTGACCGCGTGAGTAATCGGACATTTGAGCATTGACTAATCCGCTAGTCGTCTAAGATGATAGTTTGTACACTTTTAACCCTTCGCATAACACACTGTTCTTTTATAATATTAGAAGATATTATAGTGCTACCATACTATTTTCATGAATACTTTTCATACAGACATCATAATAACATAAACTTAATATTATGTCCTATAGAGTAACGCTAAAGTCTGAGACAATAATTTTGTAAGTAGGCACACATGACACCAGATGGAGTTGATGCTTCTTTTTACATATATAGTTTTCCAAGTCTTTTATATATTTTTTTTATTATGTGTAATAATAAGGGAAAGATACAAGCTGGGATAAAGTTAATATTATGTTATTTACTTCCCAATGATTTCTACCATTCGCAAGAGTTTTTTTTTTCGAAAGAAGTTGTTGACGTCAAACTTTGTATAATATTTTTTTCTATGTGCTATAATATTGAATGAGTTTGATCTAGTTATTTCAGAGACGTCATTTACCTTCTTATTTTTCCATATATTATAATAATGAATTGTTTAAGATATTAATACAAATACTTCAAAGCATGGTGGGATAAAGCTAGTTTTTATGTAAGTAGGTTCGAGATAATAAATTTCATGTGAAAAGACATGGATTAGAGTAGGAACTTTCGTAAGTTGGCTCGTGATAGATAATAAATGTCATAAAAAAACGTGGATTAGAGTAGGAACTATCATAATTATGTTGACTTGTGATAATAAATTTCAAATGAAAAGTCGTGGATTAGAATAGGAACTTTCGTTAGTCGGCTCGTGATAATAAAATAATGTCATAAAAAAAAACGTGGATTTGAGTAGGAACTTTCGTAAGTCGGCTCTTGATAATTAACGTTTAGTAATAAAAACTCAAAATGATGTGCAGCTATGATGGTTGAATATTAAACTTTTAATTAATTTGTTCCCTTTGCAAATTATATCAGGAATTGGAGATGCGTTATAAATATTAAGTGGATGGTTTCGTGTCATCAGTGAACAGCTCATGCTTCGCTCAGCACAAGGTGAAGCATAATGCAGACTTGTTGCGCCATCTTGACTTCATAAGACGGGGTTTGGATAAAGAGCGTTTGGTGTCCAAAAAAAGCTCCCTCTCAATCGAGGCGAATAAAGAAGACTTTAGAAAGAAACATGGCGAGCACAATATGGCATTGTACAAATTGTCTTATTTAGCGAAATTTCTGTGAATAAAAATGGATTATTTCATGAAAATATTCTCAAAAGGAATATGAATAGGCAAAAGTTGAATAAGAAATATTGTTAGTAAATAATTTTAGTCATTGGTAACTAAATAAAGATATGGCGGTACCTATCAGTTGTAGTGATATATAACCCCAATTTATTTTCTACACTTCCTGAGAGATCGATTATATTTATATTCAGGAAAAGAGTTTCAGTGAAGTGCCTTCCATATAGACAGAAATGTGAAAAGGTAAAAAATGAAATAATTAAAAAACTAAAGCAGGTTAAGTTTTATATTATTAGAATGACGTAATATATAGCTACCTATAGAAAGTGTAACTCAAATTTCAAAATGTATCTCAAATGTTATATTTTTGATCTATAATTTGAACTCTTATCTAAAAACATTTAAGAAATTAAAAGGGTTTATACTTAAGTATTTTCAACCAAGTATTTGAGTACCAAAGTATCGAGCAAAATGTATGAAAATAATAAAATGTAAAAAATATAATGTGAAGTGATTAACTCAACTTTCGAAGCAGATGTATCTTGAGTAAGAAGTATCATTTTAAACAATCTCTATTTCGGATCAAACAAAAGCGTCATTGTGTTTATTTTTTTACCGTTTATTTAACGAAACGAAATTTAATAGCTGGAATCTAGTGTTCTAGAAAAAAACATTTAAGTGAAAAACTAAAACCTACAACATACCTACGCATGAATATTTTTAATCATAAACAAGACCGATAAAAAAAACTTTGTTCCGTCTCTGATGTGTATAGAGATAAAGTTTCAAATAATAATATTATTAATACCATCTTTTCAGAAGAGCTTCGAAACTATGTACCTACTACTACCTTAAATACCACTACAGTAGTTACCCCACCAACAAAATCCATAATATCTATGGATATTCTAATTCATCCTTATTTGTTATGTGCGCATTTCTTTGTGAAATTCAATAAATATTATATTAGAACAATTTTCACCGAAATTGACCCTCTACACGAACAATCACTTTTCAAATAAGAAGGTTATATTATATTAATCGTTAATGCAATTTTAAATATTTTCGTTTTTACTCTAATGTGGTAATTGGTCTTTCACTTTTTCCGTAATGTTTGAGTTGCTACAAAAGACAGTTGTTCGAAAAAAAGACATATTAAATCTTAAACTCAGTAATGGAATTTGCCATTACCATGAATGCCTTATTTTCTGTTGGTACGAAGAGGACAGCTGACATGTTTTTTTTTGTGGCTGATCTGCTGGCTATTCCACTTGTGGGATATACTGTGATGGCGTAGTTTTTTTTTATTTCACGTTAATGAGTTGCAAAAATTGTAACATATTTACTGATATTATCAACATGTTATATCTTATCAAAATTTGATTAAAAGCAAAGGAATGCCTGAAAATAATATAATATAATGTCTAGATTAGTGGCCATAAGAATGGAAACGCTTAGAATTTTGTATAAATTCCTAGAAAAGTAAAGTTTTAATGCACTTATTCTTAAAAATATTTTATTTTAATGGTTGATATGTGTCACTAGCATTATTCTTTTTATAACTATAATATTTTTTGGATGAGTCATCGGTTTTTTACCATTTAATAGTGGTTTTATTTCATCCACCAACATCCATGAGTTTTAACAGCCATTTATGAGATGCCCCTTAAAGATTGAAATTGTCTTTTTTTTGTTTTGTTTTGTAAGTATTGAAGTAATTATTTAAACATTTTAACACTTATTTATTCTTTTGCTGCCCTCTCAAAAAGAAAAAATACCTGAATTTGATAATTTTCATACATTTTGTTAAGCGTTTCCATACTTATGGCCACTACTGTAATTCATACTTGATACGCTGTAGACTATACATTCTTATATTTGGTTTTTAATACCACATTGAAAAAAGTAACATCAAACGTCCGAGGTGCTAAAAATTCTGGGAATGTTAATTTATCTTTTCGAGCAAATTTTTTTTCGTATTTTTTTAAAACTTACAAGACATAAGTGGACATCACACATCACATCACATCTTCTTCCCCTTGTCCTAGTTTGGTCGGGGGCCCATTGCGCCAAGGTACCTACTCCAGAGATCCTTGTCCACCGCTGTTTCCAAGACATCAAGCCACTTCAAACCAAGTCACACGTGTTCGACACCTGCCTTTGCCAACTTCTTCAAGAGCGGCCCGCTGGTCTTCTGCCCTCTCCTACAGCCTCCAAAGATCTAAGTGGTAATATGTCTTCCGGCATGCGGATCACGTAACCCAGCCATCGCAACTGCGACCTCTCTATATGCAGGAATACTGGTTCCACCTTGAGAGCCTCACGAACATACGTATACCTTATACGGTCTTTCAATGACACCTCAGCCATTCCCCTGAAGAACCGCATTTCCGCTGCCTGTAACCTTGATCTCACGCTCTCCATGAGTATCCAAATCTGGTGTCCATATATGAGGATAGGCCGGTATCTTTTCTTAAATATGGTCATTTTTGTCCGAGAATTCTACTCCCAGGTATTTTAGAGATCTGTTCCAGTTGGGCCGAAATATATCCTTTATAATTGGGTACTTCGTAGAATACGACTACAGGTGGAGCTCTGAACCGTGATTTAGGTTAATTATGCAGAGACATTTCATCTTCATCTGTATTGTAATCGCATGCATTGTCGGGTGGAAGCATAAATATGTACATCGCATCCTTCATTTGCTATATCATTCTCTTCAAGTATAGTCAATATTTCATTAACAGTCAATGTAGACGTAAGTAAAAAAATATTAAATTGAGAATCAAAAATCTAATTGAAATATGATTGCGACCGTACACATATACTTGGAAATTAGTATTGACAAAATAGACCGCGATATATATCCATATTATAATATTATGACAATTAGTACTACAGACGTCACGGGTATGTTCCGGTTGTACGATTAAACGTAGGTACACCAATTTTTGAATGGTGATATGTATTGCAAATTAAAAGTAATTTGATATTTAAATTCGCACTATCAATAATTGCATATTATAATATAAGGACATCATAATAATAATTAAAATATTTAAAAATAAATAAGCTTTCTCGACCTGAAGATGGCAGCGACATTGTTATAAAATCAATTGCTGAGTACAAATCTCTAAAACACGCCCACTTATTCCAACTGACAGTTATAAACTAATAGATGTTATAAAATATGTCTCTTTTATGCAACTAAACTAGCAAAATCATCCCTATTATTTTGCACTTAAGCAGAAACATCACGTGAACAAGTGATCGACAAGTGTTCGATAAAACGTACAGCCGGCTTATCTGGGTTAATAATAAAAGGAATATTGATAAAAACTATCAAATTTATACACTCAGCCTACTGCAGCCACTTATGGCAGGATGTTCAGCCTGAAGGCTCTTCACACAAATCCCACCCAAATTAAAAACTATCCACCAAGGAAGACAGAATAGTGCAAAGACAATATTATTACAGTTGAACTTACAAACTTTTTACCAAGCTCAAAAAACATTTTAATACTTATAACATTTTCAAGTCATCCCATGACATCAGATTAGAAAACTAGTAAGTAATAGCAAAATATTATTTTTCCTCTCGAGGTCATATAACGACGAAAATATTGGCCATACTGAAAAAAAGCTGTAAGAAAATAATAATAACTTATAGAAATTTATGAGTCTCTGTTACTTACAATAGGCTTCGCAGGCACCTTCTATATTCTATGACGTACACTTTATTAATATCTGTTATAAGCTACCTATAACCGTACTCGGTACTATAAAGTATAAAGATATATTCGCTCGTGTTCGGATATATTTTGGTGTTAAGTTTTTGATATAAATTATATTACGACATGTATTTATTTCATTTAATAAAATGCTAAAGATAACACAAATAGACGAAATGAGCATTTATGAATAATTATAGATTCGATTGAGAGTGACACATAAAAAATATATCGGCTTGTTTTGATGCCTCTAGCGTGATGCCCGGTCGTTAAATATTTAGATGAAGCAATTAGTTGGGGAAAGTATCCCGAGTTTAAATATTGCCCGAACAACTACAAAATGATATGACGAGATTTTATCATTTTTAACCCTCGTGCGATATTTGTTTCACAATAGTCGTATTTGAAAATTAACACAAATAAAAAACAAAGTATAAATCACCGTTAAATTTGAAAAAAAAAATCATAAATTGCCTTTAAAAAATCGTTCAACATAGACATCAACCAATGCTGATTATGTGAATGTTTCGATTTTTATAATATATCTGAAAAAAAAACAATACTTAAATATTTATCTCTTTTATGTGTCTTACCTTATTCAATCATTCATATAACAAAATCAACAGAGCAGTTTACATAAGAAATAAAATATGTGATGATGTGTAGTGGCGAGATTATCACTATGTAGTGATTTCTTCCATCTAACCTTCCATTTATCAATCTTCAAGAATGTGGATGAAGGTGGAGAAAACGAAATAAATAAGTGTATTAGGAAAATCAATAAAGCATTTCGTTCTTTCTGCCTACCCCATCTGGGACGTGGCATGGAGTATAGATATAAGTTCATACGTAGAATTACATTAACTAATTAAAAACCTACAAACAATAATTATTGTGAAAGTGAACAGTGTCTAGAGAAAATGAATTTTTTGATTCGCGGGATATTATTCATTAGTACATAGATAAGTACTGTGAATAATATGAAGAGCGATATGGAGCTGAGAGAACACATTATTGTTTCAAATGACATGAATTCATTTCCCAAAATGTTTCAATTAGTTTTTATGGGACATATAATAAAGTAATATGATCATTATACTAGCAATGATACTGTCAATCTTCCATTGAATATTTTTTTTTATGTATTTATCATACTAGGTACCAGTGAGATTGGTGTTGGAGGCATACGAGAGGGGAGAAGATTTGTAGTTCGTCTGAAAAGAAGCTGGCAAATACAGATAGCAAACATATGTGTTCAAAAACATTTTCAGAGTGATCATAGAATCTGACAATAGTCGGGTTTGTCCTCTAGCCCTACATAAGTGTATTGCAGCGTACAATGCCAGACCATGAACCATAATATTATTATGAAGTGCCTTACGTATGATTTCGAGTTTGGTTGAGAGAACTACACCAGGCGACCACAGATACTACCATTTGGTTAAGAAATTTATCGTTGAATCAGTTCAGAATGCACAATGCATTAAAACAAGTCATAAAAGCAGCAAAATAACAAGGTGTCAAGGATTATTTTACAGAATATTACTTGGTTTGTTAGCTTAATTGAATAAAACACGGTTCTCGGAAAATAAATATCATCGACTAATAATATATATAGGGACATTTAAAGATTATTATATAAATTATTATTATGACATCAAGTCGAAAGCGTTCACCGTCACCGCAAGATCTTTTTCAAGTAGGTATATAGGAAATTACTTTTCATCTGTACGAACATGACTACTGTATGTTACAGTCCGATATTAAATATTTTGTCCGTTCGTAAAAATGTATGCATCTATATATTATGAATTACAGTTAAGATTTCGTCTTTTTTGGCACATTAACCAGGTAAGTGACAGAAAAAAACAATGCATTTTAAGAAAACGATAACATTCTATACTCTACTTTCGAGCCGCTTGCTGGGTCATTTTCAGGGATTTTTCTCGTCTGCTCCTGTTTTTAACATAGGTACTAAAGAATCCCGTTGGCCTGTACGTCAATCGATAAATTGACAGCCAAACAAAGTTGAACGTAAACTATTTTATGATCGGAAAGATCAGATACATTTATTTTTATTTAGCAGAGTGGTTGCGTTGATATCCATGCCAATAAATATACAATTTTTCAATTGTACATTTATTGCCTGAGCAATGTCGGGTATTTAATTAATATGTGAATATGAAAGAGTAAAAGAAGATTATATTTTATACGCAGCGAGTACATTTTGGTGAAAAATGAAAAATATCACTGCAAACAAATTGGCTGAAATATTATATGGTTCGATGGTGTGAGTTGAAATATTGCGAAAGAGAAACATCATATTACTTTTTATGTTTCTACGTTGAATATATGAATATACTAACTACAGCACGCAATCAAAAGATTTATACAAAATACAATAAACAAAATCACACTTTCATTATATCCTCACCATTACGCTATGCTCCACAAGTGGAGAAGCTATCGAACTTACCACCTGTCATTAACATGCAAGCTGTCCTTTTCGTGCCAATAAAAGTTAACAACCTTTAGGATAAATACATTGTGGCATTACCAGTAGATGAATTGAAGATGATTATTGACTTCGAAAATATATTCTCGGGAATCGGGAATTACGAACCATCACGGCATACCCAAGTGCGTGTATAAATACAGGCATATTTAATATGGTTGGCACGCCTGATCACTGAATTGTAGATATCAATATCTTACGCACTTTTAAAAGAAATGTTTTTATAAATTAGAATTTTAATAAAAAACCGGGGGGCAGAAGACCGGTGAGCCGCCCTAGAAAAAGCTGGCAAGGACAGGTGTCAAACTTGTGTGTTGAAAGGCTTGGTTTGGAGTGGCCAGAGGTCCTGGAAGCGGCAGTGGATAGGGATCTCTGGAGGAGGTACCTAGGCGCAATGGGCCCCCGACCCAACTAGGACAAGGGGAAGACGATGTTTGTATGTATGTATAAAAAAAAACATCAGAGAAAAATATTAGAGCTGAGCTTTAAAGTTAATCAATGCAATTGTTAAAGTAAAAGCACTGAGAAACTTTTTGGACACTTTCTAATCGACTATGTGGTTTTATAATATTATAGCTTGTTATTAAGCATGCAACGTACATAATATATATAATTATATATATATATATAAGCTTCATGACTTTCAGAAAACAAGCATGTTGCTAACAACGAGAGTATCTGTGATGTTTTTGAAAACATTTCAATTCCAAATTCATTCTTTAAAAAAAATACATAGGTACACGGAAAATCGTGTCAGATTTTTTTTTATGGTGAATACATTTTCGGAGAAGAGATACAAGAAATATGAAAATAAAAGAAACTTGTACAAAGCAGCTGCCTTTCAGAGAATACCTACACTGTCATAATTTTAACACAAAGTAACTGGTACCACGTCTGAAATTATTATCTGAAACATTGTCTTACCTTTCTGTTCAAAGGAAGTTGGTACAATAGCACGGCAGAGTTACGCGAGAGATGAGATTGAATTAAATAATCGTGTAAACTATATCAAACAACTTAGCTGCATCATTTTTGATAATATTAATATGTGTTTAGGACCATAGATTTCAAATGGATATAATGTGGTTAAACTGAATTAAACCAATACCATCATAGCAAATTCCAATATAATGGTAGCCAGTGGACTAACGGCGTGTAATTTATGTTATTATGCAGATTGTCTTCACCATGCTGACAAAAAAATAAGATATTGGTGGCAAAACATATCGTGTAATTGTAGATGTTAATTGTCTTATGTGTAAAATTCTACAATCACATGCCTATTACAGGAGCCTCAAAAATTAACAGAAGAAAATTAGAGACGTGTTCTTTGAAAAGTGTTTTACATGTTCAATTCAGCAATGGGGTAACCCAACCATCCATAATTTTTTACATTTTATTGGTACAGAGAGTAAGCTGTTTGTAAAATGCAGTTTGTCTAATTTAAAGGAAATGTTGTTATAGAACAAATTAAATAATTTTCGAAAGTTCACCGATCTCTTTCTTTCCAAACTTCTTGTGAATTGTCGTTAAGCGGAGAAGCATTAGTCAAGTTAATAATGTACTTGAATAATATCGCTGGAAACACGCAAATCTCTACTCTATCATGATGGAGAATAATGTTTAATAAAATGTTACATATTTGTAGAAGAAGTTTTTTTTTTATCAGTTCTAGTCAAGTTAATGTAATGCACATATTATATCAAAATGTTTGAATAAGTACTTTATTTAAGTACATTTTTTTTAACAGTGAATATTTAAATGAATTATATTAGTTAGTATTTTTTTCATTGGTAAATACTAAAAATGAAATTTATGTAGAAAAAGTATGGATATAATTATCTCTGTTACCACGTATAATTCAAACAAAAATATGAATTAATTATTTTTAACAAAAAACTTACTTCGTATTTAAGGCAATTTGTTTTTTTTATATAACTACTTTCACTTCGAGACTTGGCTTCGGAAAGATAGAACAAATTATATATTTAATGTTTATTATTATTTTGATTCAGATTGTTATGTATCATGCTTTTCTTTTTCTTTTTTGCTATGAGATTGCACAGCAAAAACATTATAAATAACATATAATTTTTGTACATTTATATTTTATTTAATTGTATTTATCATTGTGTATATCACATTTTTTCATGATATTTTTTACATCCTTGTGCAAAAAATATATGAATGTAGATATCTCTTTATATATATATATATGATTACACTGTTTTTTTGTGTTTCTGGTTTATGTTATGGTTGGTTAAAAGACGCCGCTCTCCAAAAAATATGCCATTTCAAAGATAGCTGTTATGATGTAAATATTTTCTTCTTTATTTCTTTTATGTCGCTTCAGTTTGATTTACAAAGGGCAAAGGAGAGTTCAACTCTTAGTATTTCAAGAAATAAAGATTTATTGGTACTTGCTATGTTTAATTAAAAACTTTAAAACACTACTCTATATAATAAACAGCCTCTGTTATAAAATAAATAATCTCCAAATTTTTAGGTAAAATGATTGTCACCTATTTGTGATATATTATTTTACAAATGTCAAAAATAAAACGAAGGACGAGAGCAAACCATTCATAGGTAGGTATTTATAAATCTTGAAATAGTTTGTATTGGAACTATAAGAAACAGATAATCGAAAAGGCCACGCTTTTGGAAATTGAAGATGAAATTGTATGTAGGTGATAATATTATAGGTATTAATTGTGTCGGTGCACACGTAGTAGAATTCCATAATAATGCAATTTGAAACAAGTGTTCCTTTCTACTATTGTTTGTTAATTCGCAGAGAGACGTCTTTCGATTTATAAGGTCATTATTGAAATATTATAGGTCTCATAACATATTCAGTCAAATGTCAACACTTTCATACAGCCCCGTACGACATCACTCATTATTATACCATATTACATACATCATACAAAATTATATATAGTGACATCAACTAAATGGCAAGGGTAGACAATCAAACCAATCTCAAACATCAAATAACAAAAATTATGCATATCGTTCACTGGATATTTCAATACCAACAGTGCCAATCACAATAATTGTATCTATATTGTGATATTAAAATACTCCGCTATTTTTTGACTGAACTCAAATCTACGAAAATGTCGAAAAAATGAGTGTTTTATGCCTTTATGCAATAAAAAAATAATAAATGTAAATAGGTATTGTTTTAAGCACCGCAATAATAATATATAAATAAAATTATCATGAACTAGGTTATGAAGATGATATTTCAGGAATACCTCCTTAAACTGAATAGGTACTTTGTAGAAAACATTTCTAATCTGAGAAAGCAGTATACCGTGAACATATATTCACGCCTACACGAGTATTTTATCAACGGCAATTTTTGTAAATAAATTTCTTCTTGCGTCTATCATACAAAGGTTCCCGTATTTTTTCAGCCGAAGTATTTGTTTTCATATTATCATTTTTCAGTAATTTTCCACTGTATTACACATCTAAACAACATTGTCTCATTTTCGTTTGAATCAATCCCGTATCTGACTCTCTTTAACATCTTTCATCTCAGTTAAACCTTGCTGAATTTCATTTTGTCTTTGACATTCTTTATAAAAAAATACGTCTTTTTAAAAATAAAGGTTTTTGAACAAAATATAAAGGATTTCCGAAAAAATGATATCTGTCAAAACTGACTAGTTGGCAATTCAGTTTTTAGACGAAATATTCAGTTATATTCGCAAAAAGTAGTAAAGGTAGTTCATAATTATGTATATAAATAATAATAATAAATCATTATACAGATATGTAATACAACATGTGTTAGGTACATCACTATTGTTTTTTTTTTAAAAAAGAGATATATCTGGGTTTTGTAATAACCCCAAATACAACCTCATACACCTTTCACAGTAAGCTACTAAATGCTTGTGTCGTGAAAGGAGAGTTTGCCGGCACCTGGTATCGAACCACGGACCCTTTAGTCATGAGGCCGAGACTCTACCTCCAGGCCACCGACGAACTCAAATTGATACTCATTTAATAGTTCAAGCAGGATCACACGCTGTTTTAAACACTTTCCGATTCAAAATAAACTTACCATTTTACTATTTTTATATTTTGATACTTTTTAAACAAATAAATGAATATTTTTGAAAAAAAAATTAAATACTGTAATACCTATAATTATTAATACATTATTTAAACATCCAACAAATATACACATCTGGGCTGTGAGCATGGCATAGATCACGGGACTCTTGACCAACTACTTTTTCTAATCACGAGTCGTAAAATATCCTATTCTTCTTTTTAAACTTTTTTGAAGACGATCAGATATCCTTCCATCGTTCCAGGTGGGGACCGTCCCTCAGGCAGTGTATGAAGAACAATATTAAGGATTCCAGTATTATTCAACCTAAGGACGTATTTGTACCAATATCTTTGTCATTGTCTTCTCCGTCTATATGTATTACTTTATTATGATTCAATTATTGTTTAAAATGAACTCTCTAAACATTTTGTGTTTTATTCGATACAAAGTTTATAACTCCAGAAAAGAAAAAGAAGAAATATTATAATTCATAAAATATTGTTTGGGTTTATAATGTAAAAATCATTATCTAAATCTAGATATTTCCATGACAAACTAAGCAAAATAAGTGATATCAGTAATATTGAATGACTGGCAGTTTTCAACTATTTAAATGACGGATCTGAGCAATTAGATGAGACTAAAATTCTCAACATTTATAATGCGTTCTAGATAGAAGTATGATGAATAACTCCATTTACATAAATTGTATTGGATACCATTAAAAGGGGATTTACTAAATGATATAATGGATCTTTATTTTCAAAAGTTTCACCGAAAGCTCATAAAAAGAAAATACTCACATCTATCGTTGCCACAATCGAAACCTTTGCACAATTTATTAGTTGTAAATACAACAATAATAAAAAAAAACTTGCGGTGGTCCCAATTTCAAATCGCCGTGTTAAAAACAATAATTTTAACAAACATGTAAAATTTAATTATAATCGAAACAAAATAAAAATATCCTACGATAATTAAGAACGTACCATTTAATGTAAGTCAAACAAAACAAAATAAGATTTACTTATTTTTAAAGAACGTTAATTTTCGACACAGATCTTCCGAGAAAGGTGATTTTTCAAAGAAAACTATAATGCTTTTTTTTTTTCTTTTGCGTGTATCACGATTCATTTTCAATCCACCTTTGAGATGAATACAACTTGATAATGGAAATAAAAGATTTTTTCCTATGAAAAACAAAGCGATAGGCAAGATTTGTTTTTTCTCATTTGTCTGAAAACGGGAGAAAATAATTATATGTATACCTGCTAGAAATACAATATCGTGTTTCGTGAAAACCAATTTTCTATTGTCTTAACCCTCTGCAACTGAGGTGGCTTTTTAGTTATTATTCTGCTGAGGAGTGGTCTGACAGACACTCATTTTAAGTTCCATTGTTGCCATTATTTAAAAAGTTTTGATTATTTTTTTAGTTTTTTGTGAGTATTTGACATGTATGCTGACACCATTTGAAGAAATATGGTTTAAAAAAAAACAGATATAAGAAATTACAAGAAATTTATTAGTGCTAATAAAAAATCACCATTTTTTAAGAACAATTTATAAAAATTAATAAAATGAGAAAAACAAATGAATTAAAAAAAAAGTAAAAATTTGTTTTCTGTTAACTTTTATTAAAATGTAAAAAAATCGTTAGAGCGATTTCTCTAAAAATCGGCTTCAAAGTGCGTCCTCTCAGTCCTGGCAAATTTGTGCCGAGCATTGTAGGCAGACATGTTTTTTGCATGCATAACGAGTGATTTTTTTCTTCCTTTCAATTAAACCGCACTCCTTAATCTTTCTTTTCAATTCACTCTTCTGTTTCTTAATAATTCTGCACAATATTCTTTCACACGATGTCCCAGGTTCGTTTTGTTCAGGAGCAGTTGGCAAATCTCGTCCTAAGACATGATTGCGCAATTCTCTTGGCAATTTTTCATTATACACCCGCTGTGTCATAATAGGAAGAACAAGTTTCCTAGCAAAGCCTTAAATTAAATCTGCTCTGCATTTATTGAAAAAAAAGTTTTATTGAAGTGCTGTTAGGTAGACTCTTTGAATTTACTGAGCTGATGTATGTGAAACACTAAGAAAATATGAATATATTACTGACGTTAGGTCTAATAGACCCATCATTTATTACTGACCTTAGGTATGACAGACACCTATCAGCTATAGATCCATACATGTACTCACGACGGCCGTCGTTACTGTATTGATGATTAAAGGAACATAAATTAGGAAGCTACTGAGCGAAACGGAAAGATAAGACTCGAAATGGCAACGTTGATACATAAAATAGATTTCGCGGTGTCTGACAGACCTCACGTCAGTTGCAGAGGGTTAATATTATACATATACAAAACAGGTAGCTAAATTTTGAAAAGCCTTAGAATATATTTTAAATTGAACGTAAGCATAAGAGTGTTGTGTAGAGATTTAAAAAAAGAATTATTGTCTGAACGGATTGATATATTAACAGAATAAGTAACAAACAACTCACTGAAAATAAAATCAATTTCACACTGAAATCAAATCAGTAGATTTCTACAATGTAACATAATAATGTTTGTTTCAACATAAGCCTAATTTATTATCAAGTAAAAAGGATTTCTATTATATTATGTAACTTAAGGCACCCGTTACACATTTACAGTCTTATTAATAAACGTAGATTAAATTTCTAGAAGGAGATGAACCACCGATCAGACAAAAAACGTATTGATAAACGTTGATCAGCGTAAACCTAGTTTAAAAGTGGTTGATCCGCCTCTCGAGGTGGTTTAAGTAAGGTGGTTTAAATCGGCGTCATCTGCCCGCCATGTTGGATTTTACCTCAGATGTTTGCTATGCGGGTTTACATGTACGTTTTGCAGTTATTTTACAATTTATCGGAGTTGGTTTGGGTTAAAAATACGCTTAAGTAGTATCCAAATGTGAATTTAATTCAATCAGTTGTTTTTCTTGTGATAATAGACACTTTTTTCGTGTGACAGAACACCAGTTTCGTAATTTGTTTTTTGATAGACGCATTTAATTGTTTCGTGACAGAGATACTTTTTTCCATGTTGTATGAAAGTTATATTGATTGATTCTGAATTGAAAATTATTCCTGTACATCATTTGAATGTAAAAGGGAAAGCAGAAAATAAGATTTTACTGATGGTTAGTAAAACATATTGTGTGCAGTGTTATGTTATACCCATATCACTGATTGTGTGTCAGATTATGATTTATTTGATAAATGAATATAATGTCATTCCTTTATTAAATTTGCTTTTCAATTATACAAACCTTCCTCATCATATTTTATATTTCAGTGTGTTTGGGTACAAAATGTCAGATGAAAAAACCAATAAGATAATTTTGACAGCCGCTTGTTTGTTTTTAATTTGTCTGTTTACTAGCGTCGACTAACATAGCTACCAACATAATAGAGCGAATTTTCGAGTTGCCATATGAAATCCTTAATATAAAGTACAGATGTCTATGGTACGATTTAAATATTTTTATTAATAAAGAAAATTTAATCGGTGGTTTAAACGCTCACAGGCGGATCACGGAATCAGTGGTTTAAACATGGTTTAGCGGATTTTTATTAATAAGACTGTTAAATTTTAAATTTTTTAATAATTATCAATATTTTTTTTTTACTTGTAATAGTAATTACCTAATCATTGATATTCATTACGAAATCATCAGCATTATTATAAGGAAAACAATAAATTGAATAATAACCCAATTCCGTTCAAATTGTCACTTTTTTCCATTACATTTCTATAATTCTGATATTGTTATTTTTCTAACAGTATGTACCTTATTAATATTTTATAAATAATACTCAATATGATTTCACATATATGTAAAACCGCAACATAAAAGCTAAAGTGAAAAAATATCATGAAAATAAAAACAGTGTGGGTTTTTAACAGATTCAATTTTTTTTTATACAAGCTTTATGGTTTCAACATATATTTTTGTGTACAGTATATATATTAAAATTTTGAATTTATTAGTATGAAAATAAAGCTACAGATGAGGATTTAGCTTAAACCTTTTAAAAATCCGTGTGTATAAAAGTTCCTAGAGCTTAAAAAATATAAACGATATTATTTACATCAACGTTTCAAAACTTTTCGTTCTCCATTAAAAATCCATCTACTTATTTGAGTTGTACATCATTTTTGACGTTTTTTTATTTATATATTTTGTTCTTTTTGGTATCTCTTTTATTCACAGTTCGTAAAAGTTTTACTTTATTCTGACGGAAACAGATTTGTTGCATTCAAGTTATGCAGAATGTTTCGTTATATCGAAATTGAAACGAATAAAATGTATTTTTTTCATAGAATAAAAGTCAATAATATAAACAATTTTACTATTAAAAGCTAAAAAATATAATAGGTATTTAAGGCAATGTATATGTTTTGAAACAACTGAATAAAACTTGAAAACTATTTTTTTATTATGAGAATTGAAATAAGAGAGTCAGTAGCCTGAAGGTAGTCTCTTGACATCATGCACAAGAGATGTGCGGTTTTATCCCAGTTATCGGCAAAGTCCCCTTTCACGACATACATTTTTAGCTTGCTGTGAAAGGTAGGTATATGATTTTTTAATTGGATTTATAGCAAAACCCAGTTACATCTTTCTAAATAAACATAGTAATATTTGATATAACGAAAACAAAATTGTTTAAAGTTTTACTATATAATTTTTATTTATTTAATTAGTAACCAGGTTTCGACTTATGAGGTCATTGTCAAACCTGGTTACTAATTCAATAAATTAAATATAGCAAAACTTTAAACAAATTTTGTTTTCGTTATATCAAATATAATGGATGATCTTAGGCTTTCACGGCCGGCGTCACTAGTAAGATGATTTAGCTGAATTTTCTTACTAAATATAATGGAGTTTTACAAAATTACCGTCAACTTAATCAATAACATAAGAATAGGTGATGAAAGTACCTATAATATAGAAAATATGTTTACCTATAGAAGGAGTGTAACGAAAAAATGTGGATGTAAAATTTTAATAGATACATACGAGTATATTAGGTATATGACAACGTGGATCAAGAAATTATGGTCCAATTATTACAATAATTATTGAAGTACATATGTGTGAGGATATGAGTGTGCAAGAAGCGAAAATATTATATTTAGAAAGATACGAGGTGTTCAAAAAAACACGGGAAATTTTAAATTTCGCGGGTTTGGAGAGATACAATGATGCGAAAATGAGAATTATCAATTATAGAATTGTAAATTTGATACAAAATTTGATAAATTTTTCAACAGGTATTGATGAATAAAATTATTTTTGAACTAGAGAAATATACATAGAAAATAAATCTTCATAATTAAATATCTCGATATATCAATATACCTACAAAAAACCAACAATAAATTATGCTTCTAAAGATCTATTTTTATTACTTATCACCCGCGGCACAATATTAAAATAACCGCCAAAAAAACTTAAGGATTCAAAAAAACAATTAAACTTGTTTCAAAGTTTCAACATAAAAGGTAATTAACATTTATAAAAAAGGCTATTAATTACCTAAAGCTTTCTTTTCAAGGAAAGGTGAATTAATCAATAAATAATACTACACTACACATACGTGCCCCTCACGTCGTGATCAATGAGAGGTAAATGAAGAGGACGGAACGCCATATAGATCTATCCTTTCATAACTTTTTTGCTATTTCTACATTCACACAAGTTATCAAACATGCCCTACAATTTCCTTGAGAATTCGTTCTTCTTGGACACGCGAACTTTCACGTTTTTCCTCTTTCAGTATTTTATCCTTTTTGCTATCCAACGATCATCAGTTGTTCTACAAGCCCAAACTATCGTTTTTTTTATATAAGTAAATAATGAACACGTCTAATATAACAGCAAATGGAATAAACCTACTTAGAAAATCTTTTTTACCAAAATCTTGCGAAAGTTTGTGAAGCAAAATGTTCCACTTACTTATCAAGTTAATACTTCGTAATATTTTGGAAATAACTCAAAAGCTGTGCGTTAAAATCTATTTATTTTACACAGAACAGGGATGCGAAATGGAAAAGGCCGATTTACGAGTTGATTTTCTTTCGTGAGAGAAATTCTTTAAGAAAATGAAAAAAAATATTCTAGTGCCATTAATTTACTCAAAAATTTAGAAACCAAAGAAAACTTAGGAAAACTCTCAAATACCTAGATGCACATTGTATAATATTATATAAGTCTAGGTATAAATTAAAATTTTAATTCAAATTTGATAAAAATAACATATTATATTCAATATTTTAAGCAACTTTATGGCTGAATAGGTATCTAAATAATAATAATGAACTGTTCATAGCAATATACCTGACATATTCTTAATTAATTGACATAATCGCAGAACACACAAAAGTACATAATACTTGTAGAAAAAATACGTAAACTTTAACAAATAAAGGAAACTTAACAAAGCGACAGAGAAACGGTGACGTCGTTTGGCACACGAGCCCGTGTCACCTGGAATATCGAGAGAAAATCCTGAGTAACTGTTAGTATATATTATGACAAACCAATAATAATAATAAAATACCAAAATGAATTTCAGATTGGAGTAAAAACATTTGAAAATATAGTACTTGAATAAATATCTTTTGCACCACTTTTTGGAAAGGCTTACAAAAATGTTTGGTTTATAATAACATTTGTGTGACTTTTCAAGTATTGCGCACTTAGCAATGTGAAGATTGTTTTTGGTATATGAGATTGAAATTCTAAAGTTTCTCCCGAGTTAAGCATGTTCTTTTACATATAAATATAATTATACACATATAATTAACCGTGTTCACACAAAATAGTATTTTGCCTTGGTTTATCAGCCAAAATTATTGTGATAAATTACTTTAAGCGACGAGGACTAAAACTAATTATTTATCATCGTGGCATATTTAATCAGTGGTTTAGCAACCGGTCTGATTACGTGTAATAATCATGTAGATTGTCCTTTCCGTTCCGATTAAAAAGGACCATGCATAATATCCAATACGCCTCATCACTGAATATGAGATGTTTATTTTCTTATAGGTGAGGTTTGACGAACACCTGCCAATTACACTGGAAAATTTACACGGGAGAGCTAGTTAATATCGAAGATTCTACGGGACTAAACTTTAACCATAGTCATAAATAATAAAATAGGATGCTCGTTAGTATTAGATGTTTTTTGGAAAATGAAAGTGATCATTGCTTGAAATTTCGTTTCATAATCATTATTTTCAGTGCAAAACAAAAGTTTTGTATATTATGTATCATACACAAATTGAATTTGAGAAACAGAGATTCAATCAATGCTTAATGTAAACTGCTTCAGTTTTAATAATTTTAACTTTTAATTATTATGAGTTCTATCGAGGTGTAATTTTTAACTACTTATTTTCATGATTTTTGTCTTGTTTTATGCTTTTAATTAGAGTAGGGTAAAGCATGTATTATTATTATTTACTAGCAACGTGTTCGTCATACGCTTCGGTAATTTGCGGGACCTTGATTGGTTTGTCTAATGGAGAAATATAAATGTTTATATTTGTTGGTTGAACTGTTTGTGTCCCTTAAAAATATAAAATAAAAAAAAATAAGGTTACTATAGTATTTTCAAAAAGTCATGTTGTGCTCTATGCTAATAACAATTGCCAGTCGGCGATAATTTTAGCCATTTAAAAAGTGGGCTAAACGCTATTCTCTGTTCTTAAGTATTAACAACTTGTCATTTAGCCAGACATAAGAGACGGAATAACGGTTTTGCCGTAATTGGAACACGGTTTTGTAATATACATAAATCAACTGAAGATATCCTCGTACAAAATACTTAAATAGGTACAAAATGAAATGGTAATACAAACGCGTGTATTCAAATTCAGCTAACTGCTACTGCGTGTATTCTCTTTTGGAATAAAATAATATTTCAATTTTATTATTGACAATCTGTTGACAGCGCGGAAAATTGAATAGTACAATACAAGAAGATTAAAGTGGGTATTTATGTTTTCAAATATTGTTCTGGATTTTGAAATGCTTATAATAATATTTTACCTTTATGAATTTTTGTGAAAGCCACAAATGTTTCACTAGATTTTTGTCATTCTATTCCATTTTAATCAATCTTGACGGTGCAAAAAAACAGTCTCCTTCATTCAAAGTGTCATGCAGCAATTTATTATTTTTTTAGAACATAGAGAGAGTTGACAAAACATTCATAAAAATAAGAAAAAAACGCATTATTCCGGTCAGGCTAACCCCTAAATTGAGCGTATCAACAGCATATATGTTGATACAAAATTGTTCAAAAAACGTAAATAGACCTAAGTAAAAAAACAAACTTATAGAGCACACCCAATGCAAGTCTTGTAAACTAGAGTCACATAAAATATAAAGACTAAGAAAAACGTCCGGGCTATCAAAACTCTTGTGGACAAAAGAACAGTGGTCTTTTCAGCCAACTTATCATTGGACATTCTGAAAACATGACAGAAGAATATTTATCATTTATCAATGCGATAGAAGGTTTTTTTATGATTTGAAGTAATTTTTATGTGCCTTTTTTAAAAGTTATTTTTAATCAAACATAAAGTTCAAATATGAATCCGTATATATAAAAAAAAATCCATGTTGAAAATTCGTTAAGGATTAGGCAACATCATGTAGGTACATACCTACTTACATCTTTTTATTTTATTTTTGATCAATTACATCAAAAGTTCAAACGACTTTTTTGATAAATAAAATGTAGGCGTATTAAATTCTTCTGATATAGTAAATACCATAATATCAACTTTAGGTACTTTGAATCCATAGAAAAGAAAAATTTCCATGTACGCTTGAAGAAAAGATTATGAATTAAGATTTCATGTAATCAAACTTTCTTATACAAAATATTGTGTTCGCTATTTTTTTCATTTTACTTAAATTTGTAAAAAATAACATGCTCGTATTAATATTGTAGAAGAGCCAATAAATCAATAAATAATAAATTTTCACTTCAACAATGAAGTATGCCATTTGGGTTAGTTGGAAGATATCGCTTACACGCGATAAACTCGCCCATTGTGCATGATAATTATTGGTATTTATAATCTGTTTATATGTATGTTTTTTAAGCACAATAAAGTTTATTATTATTATTATTATTGGAAGTGGGGCTTTTTGGATGGAGAGGACGCCAGCTGCGACTGTGGGGAGGAGCAGAGTGACTCTCACCTATTGCAATGTCCGCTGATGCGGAATGCATGTAATGTGAGTGACCTGATGATGGCGAATGACATGGCAATGTACGTCGCTACATACTGGAGTGGCAAGGTCTTAAATCCGGACCCGAAAAGTAAGTAAGTAAGTAAGTATCATTATTATTATGCCATTGACTCTAAATTTATCAATTATCACGTAGAAGATAAGTTACGTATTTTAGCATGCAGTTAGTAAACCAAACAACCTAGATTTGTGAAATTCTGTTAGTTTATGCATACTTCATGTAATTATTTAGATTTTCATAGTCCTTTTCATTTATTGTCTAGTAACGGATATTCCGATTACAAGACAACAACATAAATCGTGAATGTTATATCCATGCCCAGTAAAACTCACATAAATTAGTGAGTATTCCAATCGTCACTTTCACTTAAAATACATCTTTACAACCTAGGCATATAAAAAATAAGACATTTTCTGATGAACAATATATTAAATATAGCAAAGGCCTTAATCATGATATTCTATGGGCGCCTGCATTTCTGATAGTGATGATTTTATTTTGACGCCATTTGAAAGTCCCTAGACCGTCTCAAGAGCGCCGGGGAAAGTGCAGTTTTCAATTTGCTTCTGAATATGGTGACAGTCTGATTTTCTCCCAATGGCACCGGTAGGCGAAGCTTCAACTAACTAGTTGTGATGTTATTGAATCATATCGAGTAGGTACTTGCAAGTTGTTGTTGTTATTGAATATTAAGATATTTATACGCTGAATCAACATTATTGAAATAAACAAGAATAAAACGGGGGCGCGTTTCAATATACCTACCTATTGTTTAGGTTTCGTTGTAAAACCAGAAAAACGATATTGTCGCGTGGGATTACACATAAGTTAAAATGATCATTTGAAATTCAAGTCAACAACGAAAAAAAATATTTAAAGTTCGTTTGTGTTTACTTTGTATGGCATTTTAAATATCTAGAAAAAAAGGTTTTCTTTCAAATATATTTTGATTTTTTTACTGCTGTCTGCTCGTCGTTTCCATTCTAGGATTCTAAAATATTTGTTTTTTTTTTAATTTCATTCAACTTCGAAAAATGCCAACCATTCTGAATGCTTTAATTTTCTAAGCAAAGATAAAACGAATTGCTTGCTCATTAATTTCCGCACTACATTCAGAGCCCGCCTGGTGGGTTTTTGATGCCATATAAAAGAAGTTTTTTAATTGATTATTGATTAATTGATTCAATACATGAATAACGAATGAGCTTTATTTTTTCATGAAAATTGTTGTATCTTTTTTTACATTTCGAGCGATGAAGATTTCAGTTAGGAAAGACTATGCTAAACACAATTATTTTGTAGTTATTTCTAAACACAATTATTTTTGGTATATTTATTGTACCTATAATTTGAAACGTGACAATTTTGTTATCTTCAGAAAGAAGCTGAGCACTGAAAAAGGTAAACAAATGTTATTGTAGACGAACCGTGTAAAATATATTTCATAGAATAAAGATACATTAGCGTACAAAAGATAGGAGGGCAAGAGGGGCAATTGCTCAGTCTATAGCATCGGAATGCAAAAAGGAGAATGAAAACAGGTGAAAAGTACCTATGAAATTTAGGTAAATGGCGCTCTTGTAGTAGCTACTTGAACCCATAACAACTCCTTCTTTTAAATTCAAAGTAATAGTTGAACATCAATTGATTTTGTTTATTTTTGCGTACCAACTAAAAAACAGTGTACCAAGTTTATTATTTTATTTCTATTTAAAAAAATAAATAAACTTTTTAAATCTAATCAAGATTTGTGACTCAACCAAATTCGTATTATAAAAAAAGTAATGAATAAAATACTCGAACAACGTCAAATAATTATGTGAATGCGCCTTTGAGATGATTTGAATCATGAAAAAGGCGCAATATAAATGATCCAATTATAAGAAATATTGGCTGATCCAACTACAGCAAGAAAGACGTGCAGTATTTTAAATTCCTACACCAAATAAAAGATATAGCCACAAGGGAGAAGAAATTTTACGCGTAAACTAAATTACTAAATCGTTTTAACTGAAACCAAAACAGGTGCACAAATTTGATTGTTTGAAAAAAAATAAGCTACTGTACTCACTTCGTAGAGAAATTTTTGATTACTCCCGTATATAAACATAATATAGGTAGTCGTTTACCTGTTTATTTACATTTCACAGAGTAAGTATAGTAAATATGGCGATTTCTCGAATTAAAAGCTATTTCGACTTGTTGAGTTATGGAACTGGATGATCGATATGTTTAAGTCTTGGTTCAACACCATGAATAATGTAAACCAATTAAGTGAATATCTCTTTTGATGAATGATGAAGCTACAACATTAGAACGTCATGTGGGGAATATTGAGAACTTTTTCTAGATAGGACAGTTTTTATTGTATGAACTTTCTCAACTGTGTGGATTTTTTGGAAAATAGGATTACACGCAACATTTTTACATTGTCCTCCTCCACTTACACCATCGACAAATTTCCCATTTTATAAAAGAATTTAAAATACTTTACAATCTGCTTGTTAATACATAAAACTTAAAGAACCACTTAATATTTACTCTGATTTATAAGGGGGCACACTGAGAAAAATACTAACGAAATTTCACAACGAATCATTGGTACGTACTATCAGATTAGGACCAGAGATCGTACAATCGATTCATTAGTACGAATCTATAATATTAACTCTTCGCAAACAAGTTGTTGGTAAATTTACCAATGATTTGTTTGCGAAGAGTTAATATTATAGATTTATACCAATGAATTCGTTTTGAGTATTTTTCTCAGTGTAGGAGCTTCCAATATTGTTGAAAATTTTACGTTCTTTTCCCATATTTTAATACTTGTTTTATCTACTTGTATATATTTTCGAGATATACTGAGAGAGGGGAAGAAACTGTTTCAGCTAGCTTCTGAGTACGCCCATGAACATCGCCCCTTTTTAACACTTTATCATTCGCCCACTGTCCGACAGCGGGTTATAGAAATGTTACAGCACAAGACCCGACCTGACTGTACCAGTTCTAAGTAATATATAGGACTGTGGCTTACGAAGTGTTAACCCTCATGCAAATGTCTAAAAGTCTCACAAATCAACTTTGAAATATATCAATCAATATACCTTACATTTACCCAAGTGTTTTTCGCCACCTGACCAAAACAAAGGCAAACGAATGTTTATTTCCATTTGTGGGAAAAATATCTACTAAATCGTTGGTCGTCGAATTCTAGTCTTTTGTATAATCAGTTACGCATCTATTATATGTTTTATTAATATAGAAATAAACAAATCATTTTTTTTCTTCCACTGTATGCTTTACCTTCGAAAGAGACGTCTTCCGTCATGTTAGGATATTGTCAATCTCGTTTGGTCTAGTGTCAATCAATCGTGTCAGTCTTGTAAAAAAATTGACAATCAGATTGACAATGCGCTAATAAGATGAAATATGTCTCTTTCGGCAGTAAAATATAAATAGATGAAAATTTTTTTTTCCGTTATGAAATCCTGCTTCCTAAATACCAGCACAGTAAATATTATTAATATTGATTTTAAGTATGATCAATAGATTTATGATGTAACTACGTATGCAAATAGGCTTGATATGAAAAATAAAGCAAAATCTATCATATTAGTTGGAAACATCTTAATGGTATGAATAAATGAATGAAGAAAATAGATCTGGCTTCCATTATTTTGCCTAAATTTCAAATAATCAAAAAGTTTAAAAAAAAAACAAGCCTATAATATATCAAATTTAAAAAAGGTTTCGCTATTATCGTTTACCGGGACACTCGGCAGATATCTGTAATCTCCGTAATACAGGAGAGACGATGGTCCTGGGTGGGACATGTTCTGAGAATGCCCAATGATAGTTTTTCAAAAAGCACTGTTCTTCCGACCCAGGAGTCCCTCTTTCACAATACAACGTTCCTATGACAATGAAATCAGAGCGCAGGGAATGTCGTAGAAATAGGTGACGCAATTGGCGCAGAGACGCTCTGAATGGAGGAGGCAGGTTTCTGCCCTGTGCTCCCGAGAAAAACGTTGAGTACGATGAATTAATGAAATTCACAGTTTGGGCAGATTGCAAAAATATAGTATCCAGAAACAAATTTGGGTTTAAGGTCAGTGAGTGCAGGGGTAATAAAGTATTTTTAAAAACTCCAACCTCTTTCACAATGCACCTTTCCTGCAAACCAAATATCTATATATATTCTATTTTTCCTGGAAACTCTCGCCAGTTAGTTGAAACCTTGTGTAGTGAGGGTGGCTATGATAGCAAATAAGAATTATAGTTTGGAATTTTTTTGTCTGCTCCACATAATTGAAATATTTGAATATTGTGTTTCCATGTTTTTGGTAATATTGATTTATGTGAAAGATGTTTTAATAATAAAATAAGCACAAACTTTCGTATGGAAAACAAAACAAGCAAGTGCATTGTCACGTTCAATTATTATGTTTTCTGTAACTGCTTTTATAATGCCTAGCAAAATAAAAAAAAAAACATTGTTCTTTTATTATTATTTCAAAAGATTGATAGAAATGCCAGCAAATAATACCAGTGGAAAACTCTGAATAACAAAAATCAACCTATTTTGTATCTTTGAACATTTTAAAATAGGTACTTAAATATATTTTCTTACTACAGCATTATTTAACCCTTCAGGAAACACGTTGTGTTTTACAACAGTTTTTTTTTTAAATATCTTAATATGACACAATCACGCATCGTGGGAGTCTTTTATGCTACATTAACGTCTTCGATGATCCTCTCAGGTGGATAAAGTAAATTTAATCACAAATACAATAAATATTCAATAAAATATATTAACAATAATTAGTATAACATACAGAAAACCTAATCAAATGAAAAACAATCATTTATTTTTATTTTATTGATTGTCCAAGCAAAACATACAGTCATTCAGTACATATTACAAATAAATATATTAAATCTATAAATTGACCAGTGAAGTTTGCGATATTACTAATTAATTGGCATGTTCACAAGTCTACAATAAGAAAGAAAAATACAACAACATGAAATGAATTTAGCATCACATTATAGAAAAGAACATGAACATATAGTTGGCCATTGGCAAAAATAAAAAAATATAATATATTATAGCGCTCTAAAAAGGAGGAATGGAGGATAAGAGGAATTTGGGAAATCGTAGTCGCAAACCAAACAGTGCAGAAACCAACTACCGTGAGTTACACAGGGCACCCGCTGTGGCATTTTTAAATTATGATGCAGAACACTAAAATATATCTATACCTACTTTTGAAAAAAACATTTTAACTATTACATGTTCTTTGTATAAAGGAATTTTGAACATAATTCGTCCAACATCGTGGAAACCTAAATGACAAAAAGTTCCTCGTTGCTCGTTAGGGATAATCTAGCGAAATTTGTCCAATGAGATTTTTATTGATGTATGTAGATCAAAGGCCGAAATAAGGTATTCAGACACTTGCCATTGGGCTTTCAGATAATGGGACCTAAGAATCACCGATACCAGCGCAATGAAAGGACATCTTTCTCCCAACAGGAGCATTTCTCTTATACTTACTCTCCACCAAGTGAGATAGGGTCCATATTAGAGGTGCGCAACATTTTTTAAAGAGGTTGCCATTCTTTGTCAGAATTAGTAAATAGGTACTTAAAATTGAAGATAAGCCAATAAAGATATATTCAAACGTGTAATAATGAAACAAAAGAGATTTACAGTAGAAATATATGAAAGAAATACAGTGATCATTCCTAAGTTAGAGTACAAATATTTGCAGTTACAATTTTAAAAACTAAAATAATGAATAAAAATTCCCTGCCTTTGCGAATTATAAAGTGTTAAATATTGTAAGTGCCATTTCGCGTCCCGACGCGACGCGATGCCATAAGAACCGGATTAATCTGAAAATGTAGTTGGAATTTTTCTGTTTTAAATACGACTGCAGTGCGCTGACAAGCATTATATTAAAGAAGGTTAAATCTTTAAAGAAAAAACGCTATTTCAAATCACCCACTCACCAAGTTCGTATAACATAATATATATATTTTATATTTCCCAAGAGCGAAAAGCTCCGTGATATATTTTTTAACCACAATGATTGCGAACTACATTATAATAATAATAATAATAATAATATCTCAGAAAACTGGGAGTAGATGACAGGCTCAAATACAGCATGCAGAAGGCCGTACTACTATCGTCCACCAGGATAGTAAGAAGGTTTTTGTCCCTGTAGCTCTGTAAGTGATCTCCCATGATTGTACTATTTCATAGAACATCATGGAAGAATCAACTCGAATAATGTTGGGGTTCTACATTTGAATATACCTAAATTTATTTTAATATTTTATGGTTTTTGTTATTTAATGTTTTATTTAAATTTTATTGTTAATCTTATATTGTGTTCGAAAGTAGAATCTAATATTGTTTTGTTTAATAAATGAGATATGAGATAATAATAATAATAAGAACACTTTATTGATCAGAAAAAAAAAATCATGAGCAATTGGCGAGCTTATTGCGCTATATTGTCGGTGGATGGCGCCCGTAGTGGCTGCCTGAAACCTCTGACGTCTCATTTTTAAAAATTAAAATATTGTCTAATAATGATTCAAAATAACAAAATTTTAATACAGTGTTTTTAGTTTCAATAGTTTAATAAGGATAATTGTTTTTCAAGTGTTAAATTACTTTCAAACTAATTAAAAATTACAAATTTAAAAACAAATGAACTAGTGGATAAAATTTGTGACAATAATAATAATACCTACAATTAGAACTCATATAATTGTTTCATAATTATTTCAAATTTGTGACAGTTAGAAACATTAATTATTTTTAATAGTTAAATTAAATTCATAAAATATATTAAAATTTGATAAATAACAATAAATAAATTTAAAAAAAAAAACTGAAAATGCGCCCTTGCGGTGGTTTGTACCACAAAACGGCGCTCAATAAATTGTCCAGATTATTATTATTGCCTAGAGGCAATATCTTCCAGCTAACCAAAATAATGTGTGATACTATGTTGACAATGTCTAAATAATACTAAATGTGAACAGTTAATACTAAATTTAATTATAACTAATTACATTCTTAGTCCTAAGTAGAACATTATATATGTCATGTTTCCTCTAATAAATACTATAAAATGAAGGATAAAGGCACGGGGAGGAACTTTTTATTTTATTCCTATTAATTATATTTTATTCCTCTCAAGTAACATATTAGGTACTTCTGAATTTCTTCCATTCCATTTGGAGTTTATCTTAAGATGTTGAAACTTAAATTGATTTCACATTTTTTTCTTAATAATTTATGAATATCAACATACCTTTAAATTTGATCCATATTATGAAATTGTTTCAATTTTTTACTAAATAATCTCATGCTAGTATTTATAATAAACTCATACATCAAAATACTAACATAGTTGTAGGTAGGTACAATGCTTAGTGATTCGCCTCAATACAAGCTTTTGTGAGGGTGCTGTGGGTACTGATTTCATAGTTATTGTTTCATTTCTTGTCATGGTGAGCGTGGACACCTATTAAACATTAGGTACCTGTTTGATCTGTTAAAACACGACATTAAAATATGAATATTTTATCCAACAACATGCGTAATATTGAATATAAAGAAATAAAGGCAACGCTATGGTTATTTTAACATATCAATAAAAACAAATTCTTGCTCTTTATCTCATTTATCACACTGCTGCACCAAAATTAGAGTTTTTTTTTTTTTAATAAAAACATATTAATATTAAAAAAAAGTAACTTAAAAAAATAACAAAAAGAGTAAACAATTATCAACCATCAGTAAAAACAATTATAAACAAAATCAACAAATAATGTAATGAAAGGGTTACTCAGAGAAAATATATAAAGTTAACGGTGAGATCTCTTTTTTACTCGACAAACACGTTATATACAAAAATAATAATCCTGAATGGATTGTTTTATGAATAAGTAGTTAGTTAGCGTCAACCAATTTTCTTTCCTTTTTATGTAGGTACAAAACGATATAAAAATATGTAATAATATGAAATAATTAATATTCTATATCACATTCATCTCTATACAAACGATACGAACAAATATAGGTATAATATTTGAAGAAACATACTAAATTATTCTTACAATTTCAATACGTTATTGTTTTGCTAGCGATGACATTTCATGAAAAAATATTTTCAGTATTAGCATATATATTGTTTCTCTCATATTTTTGTTATACATATATTTTATTAAATTATTTATTAGGAGGTTTTATTTTTATTATAACATAACATAAAACCTTGACATTTCACTTTAACGGCTTTGATTTACGTTCATAAAACAAGTATGTGGTATAAACCAGTGGCGGGACTCGTCTTTTTTAATTGTTCGCATGCTTTCACTATGAATAATTTTCCTTAGTATCTTGTTTTATTAAATATTCATAGTATGTAAGTTGACTTTAGAAATCAAATTAGCCATAAGGTATGCTGCCCATCGTAAGCTTTATTGTTACAGAGAGAACGATTAATTTGTAAGTATTTTACATGCAATTGGTCCACTGGCTGCTCAAATTGTCTGAAATGACGGGATGGTATGAATGAATGGATCCAAGATACGTTTCAGGTATGGAAGATAAAAATTTAAGCCGACGTTTTCTTTTTTTTAACACAAGAAATTATTATCTATTTTACATATTTTATAATTTTCTTAAATACAATCAACCCCTCCCTTTATTCAGCGTTAGTTTGATCCATTTTGTGCCTGAGGGATAAAAATGTAGATCTCGTGTTATAGCTAGTATTTATTGGTATTCTTTCAGGTAGATTAATATGCATGACCTAAGAAACTTCACAGTCACAGTATAAAACCTTGGTATTTTTCATGTATGAAAACCAGTTGCTGGAAGGTGAAAACTATTGCAGGAACTTTTTGTATGTAAGAATAAGACTTCACTGGTTTAATGTATGTGATACCAATTTATAACTTCTCGGGAGTATTCTAACGTACAAAATTTCTTGAAAGCAATATGCTATCCTATCAAAGAATAATCATTTGAAATAAAACAAATTTCAAAATTATTATTTTAAAAATAAAACTAACTCATGCGACCCAATATTCGTAATATTCAATTGAACTGACATAAAAAAACATACAAATATCGTAGGAAATAAAATAAGTATGTATATACCTATATTGGAATGCTTTTTTAAATTATTTTTACCTATACCATCGCGGAATATTTCACAAATGGGGAACTAAGCAGACCAACTGCATGCAATAAACATGCAGACCAACTTCTTTGTGCCAATAAACAATTAAGACATTCAGGATGGGTGGCAAACCTCATCGCTAAGTTTCAGATGAAAAATGTATTCATTTTTTGAACACGCCTTTTAACAGCTTCATGACAGCCTGACAAACTTATGGTTTAAAATGTGTACACTTGTAAATAAGGTGATGTATCAAAACCTTCTTTGCCTGCAAAATTTGTTTTAATGTTTATTAATATATTTAGTCTGTGGTGTGCTATTGATGTTGGTAAATAAATAAATATTATATTTCAAAAAACCTTTATCTCTGCTTTGCTCTATGTTATTCAAATTATTTTCATATTTATTGATTTACATCAAGACAATATCCCACAAATCGAATATAAAGATGACCGTTTCAAGGAAATAAAATGTTTACAATATTTTTTACTTACATTGGTTTCTTCTATACTTCTTAGTGTTATACCGCAGAAATTAAAAATTGTAAGTTACTCAAAGACACTCACCTGCAACAAAGAAATGCATAACTTTAATACACAATTATGGCATACCTATAAAAGTATATTCGTACACGATTTAATAATATAAAATTTGATACTTTGTATTTAATAGCGTGTCATATTGGTATAAAAAACATAATACCTAAATTAAAAAAAAATATATTAAGAAAATAAAGAATAAAAAAGTACTTTTTTATTAAAATAAACTATAGCTTAAAATAAAATTATACCTATTATTTATATTGGAATTAAAATCTACTTTCGGAGAAAATCATCAGAAAATTATTTAATTACTGCTCCTTTAAGAAAAAATATTTTAAACAACAATCTGTCCTTCCTAGAAAAGGAAGGACAGATTGTTGTTTATGTATGTGATAAATAAATGTGATTTTTTTTACTTTCATTGAATAAGTTATTATGTTAATTACAATAATTATTTGAAAGCTTTTGCTACTATTGACTACTATTAAAGAAGAGAACACTGGACAAAATAAGTAATGATTGATGATAAGGATTATCCCTACACTACCCTTTATCATAACATCACATCCCACAAATTTATGCGGAATCCAAAAGACTAGCTGAATCCAATAAACATGGAAGTTGTCCTCTACGTTCTAACAAAAAATTAAGATAATCAGTGTGGATGGCAAACCTCACCGCTAAAATTAAGATGTAAAATTTCTTTATTCTTTCGAACACTCGCTTTTTACCGAACACTCGAAAACTCATGAAAAAGAGTGTGAGACCAATTCCTTGCCGGATGCTCGTCGGCTAAAAACCAAATTTTTTACCAAATATTTATCTCCGAATTATGTAAAAAATAAAAATATACTATAAAAATTTGGATAAAAATCTTCCGGCTGGTGGGAGAGGGCAGAAGACCGGTGGGCCGACCTAGAAGAATCTGGCAAGGGCAGGTGTCAAACTTGTGTGCTGAAAGACTTGGTTTAGAGTGGCCAGAGGTCCTGGAAGCAGCGGTGGACAGGGATCTCTGGAGGAGGTACCTAGCAGGCCCAATGGGCCCCCGACCCAACTAGGACAAGGGGAAAAAGATGTATGTATGTATCTTCCGGCTTTTAATAGCAGCACTATGATGCAGTCTGTTATCAAATATTCAAAATATAAAAGGTAAATTGTTAAAGTTTTTTAAATAAAAAAAAGGTTTATATTGGTACTGTATAAAAATATGGTTTATTACTATATTTTACCATACAAAACATTATTAATAAATGATTAAATTATTAAGCTAAGAGCAGAAACCCGAGCTATTTAAAATTTCAGTTAATACCTATCAACAACATTAGCGAATATTAAGTAGGCTCTTACTAATAATAATTTCATATTACTAACATCAAACACGTGTCGGTTGATTAACAAACAAGGTCAATAATAATAATTGTTAATATTTCCACCTATAGACGTATTACAATTTATTATTTAGAAGGTAGGTACGGTATATAGATATAGGAGACCGAGCGTAAGTAATTAACCAATACCGTTTATCCATTAATTAGTACAGCTTGCAAAGGTGAAAATAAGTATGTTAGAAATATTAATAAGTTAGGTTTGTTTTTGCTTTGCCTACATTTCAAAACAATTTTTGACTTATAAATTTTTCAATAGGTTATAAAAGGGCATTCATTCGTTTTGAATGTTTTTAATATTCTTCAATGCACACTGATTTAAATAATCAAAAAAATTATAGAAGAGTTCGTGTGCGTAACAGTGATATACGAAAGGAATGTAGAATGAAAGTTGGAGTAATTACAAGGATGAATGTGAATAAGTTAAGTTGTTTTGGGCACGTGGAAAGAATGAATGAGGACAGAATAACCAAGAAGATATTTTTGGCTGAGAGAAATGGCACTCGGAGACGTGGACGCGTATTTTGAAAGTATACAATGCCAGTACGCATTCATAGTGTTCTTGCAATGTATGTTTTCAAATTGTTTAACGAAAAATAGTCTCAGTAAATATACACGATTTCTGCGTAATTGTCATGTATACTTTCTGACGCTGATTCAGTGAAGCGTATTTTGAAAGTATACAACGCCATTACGCACAGGTTGGGACTTCTCGCGTATAGTTTCAAATATTGATAAGCATAAATATTTTTAGAAACTATACATGGTTATTACGCTCTTATCGTGTATATAAAAATATTTTTATTATAAAACAAAACAAAGGACAAACATATTTTTATTTTATAAAAGAAACACAAATGTTTAAGAACGTAAGTGCTACTTTAAAAAGACACCAGTCAAATAATTATAAAAATATTTATTTATTTAAGTACATTTACAAATTTCGCTTTTACATGTTGACAAATTTAAGAAATTATAACAACAACAAGTTAATCCAAAATAGCAAAAATACAGGTAATAAAAGCAATAAAAATAAATAATAAAACAAGACGTAAAAAATAGTAAAAACAATTATATAGGAAAAAAAGACAAAGCAACAAATCAAAATGGCTACTTGGAAACCAGTAGCGTATAGATTCTAAGAACGTTGCCTTATAAAGCGCTTAGAAAATGTACACGATTATTCCGCAATGAAAACTTGTGCAGTATGTTTTTCACACAAATTTTAGTGCACTTTATAGGAAAATATACACGATAAGAGCGTAATAACCATGTATAGTTTCTCAAAATATTTAATGATATGCTTATTACTACTTACAACTATACGCGAGCAGTCCCAACCTGTGCGTAATGGCGTTGTATAATTTCAAAATACGCGACGTGGACGTCCGAGGATCAAATAGCAAGATAATTTAAATCAAATTTTTCAGGACGGTCACGTGTTGAGCACATATAACAAGAGAGCATGCATGAGGAATTGTATGACAGTGACGGAAGCGAAAGATGTATGCAAGGATAGAAGGAAGTGGCGCTCGATCCTTTCTGCCTACCCCACGAGGGATGTATGTACATATGTAAAAAATATAGAAAACGTTATTGAAGTAAATTTATTTATTTTAATTTTAAAGGATGCAAACAGTTGACATAAAAATAATTATGATCTAGGTACTACATATTAATTAAAATGAAATAAACTAGTGAAAATTCCTAAATTACCTGTTTTTTTAAATATATATACGAATCAAAGCAAAGAACAGAATGTATGTAGGTAGTATTAAAAAAAACTAGAATAACAAAATAATGAAACTTATATATAATGAGTTACAATCCATTGGATTGGTCTGCAACGAGTTTGGTTTTTCTTCTCCATTCTCTCTATTCTCTCTATTCTCAGCCAGTCTTTTTAGCCCTACGTATGAGCCACAGTTCATGTCTCTCTTCAGTTGGTCCATATATGCGTCTCTTGGTCGGCCTCTGCCATTTGTCCCCTCGGTCTTACCTTCTGCGATGGCGATGAGTAGTCCTGGGTGCCTGATGTTGTGGCCAATCCAGTTAGCTCGTTGTTGGCTGATTCTCTTAAGGAGTTGCCTTTTTTCGCCTACCCTGGTTAATACTTCTTCATTTTCGACGTGCTCCAACCAATGGATCTTAAGCATGCGTCTGTAGCACCACATCTCAAAGGCCGCCAACCGTCCGCTTTCACTCTTGCTGATGGTCCATGTCTCACAACCATAAAGCAGAATGCTCCATACAAAGGCTTTAGTAAGGTTCTTCCTTACGCTTAAGTCAATATTTGGGGATTCCAATATCTTTGATTTTTTGTTAAAGGCAATCCTTGCCTGGTTTATTCTGCTTACAATTTCCGATTTGGAGCGTCCATCCTGGTTTATTCTGCTGCCCAGGTATACGAATTCACTTACTTGTTTGATGCTCACTCCATTTATGGCAATGTTCGCAGTCGCTTCCTCTCTTCCAACGACCATACATTTTGTTTTTTCTTTATTTATTTTCATGTTGTACTTTGACAACAGAATACTTTCCATTTTTCCTAAGGCTTCGTTCAGCTCCATCTCGGAGTCTGCGAGCAGTGCTATGTCGTCAGCATATCTGATCATGTCGACCTTTTTCCCATTTATTTTTACTCCTATCCAGTTCTTCATTTCTTCTCTCAGTTCATCAATGGTTCGCTGTATATAGCAGTTAAAGAGAGCTGGCGACATTGAGCATCCTTGTCTTACGCCTTGTTCGACCCTTGCTTCTGCGCAGCTCTCTCCGCTTTTGATCACAGCCATTTCGTTTTTGTATAAGCTCCAGATTGCTCTTCTGTCTTTATAACTCATTCCTATCTGGTTTAGAGTGTTAAATGAAACTTATGAAAACAATAAAACAACAACAAAGTAATATAATAATTAAAACCATAAAACCATTAAAATTTATAAAATATTTATCATAATAGAATCAGCCAAAAAAACAAACAGAATCAACAAAAAAAAGATATAAAATAATGTAGCCAAAAGAATTTATCATGTAAACAGTCGATTGAGGAAAGCGATCGATTTTTATTTCATTGTTATTTTGGCGTAAAGATGAGTTTATCGCTGGAATGCGATGTCTTCCAAATAATCCGGTATACATACATATGTTACAAATTATAAATTCAAAATGCATATAATATCTACTAATGGAAAATAATCGATCTGTGTCGGTACATAATAAACCATTGTATTAATAATAAATTCTCAAGTTTAACCAAGAGATGTATAGAAATAAAACAGATGTACGTAGGTTGAAAAAGACAGGTATTACTATGTGTTTGATAGACAATCAAGTTAAGTCACTTGATTGGCAAATTGATCTCATCGAGACATCTGAAAGGTTGATATTATATTTTGTGTTTCTGTTTTGATATTGCCTCCCTACTTTAATAATTATAGTTTTTTAGAATTCTAAGGCTTTGAATAAGTCAAGTGTATTGATAATGAATATCAACAAGATATCTACCTGTCTTGTACAAAATTCAATGTATTGTTAATTAAATAATAAAATGTGTCTTAAGAATTAGTCAAAAAGGTACCTACCTAATTCGATATTTATTTCTTGTAGTAATGAAATAAATACATAATCTACAGTATTTTTACGATTGTGAACCACCCTTCTTATCAGGTTTTAGCCCTGTTTAACATACAACGATTTGTAGAGAGCGCGTTTTGAGATATTTCGGGCACATAGTAGGAAGACAGCACGAAGACCTGAAAAATGTAATTATAACTGGGGCTGTAGAAGAGAGGAGGGGAAGGGGCAGAGTGGCAATAAGATGGAGCGACCAAATTAAGGAGGCCACACAGAGCTCACTACACGGGCCTTGCACATGACGGAGGAACGCTCAAGATGGAGACAGATGATCAACAGAACGAAGCATGATGGTCACGATCCTCAGAATTGAGGGACCGATGGAGATGATGATGATAACATACAAATATCTTTATTAGTATTTATTTACTCATTTATTATTGCAAATTGATCACAAAACATACAATTTCATAGCAAAATGAATCAATTTACCTACAGAGGGTGAGTTTATCACAAAGGCGCAATCTCTTCCAATTAAACCAAAAAAATATGAAGGCAAGTAATTGAAATATACTTAAATGTTTTTACTGTAAAAATATTTTTTTCACAAGACATTTTTATAATTATTGAGCTAGTTGTCACCCTCATGGGAGAGTCTCGGACTTTCATTCGAGAGACCCAGGTTCGATTCCACCCATTGTCGACCTACTCCACCCATTGTCGACCTATTCCACCTTCATGGCATAGACATAATTATTGTTCACTTTGAGAGTATCTGGGCTACCCAGAAAAATATGTTCGAAATTGATTATAAATACCTAATTATATGTAATATGTAATTTTTGAATAAAGTGTAGGTACAACTGTTGAAATAAAATATAATGTTCCAATGTATGTTTCCCCATAACATGAGAACGGCTGTACAGAATGGGCTGATTCTTTTTTTGTCGTGTTTGTTATGTTATCAGGAAACGGTTTGCATCAAAGTAAATTTTTGGAAAATCCAACGGAAAAGTCGGAAATTTGGATGGTTTTTTTTTTGTATGAAAATGACTTTTGTGTGACAGTTCCGTTGTCACGTGTTGCCATAACAATAAAAATTATGAAATTCACCCTGGCGACGCCGGGTTAGAACATTTAGTATTTTATAAAAGAAATTCTTACAAAAAAAAATAGGTGCCCAATAATGTTTTTTATTTCGTAAAAGAAAAAAGTGTTTTAATATAAATAAATTGTTGTTTTATTTTTAACAAACGTACATATTATATAGGTACATAATAACATTATCCAGATGATTATTATTTTCAACCCTTGTACGCACCGTTTATTAACGACCCCGTAAACACAATTTCGTCTGCGACATTTATTTCACTTTTTTGTCGTGTTTTTTTATGTTTGCGGGGAGAGAAAGTAATAAAAATCATAACACGTTAACAAATGGATACCTATAATTGGAAATAATGTTAGTAACGGTAATTTAATAAATGTGACCATTTCTCATCTGTTGCTTTATTTTTCAAATATGCATCTAATTTTATTATTTTTTTGCTATACATTGATAATATGCAAATTTACACAAAAATACATTAAATGTATTATATATGTGCCTATATATGGAAGAAACACAATTGGTTTTAGTTTTACTAAAAGATTTTAATGAGCAGTGACCTGCTTTCGACCTATGACTTTATAGGTCGAAAGCAGGTCACTGCTCATTAAAATATTTTAGTAAAACTAAAACCAATTGTGTTTCTTCCATATATAAACATGGAGTTTTACAAAATTAAAGTCGACTCAATTACTAATACATTTAAAACTAATACAATTAACAAACCTACAGAAGGTATATTTATTTATTTATTTATTTATTTTGGTCAACGGAACACTACAGACAATACATATATGTTTAGTACAATAATACAATAATCAACAACAAGTATACAATGCAATGTCCAGTTTATAAGTGTTCATATATTATTCTGTTAAATTAAATCAAAGCTCAATTGGTTGTCATACATAATTAAAAACAATAACAAAATATTTAAAATTAAATTAAATAAAAATTTAAAAAATAAATATATTTAACGTAAAGGCACGATTTCTTTCAACTAACCAAATTCTTATTATTCATGATGTATATAATGGTACCCCATAAAGGCATCCACGCATTAGACTAGATTTCTCCTCATTTTTTGTAAGTTTTCGAGTGTCCTGCAAAAAGCAGGTACCTATTTATAAAACATCAAGTTTTAAGAGATGAATAATTTCTTGTAATATTTGTCTTGTTATAAAAGAAACTCATTTAAACATTGTTACCCGTTGTCAATCTTTAACGTAAATAGAAAAATGAAATTTAAGTAAAATTCGGTTTTGTTTGGTACGGGCTCATGCCCAGTTAGGTGGATTTTATGACATGTTATGTTTGAATACTTTCAAATAAATAAATAGAAATGTAAAATATGTGAGAATAACATAACTTATATGTAGATATGAAAAATTACACAAAAGAAATCATTTCACACAAGACTCAACGAAGATACGAAAGTATGGGCATACGTCCAGAAATCCGCCAAAATATGTAAGAATCAAAACTCAACAATTAGACGTTCAAGTTACATGAAATCGGGTAAGTTGGAAGAAATCGCGCCTTTGCGATAAACTCGTCCTCTGTAGGTATATTGGTGTCTGAATTTTTTTTATTTGAATATATTTTTGAGTAAATTTGCTCTTAATCAACGTAGAGTAAAGAATAAATAAAATCAAATAAATTAAGGCAGGAAATCTAGCGATAGACGCAAACAAAAGGGACTGGAAGTAGATAAACACAGAATGACACACACTGCATGGAATGAAGAAATAGGTATATGCCGAAAAAAAAGACGATTTATTATTTCACCTTATTACTGCCAGAAGCATGATTGCATTTAAAGATGAAGAAATTACACAGAAAATTGTTTAAATCGTTATAATGAAGTTTTTATTATTCACATTTGGTTATTTTCCGTCCATCATAAGTCACTCGATTCTAACAATTTTTTGTAGTTGTTTACTTGATGTCGAAATGAATGACACCATGACACATTGAATTTAGTGTCAAATTTAACGAAATCATCACTTTATGACTGAACCTGAGTATGACAATTACTTATTCAGGTCAGCAATTTTGAACACTTTTCTTTTGGAATTGTTTATAATTTGAAAACTCGTGTTATGAAAAAATCAAATCGAAAAACACAAAAAAAAACGCATGGATTTTTTAACTTATTTATTTACAATCATACGCCAACAAGCCCAACACAAGGATGATGCAATGCTTTAATGGCATTATTGAGAGAGTTAATGCTGCATAAATGTAGTATTACCAGAAACATCCTTCTCCCAACTCATGCCCACTCAAGCAACCTTAAAGCATCTAACGAATTCCCAGAACCTCAGTAAAGCAAGAGGTCCCACAGATGCAAAAGGAAGAGTTTGATAGGCAAGGAGGTTCCAGAAAGAGACAAACACGAGCACTCCTACAGGTGTAAATATAAAGAACACAATCTTAAGAATAATGTAAAGTTTAAAATAATACAAGAATAAAAAAATCATTACAGATAAATGGTTTCCATGTCAATAATAACAAATTTAGAACAGAATATAATATCATGTCACATGTCAATAAGTATGATTGATTTGCGATGGTACTAACATGGTTATGTAAGTGCCTGTGCCTGTGTGTATGTAATTTGATAGATTTAAAGACGCTATACAAATACAGACCTACAGACAATAGGTAAATAGTACCAAAATACAATGCAACCTAATGTTAGTTTATAATATGAAGTATCCATTATGAGTTTGACAAGGGCCCGTTCTCAGCTGGAAGGAGGCAAAGAGAGAAAAGAGATACTTACATAATATTACCTTTACTATACTCCTCTTTTATACTCATAATTTGCATAAAAAAAGACAACATTGGCATACTACAGTGAAATGCATGGGCGGTGATGAAAACACAAGCGTTTATTTACACTAATATTTCTATTTATTTACAAAAAAACACATTATTATCAAAACTAAAAATAAAGGAATTTAAAACTAATGTTACCTATCTAAATTAGAACCTACTCCTCATCCCGATTAAAATATGTCTTTATCCCAATCATAAAATACACAGTCTTTTCACTACACATTAATATTAATTGTCACTATCAAAAAAACAAAACACAGACGCACAAGAATCGCTCACGTTGGGTGGGAGCCTAGGCATCCTAGCCCGGCTCACACCACCCTGATGCATCGTCCTGCCTGCTGAACTGCAGACAGGCGCAATCCTTCCCACGCTGGCATTCTGGGATATGGTCCTCAGAATGGTATCCGTCCGAGGCCAGCGGCCTTCAAGCCCACGAGAGGCTACCTCCTGGGACCCGGCATCCTGGGCGGGAAACGGCGGGGTCCCATCTCGTCGGCTCCGCCACACAAGGGCAGGAGCAACGCTCTCCACGGAGGCCTGGCGGGTCGTGTTGTGGAACCCGGCGTCCTGGGCGGGAAACCGCGGGGTCCCATCTTGCTGGCTCCGCCACACAAGGGCGGGAGCAACGTTCTCCACGGAGGCCTGGCGGGTAATGTTTTCGTGGTCTGCCGCTGATGGCCCGCTTAGGGGATGCTACCCCACGCTCTCTACCTTCACACCACACCCTTTGCCTTCATTCTGCATCTTTATCCCGGACATACGGCGTTACTAGCTAGTATGCCCGGGTACTTTGCTCGCAGACTACCAGCGTATTCTACGCAACATATCTCACACGATTAGTTCAATTCATAATTAAATAAAAAAAAAGTGTCCAATTTCACCACAGTATAACGGTTCATTTTTTTTTTTATCCCCCCCATTTTCAAACAAAACCCCAATCTATACTGACAACCTAACTAGCACTTACATACTAGTTACAATGTAAGGAGAGTGTATGTATGTTGGTATCTACGTTCGTGTAGGTAGTATTTCATATCACCTTTGATATTATACCTACCTACAGGAACGTTTACATCTAGATTACAATGTACATACAAACAAACACACACTCTGACCTATAACATAACATTATGGGTTGATTGGCGAGAGACACGAAAGACGGCGACGAATGGTGACCACATGTGATTCATGGAATCACGTCCAGTACCTGCCTTGGGTCGTTGTTTCACGAAGTTTGCACGATTTTTAGATATTTTAATTATTATTATTACTACTGACCGAATATTATTACGAAAAATATTTTGGATAATTTTTTTATCACCGGCCAAAAACCACCACATATCAACTCGACCCCCCTCTTTTGATAAAAAAACTATCCAAAAAAAAACTATCTGTTCTCTCGCCTATCCACACATAATTAAACACATTTTTTTTAATTAGCAAAACCAATCCTAGGTGTATCACGGGAAAGGTAGGTACTCCAACAATTACTATTTAAAACATTTACCAATTCATTTTCTAACCCATTCCATTTGTATATTAACCCGTTCTTCAGCTCATAATTAACAATTCGGACACAAACAATGGCAAAATTTACAACGAAGTATTTATGAATAGGTATGTAGGCATACATGGTTCTCTCATTCACAATACACATCTCATGGTATTCTCCAGGTAATGTCGGCACACTTCTCAACCTCCCACTCTCACGTCTCCGACCAGCCCTCTTGCTTGATCCATCCTCTATCCTCCAAATCATCACAACTATACCTCAACCGGCTTTCACAACCACTGGGAACTCCAACCCCTTATACCAAGGCGGTCAGGCTATCAGCCCAAAGCTCGAATAGCCCTTTCATCCCTTTAACTCTCTTCTACCTCATAACTCGCACTGTGTATCAAGCCCCTACGCTTTGCCGGGAAACACACGTCCCGTACACAAGCTGCTTGAATACACACACCCCTTTCCTTTACTCTCTTCTATAAATTCTTCTTTTCTACCTAGCGCCTCGCCGACATACCTGCCATTTACCCCATCTTCTCTTTCACTCTGCAAAACATACCCTACCATGTATCACCATACATAACTATGCTTAACTTCCGCGCATGTACACAATTTTCCCGCGTTTTCCCCAAAAAAAACCGCGCGCTTTAATACTACCCCGGTGTCTGTATTTTCCCCGCGCATTTCAATTCGCGCCATTTCACAAATTCGATTACACCTTGCGCAACTCTTTGTTAAATTCACAAATAACTAGTATTTAATTATAAAAAAAAAATCCAAAACAACAATGAATATTACCCACATAGATATAGTATAACACACAGTCTCCTTTTACATTTCACATAAATTGCTATCATCTCATTTTTATACACAATTGAAACATTAAATTTACACATTTTCCCACACAAATTTTGAAACTGTTATCAGTACAATACAAACAAATTTTTCTCGAGTACCTACCAGTACACCTATAAAATAATACACAAAATAAATTTTACCAATCCAGTTTTGAGCACCAGGTTATTTTTCAGAAAAAATAACCAAAACTATTCAAAATTATTCTACATCACCGCCAAAACAAATCAAAGTAATATGCCAATACAAATATAAAAAAATTCTTCCCCCATTCCAGCATCCTTGTCTCTCAGGGATATTAGTCGTGGGATCGTTTAAGTGATTATACACCCTTTAGGGATGTATTTTTTCACTAAGTGCCCCATTTGTTGAGGCGCCAAATTTGACAAAGCATGCTTTGTCAAATTAATGCCGACACGATGGGCGCCAAAATTGACAAAGCATGCTTTGTCAAGCAATGCCGACACGATGGGCGCCAAATTTGACAAGGGCCCGTTCTCAGCTGGAAGGAGGCAAAGAGAGAAAAGAGATACTTACATAATATTACCTTTACTATACTCCTCTTTTATACTCATAATTTGCATAAAAAAAGACAACATTGGCATACTACAGTGAAATGCATGGGCGGTGATGAAAACACAAGCGTTTATTTACACTAATATTTCTATTTATTTACAAAAAAACACATTATTATCAAAACTAAAAATAAAGGAATTTAAAACTAATGTTACCTATCTAAATTAGAACCTACTCCTCATCCCGATTAAAATATGTCTTTATCCCAATCATAAAATACACAGTCTTTTCACTACACATTAATATTAATTGTCACTATCAAAAAAACAAAACACAGACGCACAAGAATCGCTCACGTTGGGTGGGAGCCTAGGCATCCTAGCCCGGCTCACACCACCCTGATGCATCGTCCTGCCTGCTGAACTGCAGACAGGCGCAATCCTTCCCACGCTGGCATTCTGGGATATGGTCCTCAGAATGGTATCCGTCCGAGGCCAGCGGCCTTCAAGCCCACGAGAGGCTACCTCCTGGGACCCGGCATCCTGGGCGGGAAACGGCGGGGTCCCATCTCGTCGGCTCCGCCACACAAGGGCAGGAGCAACGCTCTCCACGGAGGCCTGGCGGGTCGTGTTGTGGAACCCGGCGTCCTGGGCGGGAAACCGCGGGGTCCCATCTTGCTGGCTCCGCCACACAAGGGCGGGAGCAACGTTCTCCACGGAGGCCTGGCGGGTAATGTTTTCGTGGTCTGCCGCTGATGGCCCGCTTAGGGGATGCTACCCCACGCTCTCTACCTTCACACCACACCCTTTGCCTTCATTCTGCATCTTTATCCCGGACATACGGCGTTACTAGCTAGTATGCCCGGGTACTTTGCTCGCAGACTACCAGCGTATTCTACGCAACATATCTCACACGATTAGTTCAATTCATAATTAAATAAAAAAAAAGTGTCCAATTTCACCACAGTATAACGGTTCATTTTTTTTTTTATCCCCCCCATTTTCAAACAAAACCCCAATCTATACTGACAACCTAACTAGCACTTACATACTAGTTACAATGTAAGGAGAGTGTATGTATGTTGGTATCTACGTTCGTGTAGGTAGTATTTCATATCACCTTTGATATTATACCTACCTACAGGAACGTTTACATCTAGATTACAATGTACATACAAACAAACACACACTCTGACCTATAACATAACATTATGGGTTGATTGGCGAGAGACACGAAAGACGGCGACGAATGGTGACCACATGTGATTCATGGAATCACGTCCAGTACCTGCCTTGGGTCGTTGTTTCACGAAGTTTGCACGATTTTTAGATATTTTAATTATTATTATTACTACTGACCGAATATTATTACGAAAAATATTTTGGATAATTTTTTTATCACCGGCCAAAAACCACCACATATCAACTTTTTACATTATTACATGATATTAACCTATATAATTATAACGTGACTAATATACAAGTTGAATTATATTTGATTATTTTTTTATATTACATAACCATCGATAGTAAATTTAATATCAAGATGCTGCTAGTATAAAATAGAATTAATGGAATATTATTCATAGATAATTTTGTGAGAAAATGCTTGAATAATTTGTATCGACTTCTACACAATTTTTATGGGTTATTTATAGTTAAAAAAAAATAAGTTTTTCTTAATTAATGAACTTAAATTCATTTCTGAAAAAAAAAATTAAATATTTGAGTTAGGTAAATTAGGTTAATGTCTAACGCATATTCTCCTTTTAAAAATATTCCACTGCAAAGGTCAAAATGATTTATTTAATATAATCGTTTACATATGGGTTAAATAAATAATTTACAAATTTCAATTAAACCAATATTGCTTCAGAGATATTTTTACATCTGATATATAATTGTTATTCTTGTCATACTTCATAGACTAGATTTAATTAAATAAGTAAGTTATTCCAACATATGTACATCCCAACAAACAGTGTAATTTGGTAAACAATGGCTTTTATGCGAAACGGGACGAAATTAATTTATGAATAATTCAGTTTCCTGAAAGAAGCGAACAAATAATAATAATAATACATAAACATTGATTGGAAATGTTTTATATCATCGAACTTCCTTTAAAAGTAATTTCATCGTGTTTAATTCAAGAGGCCAACGTTCCAAATATAGATACCTAAATACTTAGTTTTTTAAACATAAAAAGAGTATATATAACAAATTAGGTATTACGCTTTCTGTAAAATGTGCAGAAACTTCTGAAACTCAATAATGGAGTCAAAACATAAAAAATAAATTTTGTAGTCGTATTTTTCATTGCACAATAATTTGTTTAAGTAAATTTTCTTTCATTTTTATTTCTAACAATATTTACAGGATCATAATTGTCAATAATTGAGTAAGTTAACAAAATATACATTCAATACAATTCAATAAGTTAACAAAATATGCATTCAATATAAAAACCACCAATATCCTAAATTAACCAAAGATGTGAGCATCAAACAAGGAAGAGAATTCGTGTACTTGGGCAGCAGAATAAACCAGGATGGACGCTCCGAATCGGAAATTGTGAGCAAAATAAACCAGGCAAGGATTGCCTTTAACAAAAAATCGAAGATATTGGAATCCCCAAATATTGACTTAAGCGTAAGGAAGAACCTTACTAAAGCCTTTGTATGGAGCATTCTGCTTTATGGTTGTGAGACGTGGACCATCAGCAAGAGTGAAAGCGGACGGTTGGCGGCCTTTGAGATGTGGTGCTACAGACGCATGCTTAAGATCCATTGGTCGGAACACGTCGAAAACGAAGAAGTATTAACCAGGGTAGGCGAAAAAAGGCAACTTCTTAAGAGAATCAGCCAACAATGAGCTATGTAACTGGATTGGCCACAACATCAGGCACCCAGGACTACTCATCGCCATTGTAGAGGGTAAGACCGAGGGTAAGACAAATTGCAGAAGCCGACCAAGAGATGCGTATATGGACCAACTGAAGAGGGACATGAACTGTGGCTCATACGTAGAGCTGAAAAGACTGGGTGAGAATAAGGAGGAATGGAGAAGAAAAACCAAACTCATTGGAGACCAATCCAATGGATTGTAACTCATTATATACCAAAGATGTTTAAGCCTGTATAAATACCATCAAAGCTAAAGGAAGTATATCAAAACTAGATAAAATTCAGTACTGAATAACTCACAACTTGAGAAATGAATAATATATCACAACACTCAAAAACAAGCAATAGTTATTAAAATAAATTAGACTTACAAAAATAAAATGGATACAGAAAAAAAAACAATAGCAATAAAAAACATTTAAAATATACAATAGAAGGTCACGAAGAGTTACACCTGCGATGGGTCGTAGAGAAATTCAGAAATAAGAAGAATCTGAAATGTCGAAGATGCTGTGCGATGGGGCAGAACAAGAAGACGTTTCTGGAGAGATCATGTGGGGAGGGCGAGCTCAGATCGAGTGGTCAGAATAGCAGCAGATGAACGCATGTCAGGAAACAAACCCCCAGGAAGACCACCTAAACGATGGAGGGACAGTTGGACATCCACCTCCCAGGAGCAGGCTCCGAGAATCACAGGACATAGTCCTAACTGAAGCAAAAGAAGAAGAAGAATAGAAGGTAAGATTATTTTCAGCAAGATGTTTTCAGAGCTTATGCCTGATTCATACCAATTTCTATTCAGAAATCAATTTACTTTTTTTATTTGCAGATGATTCCACACTTCATTGCAGGCCGCCAGTCGTGTGTTAGGTGAGTATTGTTTTTATTTATTTTTTTACTATGAAAGAAAACCAAAAAAAACTCATTCATATTCCGATTTAGTAAAAGATATCTACATTGTATGAAACTGGGACAGGCATTGGCATACGGTGTTTTGTTGTATATTGTGTTGTATTGATTTGTATAGAAGCCAATAAAGTTTGCCTAATAAATTTCTTGAAATGTTATACCTACAATTGTATATTCAGAAGCAATGGTGATAAAACTTTTGAAAAATATTGAAAAAACAACCTCTTCATTATGGGATCGTTATTGTAACCCGATTATCGGATCTTGAGAAATACCTACTACAACTATATCACGGGATAATCCACAAATGGAGTAGTCAGCAGACCAGCTGCATGTAATAAACATGCAAGCTGTTATTTCCATGCAAAAAGTAGCAAACTCATCCTGTTGATGATGATGACAAATAACCATCCCTGGTTATTTGTCAACATCATCAACATTTGTACGTTGCTTGATTGAATAAAGTAGTTATTTATTTATTTATATAGTAGAATATATAACTACAGCCTATTATGCTTATTATAAATAAATAGACTTTCCATATATAACTTGAATGTTAACCTTTTATGTAATTGTTTGTATTCAGGGTACAGTAAAGAATAAATAAATAAATATATTGATAAATTAGTTTGAACATTATTAATCAGTTTTAATATGCGTAAAGAAAAACAAAGATAGGTAGTTATCTCATATATTTGAATGTCAAATGTCTACTCTAAAGCTCAATTTTTAGTCATATAACATTTACACGTGTTTATTATCCGTGCCTTCCAGGTTAAACTGGGGTAAAATCTTTGTGATAAAAGATTTTATGGTAATTCATTATAATTATAACTCTAATTTTAGTAAAGCACTAAAACCTCTAAATGTTAATTTCTGATATCAAAACTACAATATTTGCACAATTGAGACAGTTATGATTCATAACATTTATGTAAACTGACAGAAGACAGACATTGTGGCTGCACAATATACGAGATTAGACTGGAATGAGAGGTGTGGAGTTGTTCCAAACAGCACTGAACTGAGAATCCTATATTAGAGTGATCGTCAACATCGGGAGGATCTGACAGGGTACCTACAGGAAGAGAAGGTTCATAACGATGACTATTTTTAGAAGAATTTGAAAAGTTAACTTTTTTTAATAATGGTTTTTCCAGAAAAAGGATGATTTAACTTTTTGCTATTAGTTTATTGTGTGTTTTTTAAAAAAAAGTTAGGTAGGTATTTGTAAAATATCATGAATAGACTACACTTAGGATTCTATTTTTTAATTCAGCGATGGAAAATGTTGCTCAACCCGAATTTCTTAGGTTGGCACAAAGAGGATGTGTGTATTAGGTGAAATTAATCTACTGGCTACCATATTTGTTGAAAGTATCGTGATATTGTGGATAGATAGATATTTATATTAGAAATTATTCAAATTGAGTAATATTGTGTATTTCATTTAAAAACCAGGCGTATAAATAGATATGAACATTTTTTTTTATTTTCTCGTCTCACAGGCAACCCAATTTTGAAGTATCAATAACCGGATCGCCTCACAGACGATAGGCTACTTGATCGCAACAGAGTTAAAAGCAATATCTAAGACGCGAAATTGTGACACTAATCTGTCGTGGGTGTCTGTGTAACTAATTAATATTAATTATTATTTCACAATCGCTCCCAGGTGACTTGTGTAGACATGACAACAATGTTATGCTATGAAAGTCAAAGTTCAAACACATTTTGGCTAATATCTCATTAATAATACAATGTAAAATGAAGCGTGAGACTTGAAAATGAGTAAGAAATATATATACAAATGTTTTATTAATTTATTCATGTATTGTGTTGGATGGAATGTGTTGGCATATTATTTTTTTGCTGTTTTATATGCAGGTATCTACTGTTTTAATTTATTCATACTGGAGTGTTAGGATATAAATAAATGCCTATTTCACAAAGCGGGTATTATAAAAATTCTAAATTGCCCCCATTTTCTCCATTGCTTATTACCAAAACACCCTCATCTAACATAGTTTGAACAGTAATGTATACAGTTCGATACTGGATTTCGAGTTTCTGATTTATTTCTATGAATACTATTTTTTTTAAAATGCTTATTTTGAAATATGTTTCATTACAAGGAACAGTTTTTAATTGAACGTCTTAATATTTTCTTAAAGTTATTAAAAAAATTACCATCAACACAGGGCAGAAACAAGCCTCCTCCATTCAGAGCATCTCTGTGCCAATCGCGTCATCTCTTCCCACGACATTCCTTGCGCTATGATGTCGTTGTCAAAGGAACGGTGTATTGTGAAAGAAAAAAGGATGGAACTCTTGCAGAAGGATGAACAGTGCTCTTTTTGGCAAACTGTCATTGGGCATTCTCAGAACATGACCCAGCCAGGACCATCGTCTCTCCTGTAATCTCACGGAGATTAGAGATCTCTACTGAGTGTCCCGGTAAACGATAAAAGCGAAACCTTTTTTAAATTTGATTAACTTATATTGACGTAAACTATTTCAATAGATCTGTTTGTAAAACTTTCAAATCATATATAAAAAATCTTATACTTTATTTTAATATTTAGTAAGTAGGTTTAACATTTTGTTGTTTATTTTAATTCAATAAATACCTAGATATATAATAATTAAATATACAATATAAATTCATTCAAAGATAATTTTCGATTAGAACAATCAAAATATATAACATAACATGCATAGACAATTCACACAGGTCGAGCTAGTCCCTGACTAAGATTGAATCTTGTATTATGCGTACTAACTCGACGATACACATATATACAATGCACTAAACACATATACATGTAACACCCAGACCCAGAATAATTTGGAAATAGGTCTTTTTTCGTTTTGCCCTGGCCGGGAATCGAACCTGGGACCTCATGACTCAAAGGCAAGAGCGTTACCTCTGCGCCACACAGGCTGACATAATACATACATATTTGTTAATCGTAATCAAAGTAGTAATGTAGGTTAATTATAATGTTCTCTCTTTCTCTCTCTCTCCCCATACAGAGAAATTTTACATTCAAGATAAAAAGTAATATTAGAGATGAAAATTAAAATATAGAGGATCGTATTTTGGAATGTCTATTCCAGTCTTCTTAAACAAATAACGAGTGATTCTGCAAATTTGGCCGATTTATTAACACCTACCCTAAAATTAGGAAAACAACCCTCTGCTTCATATAACGAGTATAATATCCGAGGGTAAAAAAGTCTAATATCTGTGCGAGACAGGAACTGATATAAATTTTAAAAGATTTCCAAGTAAAGATACTAAATTTCTCTCAACAGGATGTGTGAAAATAATTTGTAGGAGGCTATTTGAACATGTTGTATGTTAGGCACTAATAAATTTAATGAAGTATCAAAAATTTTCTTTGGTAGGTACATAGTTACAAAATATGTGAGCGGACGCGAGATTAATATTAGCAGTAGGTAAATAGATAAAACAGTCAGAAAGGAAATCCTTATTTTTATGATAATTATTATAATAAAATTTTGAGTTCGTTGGTAGCCTGGAGGTAGAGTCTCGGCCTCCAGAACAAAGGGTCCGTGGTTCGATCCCAGGTACCGGCAAAACTTCCCTTTCACGGCACAAGCTTTTAGCTTAGTGTGAAAGGTGTATAAGGTTGTATTTAGGTTTATTACAAAACCCAGATTTATCTTTTTTTTTTTAATTGTATAGATTTATTTTAATTAGGTATTTATTTTGTTTTTTTATCATTGTTTTAAATTTGTTATTCATCTTATTTTATTGGGTTAGTTGGAAGATATTGCGCCCATTCAATAAACTTGCCAATTGTGCAAAATTATTTGTTTATATCATGTTGTAACCTAAATATTTTTTATTGTACAATAAAGTTTATTATTATTATTGATCAAAGAAATTTCATAAGCAATTGGCGAGCTTATTGGCTGAAGGCAATATCTTCATGTTAAACAAATTATATGTATTTTTTGTACTTTTTGTTGTGAAAGTGAAAATATACAATGCGCAAAATATGGCTAAATAAGAAAGTGACAAATGAACATCCACTTGAAGTCAAATAATGAAGACTTCGGTTGAAAAAATATGTAATAAATCAACTCCAATAAACATGGAGTCTATCGAGAGTAGCTCAAAAAAAATGTGAAAAAATAAAAATATGTGATTGAATATTTACTTGTATATTCTAAATAATCTGAGAAAGGCGCGTATCGATTCAGAATGAGTATTGAAAGATGTTCTACTGACCAGAGGTCATGAAAGCAGAAGTAATGGCCAGAGATTTCAGTAGAAAATATCTAGACACAATATGACCCCGACCCTGCTTGGACATAGAGAATAAGATGAACCTACCTGTATGTCACAAGAAAATTATGAAAGAGAATATTTGATCAAATGCCTAAGGAAGATGACCAATTCACGGATAAAAAATAAACAACTCTGTGAGGTTATTCAATAAGTAGTTTAATGAAATTTATGAATACTATACGTTACATATTACTTCTTTTTGTTAATTTGTTTAAAATAAATAATGTATATTTCAATGACTTTCGTTGTTTAACCTCCTCTATATTTAATGATTCATGGTTTAATAAATAAATATTGTTCATATCTTAACAATATAACTTTATCTTTTCACTAAAGCAGTTGAAGTATTTGATCAAATTACTTTCTTTTTTAGGGAAATCAACTCACAGAATTGTTGTTCTAACATCTTTCGTGAATTGATCATCTGCTTTAGGAATTTGTTAAAATGTCGATTTTCATAATTTCCTTGCGACACATAGACATATCTACCAATCAATAGATATAGATATGTAAATATTTAAAGATCGTTATCAAAGTTTAATTTGCACCCAGACGTAACATGATTTTATTGGTTATAGTCGAAGTATGTACAAGAAGCGATTTAGAAACCATTTTGCTAGAATAATTTACAGACTTAGTAGTAGGTACATTGTCCAAATGAGGACACGTCTTCTTTCGTTTAGCACGTACATCCTTTAAACGGAATATCTATTGGGTGACAGCTTGAGGTAAACCTATATTTAGAACGTGCTCTAGAATTCAGCCGTGGAAGCATTTTCATACTAGCAAAATATGCACTAAAATCATATCCGACTAATTGCTTTACTTCTGTTTTCCTTCAGCGTAAAAACTGAAATTTCAAATAAATATTGGCAAGTAGTTATATTAGTAGACATTTTGGTTTACTTTCACCAAAATCACATAACATTTTAAGATTAGCACTCTTTTTGATAAGATAATTTATATTATTTTCTTCTACTGATTGGTTTTATGTTATATCTTCTATTCTTTGGTTCGCAGCATCACAGAATAAGTTTCATTGATATGGAGTCCTAGCGAGTCTAAATATTGTCTAATGCTTGATAAAGTCCATAAAAATGCTTAAGAATGATGTAAGTACGTTATCTAATTTGAGTAATACCCTTTTATTTGTTTTCATCAAACGTGGAATGTCCGGGGTGTGATACGTTGGTGCACCATCGAGAGGTATTTTGTGTGAAGTATTTTTGAAACTCTTGAAAGGCTTTATTAATTACCCAGAGCAGTGCAGTGCAGTGATCTCAGGACAAGGTGGTGTTTTTTTCAGATGATGATGGCAGTTATAAGAATATGACTCTTCTACTATCATCCATAAGGATAGTTAGAAGGTTTTGTCCTTATAGCTCTGTTAGTGATCTACCATGATTGTACCATTTTCGTCGGACATCATGGAAGAATTAACTCCAATAATGTTGAGGTTCTACATTTTGTATGTGAATATATCAAAATATTTCATGATTATTTAAATTGCTATTTATAATTGTTGTCTTTAATACTTTATTGGTAATTAATTTTAATTTATGATCCTTTTTATGTTATATTCAAAATGTAGACTACAATATTATTTTGTTCAAGAAATAAGAAATGAAAAAATAAGAATATAAAATGTATTTATTTACTCTTCTTCTACCCAATGGCCGTACACACATCGACTAACTTTTAGTAGGTAGGTACGTTAAGTTTCCCACTGATATCAAAGGAAAGTTTTAAAGTGTGAAAAGAGTTTTAGTAAAGTAAGAGTAGTACATAGAACAAGATGTTAGCACTGGATTCTCAGATCGATTTTAAATTTCAATTCCGATCTGAGTCGCCATAGCAGCAGATGCCTTAGTAGGGATAACTTCAAGGAATAATAATTTCGTTTAACAGCGTAGTGGCCTTCAAAACAGCTGTTATTTACTTTATTAACTATGTTATAAAAAACAAACTGCAGGGCTACTCTTGAATTCAATTAAGATTAGATTCGATCTTAAGATCAAGATTAGATCAAGACTAGAAGATGGCACTCCCGACACAATCTAGTCTTGAACTGAATCTAATCTTATCTTTAAGACGTCTTAATTTAGAGATGTATTTCCTAACGCCGTTATCTATGGGTACCAACCTAACAAGGACGACAACTAAATTATTAATTCTTAAAATTCACGTGATATCACCGTATTTCAACATTTTTTATAAACCTAAAATAATTTTTTGATAAAAAGAAATGAAATTTATACTATATATTGATGTATAACAGTGCAATTAACTTATAAATAATATTTTAAAATACCTTTGCACTGACATGATTTTTGTCTATGAATTCTACCACTGACAGCTCTTCTTTCGTTAGCTCGTTACTGTCATGTTCGTTTGTGTACTTTAGTATAATTATATGTTATTTTGGTATATTTATTATTCTATGAACGCGTTAGCAATTGAAAATAATACTTTATAAGTTATATTTATAACATTATATGGTGGAATTATCTCAACAACAGTTTGTGTGACAAAGCAAACCATATGTAAGCCATTAATGTTGAATGTTTTGGCTATTCGACATGCCCATCGAAGCATGTGTTTTATCCATTTTTAATATTATCCAAAATAATATTTAAGTCTCAACACACAATTAAATTGAGACTTTTTTGTAATAGTTTACTCAATATGTGTTAAATTATTGAAATTTAATTCATAGGTTATGAATACACCTATCTAGGTTGGAGGAATACTTTTTCACTTAAATAAGTAGTTTTTTTTATAATTATGTACAATAAGTAATATTATATTTTCAGATGCCCCGAATTTGTTACATGCTTGGATGTAAAGCAAACTATGAATATTTGTGTTAACAGACAATCACAATGTTAAGCGGATTTTAAAAAGTGGGCACCCCGATAAACATATTGAAGATAATTAGAAAAATCGGGCATCTAAGTTCATATTTTATGCTCTAGCATTGGATTGGATTAGAACAGCGCTCTTTTTGGAAACTATCATTGGGCATTCTCAGAACATGTTCCAGCCAGGACCGTCGTCTCTCCAGTATTACGTAAATTACAGGTCTCTGCCGGGTGCACCGGCGCGCAGCATCATACCCAAATAAAAATGTGCTCACATCTCTTTTTGAATATGCAATGATGATATGCATAGTGTAGCTGCTGTTATTATCAACACGTTGTTTTGTTATAATATTAGTTTTGTTAGTTAAAATTATTTAGTATATTTTACTCTATTTATAATAAAAAATTATGTCTCATTATGAAAGTGAAGACAAATTTGATGAGCGCCTGAACGTAATGATTGATAGACCTCGATATTTATTTCGTCGCCCTGTGAAAGACTCGCAAAATCCATTCAGTAGTGATTAATCAACGATTGCGAATTGACTAATCACGAGCAGTGTGTGGACTGCACATGTAAGTGTTGTTTTAGAATATGGTTTACTTCGCATAGCGATAGATATTTACTTAAAATAGCGTTGGCGGTCGCTATGCGTAAGTATTGTTTTAGAATACGAGCTTAAGTCCTGACAAACAAAATCAGACGTCTCACTGAAACTTACTATTTATTTATTCTTTTTGCACATCATATTATATAACAGTGTAAACAAAACAATATGAAATTTAAAAAATCTAGGACGATATGCAGTGGCGAGATTATCACTATAAAGTGATTACTTCCATCTAACCACGACATTATATTTTGTTTATTTATTATTTTTGTATTGCCTAATTCTCTAATCTAATTAATAAATTTGATTCTCATTTTTGTTATATCTTCTTAATAAAACAATATATTTCTTGTTTGCTTTGAATAATAAAATTTTGTTGTATGGAAAACTCATTTCTAAAATCTTTCCCGGCTGTTGAAAATATTTTTTTTTTAAATAAATTGACATGTTTTGACAAAAAATGTTTTGTTTTTAACAACCTTGCCAAACAAATACTTCTAAGATTCCACAATTTCCTTCTTTCAATGTCCCTAAAGCATCTTCCATCCCTTGCAAACAAACTTCTCAAATGTACATACTCGCTTACTTGCTCCAAACATTCATCACCAAACTTTATTTCGCAAATTGCTTTATTGCACTCTTTCAAACACTATATTATTTTTAAACTAAAACAAATGTTTTTTTCCCAATATTGATTCTTATAGAGACATCTTTTGTCTTTCAAGGACATTGTCAATCTGATCGATGTGAAAAATCAATATAGCGGAAAAAAACATTTGTTTTCTAATTTAATCCTTGGACGGCCACGTTTCTGAACTGCCATAGTTTGTTCACCTTCATTATAGTTACTACCCAGATTTCATTTAACAATTTTCAAGGATCACACTATTACACAATCTGTCCCTCAGACTTTCACCACTCATTCTTCTCAATGACTTCACTTCAAGTGCATTTATACCATTTTAATTCTCCTTCAGCTGAGTCCAAGTCACACTTGCATACATTAGTGTTGGCACTAAGTTAACCGAGTGCACCAATCTTTCAGCTACAAAAGAAATATTTCTGTTAGTTTTCCAAATTTTCTTCTTTCAATATCATATCATTCATCTCACGTAAATAGACTACCCAAATATACACATTCATCTACTTATTCCAAAATTTTATTATAATACAAGCCTGGAAGCACAACTTCTTCTCAGCCCACTCCTGGACGAAGGCCTCCTCCGTTTCCTTCCACGCCATTCGATCCTGCGGCGTCTGAATCCTGTTGACCTCAGTTTTTCGAGTAATATTATCCTTCCACCTCATTAAGGGGTCTTCCTTTACTCCTGGTATCCAAGATGTAAGAGACTTTAGGCATTTGTCATCTGGGCTTCTAGCTATGTGTCCCACCCATCTCCATTTAAGAGTTGTGACACATTGTGAATACAAGATTTGAAAAAATTGTCTACTCATTGACTTAAAAACAGTGCGTATTAAAAGAGTTACTTTTTTACTTTCTACCAATAATAAATACTTGATATATTTAAAGTTTCTCAGTTTTATAGGAATATATTTGACAAGGATGTAATTTAAGGGAAAAAAACATTGTAATTTCAAAACATAATGTCTATTTATTTCAAATAAATAAATAATATTCAGTTAACATATATTTTATTGTATTAGTCATACAGTTTTTGTTCAATACACAATAAGAATATTATATCGTGTTGCATATTCAAAAAGAAACATGTGCACACATTTGTATTTAGGCATACTCTTTTAAAACTGTTCATTAAGGCATTAAAATTGTAGTTTGGACTTTTTATTGACATATGATATTATTCTTTAAGCATTGAATTTTAATATTTGATACTAAAAATCACTTTATAAAATGGTTATGATGTCATTATGAGCAGTTTAATCTGGTAATGTCAAAATATTTATGAATTCACATGTTCCTTTTTGAATATGCAACGACGATATGTTATGACACATGAACCAATCAAGACTACATCTGAAATGCTACAAAGACATCAAATCAAAAAAGCTATGTAATATAATAAAAGCTGTGATGTGATATAGCATGTTTGAAATGAAGAAAAATGAATATATTTATAATAGAATACACACTGTAATTACAACATACACAGAATGTACGCAGCACAGAGTTAAATATAATAAATAATTTTGGGTTAGCTGGAAGAACTATACCCTCTGTATATTGATTTAAATTTATTTTTAGATAAATTTGCTTGTAATCAATGTACAAATAAATAAAATATAAACATTTCAAGTGATGACAACAAATATACCATCACGTTATATCCCAAATGGGGTAGAGAAAGAGTAAAGTTTAATTTATCGACCGACGGTTCTTGGTGGAAGTTCATATTAATAATTTTTGAATTGAGTTATTATCGTGTATCTTCAACCATATTATTATAATTTTGAGCTGCTGTGGACGGTCAGACGATGCTATTATTTTAATCTATTGTTTTCTATTTGTCACATACCTAACTTGTAATGAAGGTTCATTTTGGTTTTGCCTGACGATCAGAGCGGAAGTTCTTGAAAGCTGGTTCGCAAGAATAAATAAAGTTAATAGTGGAATAATTATATATTTTGTTTCATTTTAAAAATTATTAGAAGTGAAAGAGAATGTGACGTAATATTAACAAAGAAATTTTTGTAAATTCTGACATTATTGTTAATTCTTTAAAAAATACTAGTAATTGGAAATCACGGCATGAAAGCTGAAGGTAATCATTTCCAGGCAGTTGGCCCCCGTGACACTGAAGCTCCTCTCTGCAAATTTGGAAGTGTTTGCCCTGTTGGGTTCTACAAGTTTGTTGTGGTGGAAGATGAGCGCTGTGGTCGCCTTATAGAGTTTCGTCGATGGGACAGAGCTCAGTGAGGTATAGATGTGCTGCGCCGCTCAAGGCTTTATGAACCGTGAGGCACAGTTTGAACTCTACTCTCTTTGGGATTCTCAGCCAACGTAGCTCCTTAAGCAATGGTGTGATGTGTCAGCGCTTATTCTCTCTGTAAATGGTTCCAGCAGCAGCATTAAAGGCTATCTGGACAGTTGAGAAGGATTCCAAGAGCTAAATAATATCCAAATATAACCTGTAAACGAAACATTATTTAATAAGGGAAAATAATGTGAAATTTGTGTAACACAAGTAAAAAGTATTTGTAATTTCTTCTCCATTTCTCCCTATTTTATGCTAGTCTACATTTAAGAAAAGGACTCCCACCATTTACCCCTGGATGTTTCAAGAACATCAGTTCTAATATCATCCAAATTCTGCTAGCATCTTCACTACTACCACTACTACACCATTATAGCATATCTCACAATTGGGGTGGCCAGCAGACCAGCTGCGTGTAATAAACTTCCAAGGTGTTCTCTTCATGCCAACAAAATTTTAGGAAAATGTGTGTCTGGCGTGAACACATAAATACTCCATAATTTCGAATTATTTTTATGTAGATATGTAGTATTTATTTTTTTAAAAGTTCATGTATAGCAGAAATTCACCGAATTAAAGAGACCAATGTCCCATCCATCCTGAATGTTTAAAATTTTTGTTGACATGAAGAGGACACCTTGGAAGTTTATTACATGCAGCTGGTCTGCTTGCCATCCCAGTTGTGAGATATGCTATAACGGTGTAGTAGTAAAAAGAGGCTAGCAGAAATTGGATGATATGAGAACTGATGTTCCTGAAACATCCAGGGGTAAATGGTGGGAGTCCCTTTCTTAAATGTTGACTAGCATAAAATAGGGAGGAATGGAGAAGAAATTCTAAATACTTTTTGCTTGTGTTACACAAATAATACATTATTTCCATATCTTGTAATGGTATACAGTGAACGACAATAATAATAAAAAATACAACTATGATCATCAATTTATATCTTTTCCTAATGGGTACTACTGGATAACCTATTATAGAAATTAACCTTTAATTCTACGTACGTACCACAGTAAGTTCATATCATCATTTGATCCATATAGGTGTCTCTTGGTCGGAATTTAGCATTTCTGCCTTTGGTCTTGCCCTCCTCGAAGGTGATGAGGGTGCCTGATGTTATGGCCAATCCAGTTGAGTCATTGTAGAACAATAATGTAGTTTTGAAATAATATTTTTCACTCATCTTCTTATAGCCCGCTAGACTAGAATCTCGAGGGTCCGAAACCATGTTCTTTGCGTCGCCTGTTACAGGATGGAGGCCTTGTATATCTCCAATGAATGAGAATATAGGACAGTGGTCAAATAAACAACACATTCACTGTTCACGACATAATTCCACAATGTATTATTCGATTTAAAACTAGTTTCACAACTACACTTCAAAACAAACGACTCCGACAAAACTAACAAACAACACCAAATTTTATTTGCGTAAAAAACACAGCAAGATAAAAAAAAAAGTATTGGAAATACACTAAAATAAATATTATTCTAAAAAATAAACAAACTTGCGTCGCACATAAAGTTTAAAAGGTGGAAAAATACTTTTAGATTGCTAAAATGTACCTCCATAGCAATCTTAAGTTTTGACAGTTGTTAGATTGCGTTTAAGACGTCTATTAAGATTTGACCTTGGCAATGTTGTGTCAAGAGTACCGATTTCATACAAATTTTAAGATCTTAACGAATTTTTAAGACATCAAAGTAGATCGGTCTAAAAGTTAAGATTTAGATCGTGTTCAAAAGTACGAATTCGCCATTTTAAGATGCAAACAAGATTAGATCGTATTTAGATTGTGTCGGGAGTAGGGCTGCTGTTCAGTTATCCTTGAAGTTTATAAATAATCCTAACGCCATTTCATATGAGCTGTATCAACCCCCTGATTACTGCATATTCCTAATTTGGTATTAAATTACATAAATACACTTTGCAAAATGTATTTACGAAAAAAAAATCAAATATTGTTTGAATGCCGTTGTATTTAACCCTGAGAATTGTGAGCTGTCATTATATTCATTTTCACTACACAATTATTGGTCTCTAACCAAAAAGAGAAAATTGGAAAACAACAGAAGTAGTTCTCCAATCCTTTCGACATACTTATCTCATTTTTACTTTACACCAATTTTGAGTAAATGATAAACCTAATTAGGTTTTTTTTACAGATAGGTAAGTGACATTAATAAATTAAATTTAAATTTATTTGAAAATCAATACAATTTCATACAGATGTCTAGTGTATCGCTGTATTACGATATTGTCAAATTATCCCGTATTATTAAAATATTTGAAATTATAATTAATGTAGAATCACAAAAATATACTAAATATAAAAAAATATTAAATTGCAAAATCAACATTAAATCATGAAAAATATACTTAATGTCTGAGTTTTGAATTCTAAGTACTAACATGAGAACAACTTACTTCCTTATTAAAAACCTGAAATTTTACTAACAAACGATAGGCAACAATATGTAGATACATAATGCCTTGATGTTGTGTTTTTATTTATAACATTTTTGGATACAATTGTATATAAATTCTGCAACTTGAATTTGATATACATTTGGTAATAATTAAAAATCTGCTTACCAAGCGAGTAACTAAGTATGTACTTAGGTAACCTCATCTGTTTGATAAATGTAATATTATTCATATCATATCGATTTTCAAATGATGTCTATAAATCTGCATAAGTAACTACACAATATATATGTACTTAACAATAATGTATTCAAAATATAATCTTCAATGAGTACATACCTACCTAAATATGATCAAAAGTATCGAAATAGCAGATACTAGTATTACCAAGTTAGTATCCAAATCGTAAAAGTATCGATATCTGAATCGGAAGTAGATTATCCGGGTATTAATATTATTGGGTAGATATCCACTAACGGTTAGTTGTCGGAGAATAATTGATTTCAAGTAGGTACCTATACAATTTTAAGTACAAATTTGACGTGGGTTGCTTCTATTACAATAAATACCTACTTAACTAAAATGGAAATCATATTTGCGTCCAGTGTTTTCATTTAATCAATATCGACCTACATAATTATATATTACAATACATGACAGATATAAATGATTAATCCCGATTTATCGATATATCTCGGAATCAATGTTAATAACTCTCGTTACATATGAAAATACTTGTCAGTTTCAGATAACACCTACTTATTTATTCAAATCTGTTTATTTCAAATAACAGATTTTGACAATTCACAGAAGTACAGACATATCTCTACATATTAAATGAAACAAATACTCGATAATATAGGGAAACACTTAGAAAGCTTCAAGACATCAAAGCTTTTTCAGAGTACAGTTGGATAGATATTTTTTTATTTTTTCAATGTTATTTTACAGGATCAAACAGTGAATTACAAAAAATTTCGACAAAATAAACATTCAATTTTATGTGAATCAGCAAAGATCCTTTATCTAACAAATTGTTTACAATTTGAAAAAAAAGCATCAAAGCTAAACGAATAATTATTGTCAAACCACACAACATTCAGCAATGGTAATTTTGAAATGAATTATAATAAATAAATAAAAAATCCCAGTTACGGGCAAACTCGCCCTTTAACGGCACAAACTTTAAGTTTACTATGAAAGATCAGATCTATAAGATTTTATGTATTTGGATTAATAACAAAAACCCAGGTATGTGTGTAACTAAAAATAATTTCAAGTAAAAAGTGTTAAAAATACCGGATATCATTTTATCGGTTTTATCCTCTCCTAGAATGACAATCTTGTTCTCCTTATATTGTCACAAAACAAATTATTATTATCGCAATACCGTATTTTATTTATCTATTAGATTTTGGAGAGTCTTATTTTATTAAGTCCCATTGAGTTTGAAAGGTTCTTAATGTCCCACAAAATGAATTTTCATATACATAATATTATCATTACAATATGTTGTAATATTATAATGCTGTAGGTAGGTATATGATAATAATATTTGTATCTATTATTATTACAATGTCACATATCGTTCTTATTATACCTACATATCTAATGTAATAAAATATATCTGTTACAAGATGATATTTATGATGAATATAACGAGTTATTTATGCATCATGTTGTGACTGTGATTTTCGTAAAAACTAACGTAGCTTAAAGATTTAGAATTAAAATGATGCATATAAAATTAATAACTTTATAAATTTTGTTATGACGTATTAGACCAAATCCACTTTGTATTTTTATCTTATCAGTATGACCAAGAAAATATATTTGGCTGAGAGGAATGTTCATTTAAAATGTCTGTAATTTCATTAAGTTCGATTTACCTTATTTGATTTAATTTAATGCAGGTTGATTATTTTTTTCGTGGAGCACCCGGAAATGAGTCGGACTCCCACCCATTTCTTTTAGTTTTCGCAAGGTGAAAAAGAAAATTGTTTAAAATTCAGCGATGAACCACCTATATTTATTTTTTTATGATATTACTGTATTCACATAGATATTGTGACAGATTAATTCACATTAAAATTGTTAAGAATATGAATTTTTGAATGTTTGCAACATTGCGGAAAGGAAGTGTGGAGAATAAAATTTTGTTCACCCACAAGTCGCCTATGAAATTTGCAACAATGTCATTCTTCAGCGGAGTTATAAAAAGTACCGCACGTCGTTTGAAATTTCTCTTACGATGCGACAACTCGACATGTAAAAATCAAATTAGTTTTGTGTAATATATAGAAAAAGTTTATTTTAATTCATAATGGATGTTAAAGATATTCATTCAATTTTTATATATAATGTTATAACAGTGAATTAGTGATTAATCCGCCATTAAGGTAGGTAAAACGTTGTCGAATTATTTAATTAGTCAATTGTATAATTGAATGATGAATGGAATATTCTTTTAATTCTGAATTTCTATTTTAATCAGATGCGGTCCTAGCTACGAGTTCCTAGTTCCGAGCTCCTTGTTCCGAGTTCCTAGTTACGAGTTCGTAATTCCGAGTTCTTATTTCATAGTTTCTGATTTCCACTTAGAATAAAATTCTAAGTCGGATACAAGACATGGATTCTTTATAGATTGTGGAATCACATTAATTACATGTGTATTGGACTACATGAAGCTATACTATGTTAGAAGAAATGTTGAGATCGATACTGTTTATTCTGTGTGGATGAAGAAGTCTTGAATTGTGTCTGGGAGGATGAAGAGAGACTACAATTAAAGATAAATATGGGATTGATGTCTGGAAAGGATCCCCACAGAAGGAATTTGATCAGGTCGTAATGTAGATTTTAAAGTTTTTAATTATGTTGTATTCATACGATGTTCCAATGTAGTTGGGTAATTTTAATCTATTCATACATTTTTGTATGTGATGCACAACTGATTTGTCTCTTAATTATATATATATATATATATCTTATATTTAATATTCAATAAATTGTATTAAAAATATTCATAATATGAAAGTCCAGAATAGTCCATAGGATAGAGTGTTTCGTAGAATATAATTTTTGCAATTTTTATGAAGGAATTTCAACCCATGCTCTGGGATAAATATGAAAATTAAGATTCTGTATGGAAGATTCTTACTAATTTTTTTATTCTTTTCTCATGCTCTACCAAATAACGCCACATTAATTTGCGCCCACGTGAGGCTAATTTTGCCTTAATTGGGGGAAATTCCTTTATTTTGAGTTGTCGCATTGTAATTGCAATACCTAATTATAAGTATTAGTTTTAAGAAAATTTTAAATATTAAATTATTTGCTTCATATATGTAATCATATCATTAATAATTATTAAAAAAAAATTAAAATTGAAGTTATGTAAATTATTGGCAACAGTATATTTTTACATTGCATATAATTTGTTGCAATTTTATCAGCCACATGTTGCTATAAAGAAATGTTGCAAAGATTAATTTAATATAACCTACTTTTTTTAAAAAATAAAAAAATAATACTAATGTTACAAACCTTACAATAGGTAATTTGAAATTTATTTAGGTATTATTTGCTTTCGATTATTCTTTTAAAGAATAGAATCGCCGAAAAATATTTGTTAAATACAGTTGCAATTTTTGTAATATTTTAAAGAGTAATAATTCTAGCAATTTTGCAAATTTTATAAACAAGAAACAAAATAAAAACATTGCCTTATATTTGATTGGTTATGAATTTGATAAAGTAAAATATATTTTGTTTCATAAATTGTATTCTACTCTCCTTCAGTAAATATTTGTATCATAAAAGGAAAATTATTTGTGTGCTATGTGTGATGTGTATATTAATGCCATATGAAATTATTCCAGCAAATAACAAAATAACAGAAGGATAACAAATGCAAATAACAGAAGGAAAATAAATTATAGTATTGAAGGAATTATACAGGACATTTTCACATTTTCATGACATTACAAAGTAAGGAATTGCAGTTCGTTAATTTTCCAAGCAATATACTCCAACGGAGGGGGTAAGTGATTTTGTGATATGTATTTTCTTTGGAATTTCAATGCCATGATTTTGCTAAAACAATGAGACATATATGTAGGTACATATATTTAGTTTAATAAGATAGTCAATTACCTACTAAAAATTAATCGAAATAAAAAATTTCAATTTACAATATTAAAATATAGAAGTCTGCATAAAATAATCAGATAGGTATATAGGTAGTTACATTTATATTGTATGGTCGATTGGTGTATTGAAAATTTGGTCTTTATAGGTATAAGATACCTACAACATAATGTTTTTGACGGTGCGTGTAACAAAATTATGACTTATCAATATTAGCGGCTTGTGAATTTATTATAGAACCGCATGGTACTATGTTATAGGTATAATCATATTGATGCCATGCCTATAATATTATCTGCATATATACAGGATGGAAAGAAAGTTTTAAGAATGATTGAATGTGAATATAAATAAATGGACTAATAATTTCTTTATTAATCTTATGATAAAAATTATTTTAGGCATAATGTAAGTTGATGTTAAAATAATTAGAATAATTAATTTTAATAATAATATTAGGTTAAAAAAAAAAATCTATTTGATAATATTCGGGTAATTTTAATAAAAAAAAAATAATTTATAAATTTATAGTTGTATTTAAGTGTTAATTAGAGAAGGTAACGATTTTTTTTATCGATTTTTATATTGTCAAATGACGATTTTTATTGTCAAAATTTTTTTGTTAAAAACAAATTATATAAATCCAATGGAGGGAGATATATTTTTTAAAAATATTCATTGTGTATAAATTTATTTCTAAAGAAATAATGTACAAAATTAATTAGGTATTATATTTTTCGTAAATAATAAATTAGTTTTATGATAGAAATAAATTAAATTGTTAAAGTTAAAATAAAAAAAATAAAATCAAGAAATTTTAATTATAATTAGGTATTAGAATACATAAATAATACTGTATAATATTTGTTTTTGTTGAACGAGTCATTATTATTTGACGGAACGATATGACGATGAAGTAAAAAAAAATAAAGAGTAGGTACTTTTTCATTACCCTTGCATTTAATATTATTATAAGTAACTTGAGTGGGAGATGTTGTTAGGTTGGTTTTGCGTAATACAAACAAATAATAAATCGTTGTTTTTACTTCTTGGATGCATTTTGTTCAAAGCGATCAGTCATCTTTGTTTTTTAAAGTATATTAAAATGTAGTTTGGAAAAATTCGTATGATGTTCCATATTAAAAATAATTTAAAATATTGCTTAATATATCTATATTATACAATATTTCATTTCTGGAAATTGAATAATCATTTGTTTTGAATTTATGTTAAATGAGTGAGAACAAATGGAAGTATTATTATTAATTTATACTTTGTTAATTAAAACTTAGGTGCTTACAATTTTTTCATAATTAATGCGCAATTAAACAAATGTATATTAGATACGTAGTTGACAAAGACATATTACAATTACAGAGTAAGTGTTATATGAATAGGTTTTTATTTTCTTAAATCAAAATTGATGATATTATAAAAGTTATTCAAATTGAATTTTTTATAGAAAAATTAATACAAAATGGCGGAACGTTCACCTTTAAATAAAAATTTGGAGGATGTACATTCGTCTAATGAAAACATTAGCAATGATATTGACGTACCTTCACCAACAGTGGGTAACGTGATAAGTGTTAAAGCGCACACTCGAAAATTAAATAACATAAAAAAAACTATGAAGAAGAGAAATAGTTCAAAGACTTTGTTGAAAAACACTACTATTGATTCTACGACAAGATTCATGGATCCTCGTAAATTGGGAATCAGTTTCAATGGAACATCAGATGCTAGGGAATTTATAATTCGTTTGGTTGAATTAGCTCGTATTTATGGAATTCCATTAGACAGTCTTGTTAATTATATGCCCGTCATATTGTCAGGATACGCTTTGACATGGTACAGAGCTACTGATTTGGAAAATAAATGGGATGTGTTTGAAAAGAAATTCTTAAAGCAGTTTGAAGGGTTAAGTAGGCAAAGAGATCTGAAATTAGAAATTTTATCATCTAAGCAACAAATGTCAGAAAGTGCTTCTGAATTTATTTTAAATCTTATGTCTAAAAATAAACATTTGAATTGTCCATTACCTAATGATGAAATTCTAGATGTGGCATTGCACGGTTTACTTCCGGATTATGCTAGTTTGGTAGCTTCGGCAAATATAATTTACTTGGAGGAATTGATGGATTTATGTGCAAAGTTCGAATCATTGTCCGTGTCATTAAAAATTAATAAAAACTCAAATGTTAAGGAAAAGATAAATGAAATTAAAAAAAATGTAACTAATTATAATGTTGTAGAGTCTAAGCGCTCTGATAATTTAAATACAGGAAATATTTCCATACCCAGTTGTTCATATAATACGGGAAATGTTCAACAGCAACAAAGTAAGTACTATGTTAATCATAAAAATAATTACAAAACTTTTGCTTCGAAAAATAATTTAGTTCCAATTCATAATAGGGAAATTAAAACATGCAGTTTTTGTAATCGTACAGGGCATTTAATTTCGGAATGTTTCAAAAGAAAACGTTTAGAAAATAATGATCTTAGGGGAAGCCGGGGTAATTCGGACTCTAGAACTTACAACCAAAGATCTTACAATAACATGAACAGAAATAATAACCAAAAAAACTAGTTAGTAGCCGGCCATCTTTAAATCAAAGAAAATGGGATTTGTATCTAGATAAAGTTCAAAGCATTATAAATAATTCAGTTAATTTGGCTACTGGATACACACCATTTTTGTTAGCTCGAGGTAGGGAGAATATAATTAGATGGATCATTGCATGCCAATATAAGTTGCGATCAAATAAATGATTATAAAAATATAAGTAGGGAAAGAAAATTGTACAAAGAGAGGTTGGAAAACATGAATTTGTTGTATAATATAGTATCGGAAAATTTATGGCAAGCTTATCAAAGAAACTCAAAATACTATAATAAGGGAAGAATTAACAAAACTTATTCTGTCGGTCAGGAGGTTTGGAGGCGTAATTTTGCTCAATCTAAAGCAAGTGAATACTTCTCAGCAAAATTAGCACCAAAATTTGTAAAATCAATAATTATAAAAAAATTAAGTGATAATGTATATTTATTAAAAGACATAGATTCGGGTACACAAAATAAATATCACATTAAAGATATAATTAAAGAAGAGTAATTTTTAGGATTTAAAATAGAGATTAACTAGTAAGTTTATACATAAAAGAAAGGTTAAAAATAGAAATAAGTATGTTATAGTCAATAGTGTATATAGATAGAAATAAAAAAAATATGTAAATGTATAAATTGTACATAAATTGCTTAATAATACATATGAAAAAGTGTATACGAATTGAGTGCAAATCAGGCATAATCTCGTACAAAGAGTTGCCATTTCGTTTAGAATGAGGATGCGCACATATAAATAATAGGATATTATAATAATGAAACAAAAAATAAATTATATATAAATGAGTTTTCAACTTCTATAGTGAAATGGGAGTGTAATATTCAGTTAAAATAAAAAAAAAAAAATAAAGAAATAACTTTCGTGAAAGGGTCAATGCAGAATCTATGTAGTTGAGTATTTAACTTTGGTGTCTATAGTATGAAAGTAATTTTGATTGAAAAATATGTATGATGTGTGCGGCCAATATATGATGAAGAATGTATGAAATATTTTTGGATGTGTATTTAATAGAGATTGTATGCCTGTAGATATAGATGCAATGGAGTGAATATGGACCTCATAATGATTGCGATTGTTTTTTTTTTAACTAAACAAGAATTCTAATGTCTAGGTTCAAAATGGAGTCTATACCAATGGTATACTCATAAATATCTCATCACAGAGTATTATAATTTTTGCCTGACATATTCTCTTATAATATTATTTGATGAAGCGAATGACTAAGTAAAATAATAAGATTGAAGAAGGTTTTCTTAAAATAAAACAAAGTAAGCTATAAGAATATTATATAGGTATATATGTTTATAATGCTGTAGATCAAACGATCTTAAGTCTTCTCATGACAGAGAAACAATGCTACAAAGCAATTTAAAAAAATATAAAAATATAATAAAATATAATAATTTGTATAGATTCATGGTGATATTTGGATTTCCAAGGAAAATCAAAGATACAAATGTCAAGAAAATTGTGGAATGGTTGTGAAATTGTCACACATTGTTGTTATTGTTATTATGTATGCTTTTGTTTTGAAAAGGTATTTATGATCAAACATATTAATGTTAAGTAAATATACTTTATTAAGATATAAGTTTGAATATATTAATTGTAATGTATAAATATGAGTAAATATCTTGTTAATAGATAAAATTTATGATGTCTTTATAATGCTTTTTAAGTCATATACTTTTACATGTGGAAAGTAAATTTTTTGTCTGGTTTGTAAAATATACACAATAAAGACTTCTCATAAAATGATTTTGTAAATAAAAAGGAATATTAATAGTTTAAAAAAAAGGAAAATTGGATTATTTAATCGTTAAAAGCTTTTATTACATATAAAAAAAAAAAAAAAATTTTAGTAATTTAATTTGGTGTTGAATATTTGATATCAGATTTAATATTGTATATTAAAATCTGCTGATGTATATATATTGTAGTTTTATCATATAATTGTACACTAAAGGAATAACGTGGGAACACACTGTTTTTATTTTATTAATTTTTTTTATATATACTCGTAGGGTGTAGAGTTTTCTATATTTGGCATTAACCCTATTGTGGAAAATAATTCTTATTTTCAGATTTTCACAGTTAAATTAATGAAACATAGATGGCGTCCATAATTTATTTAACAGCTGAGGGCCAGTGTGTTGCCATAAATTCCTTAATTTTAATTTGTTTAGAGTTGGAACATAGTATGAATTATAATTTTATATGGGTATTTAAAAAAAAAATATTCAATTTTTTTTATCCGGGGAAAGGGGTATTAATGTGACAGATTAATTCACATTAAAATTGTTATGAATATGATTTTTTGAATGTTTGCAACATTGCGGAAAGGAAGTGTGGAGAATAAAATTTTGTTCACCCACAAGTCGCCTATGAAATTTGCAACAATGTCATTCTTCAGCGGAGTTATAAAAAGTACCGCACGTCGTTTGAAATTTCTCTTACGATGCGACAACTCGACATGTAAAAATCAAATTAGTTTTGTGTAATATATAGAAAAAGTTTATTTTAATTCATAATGGATGTTAAAGATATTCATTCAATTTTTATATATAATGTTATAACAGTGAATTAGTGATTAATCCGCCATTAAGGTAGGTAAAACGTTGTCGAATTATTTAATTAGTCAATTGTATAATTGAATGATGAATGGAATATTCTTTTAATTCTGAATTTCTATTTTAATCAGATGCGGTCCTAGCTACGAGTTCCTAGTTCCGAGCTCCTTGTTCCGAGTTCCTAGTTACGAGTTCGTAATTCCGAGTTCTTATTTCATAGTTTCTGATTTCCACTTAGAATAAAATTCTAAGTCGGATACAAGACATGGATTCTTTATAGATTGTGGAATCACATTAATTACATGTGTATTGGACTACATGAAGCTATACTATGTTAGAAGAAATGTTGAGATCGATACTGTTTATTCTGTGTGGATGAAGAAGTCTTGAATTGTGTCTGGGAGGATGAAGAGAGACTACAATTAAAGATAAATATGGGATTGATGTCTGGAAAGGATCCCCACAGAAGGAATTTGATCAGGTCGTAATGTAGATTTTAAAGTTTTTAATTATGTTGTATTCATACGATGTTCCAATGTAGTTGGGTAATTTTAATCTATTCATACATTTTTGTATGTGATGCACAACTGATTTGTCTCTTAATTATATATATATATATATATATCTTATATTTAATATTCAATAAATTGTATTAAAAATATTCATAATATGAAAGTCCAGAATAGTCCATATAGAGTGTTTCGTAGAATATAATTTTTGCAATTTTTATGAAGGAATTTCAACCCATGCTCTGGGATAAATATGAAAATTAAGATTCTGTATGGAAGATTCTTACTAATTTTTTTATTCTTTTCTCATGCTCTACCAAATAACGCCACAATATTTTTACGCGGCGGCAGAATTGCCATCCACACTTCTCAGCATTATATAACCAGATAAGTCTCCATATGATCAGTCATGATCACACAAAAACTTAACAGTCTAATGCCGGGAAAAATTCACCTATCCATATATACAGGATATCAAAGGATTAGGCTAAAAACGCGGGTTCAAAATACCAGCATTGTGCCTGAAATGTCTGTGTTCAAAAACTTTTTTACAATATTACAAGTGTTTATAGATTTTTAAATTTTAATATACAAATTTACCGGCAAATCTATTTTTTGTAAATTATTTATTAAAGATTTCGGAGTTACCCCTGTAGCTGACATGACTAAGGTATTATAATATATACGAACCTAGAATGTCAAATATTTTTTATTTCTCCTGCTAGTTCTGTACATTTATGTATTTTTTCTGCGACGGTTGTTTGTACATATATTATGTGTATTTGGGACAGCGATGTCTATTAGGTACGTTATTTTATTACGTTTATCATGTAATACTAAATCGGGTCTATTATGATGTATTTGTCTACATACATATCTGTTATTATTGTTTTATCATAATAGAACGCTGTAATTTTGATTTTCTAAAACCGGTTCCGGGTTGTATTTATAATAAGGTATTAGGTATATTTTGCGAGTTTAATAGATTTTGTTTAATTGCTAAATTTTGATGTATTATTTTTGCGACATGATAATATCTATTAGTATACTCAGTTTGAGCGAGAGTAGAACAACCCGAAACTATGTGTTGTGTTGTTTCCGGTTTGTATAAGTATATGATTGGTAGAAACTTTTATTACTATTTGTGTATTAGGTATTATATAATAAATTTTCTTCTGTTAAAGGCTATTATGGTCGTTCATTGTATTAATTAATAAATAATTAATTAAAGTATTTTTTTTTACTGTCACGGAGAGGACAGATTGCATGTTTATTACATGCGGCTGGTCTGCTGGCTACCCTACTTGTAGGATATGCCGTGGTGGATTAATAGTAGAGTAGCCCATGAGTATAATTTTGGTTTGAATATGCGGATAAGTAGGAGTTAACGACTACTGAAATACTTACCAACTTTTCGAGTCCGGACTTTAGACCTTGCCACTCCAGTAAGAAGCGACGTATATCGCCTTGTCACTCGCCATCATTAGGTCACTCACATTACATGCATTCCAGACTCCTGAGATATTTTCGGGAAGGGGGGGGGGTGGTCTCTCTTCAATGAACATTTATAAAGTTGTGTAATGGGTGAGATATCTTCCAATAAACCCATTTCGTTGCTACAAACCCAAAATGATACTGTTACTTCCATACACGTTTCCTTCCATCACTATCTACTTAGATTAGTAGTTCACTCTGGTATACTTAGTTATGACTTGGAATATAATAATATATTACTACAATTCGCAATATTATGTATTATTTTATATGTAAAATGTAGGCACCAATGTATTCTATTATTTCTCAGTTGACCCGAATATTCCCAAATGAAAACAGTATGCTTTTATGTTAAGTGGATTGTTTATAACAATATTATTATTATTTCTCTCGAAGTTAAGCTCGTCGGGTCTCGTGGAGTTGCTTACAAAGTTACCTACCAAAACCTACCTAAAGAATTTAAACTCGTATAGAATGTACCTATTATTTTTTCTCTATGTATCCTAACAGAGTCTTTGAAGATATATATCTAAACACACTAACTAACGGACTGAAATATGTATGCATGTGTTAATTAGTTCCTGTCTCCCAGTACTTTGTATCTTACATACATTAAATTATTATGAAATATTAAAAGCGCTTGATAAATAAACCTATAAAGGTAATTATTGAGATGCAAACACGGCTTCTTGTGTTATAGGCTTAGGTAGCTGTGTGAAGTAAATTTAATGGATTTTATTATAAGATGTTTCTTTATTCAGCCTTTAAAGAATAATTGAAAAAAACATAAGTAAATAATTGTGAGTAGTATCTGAATATAACTTTGAAATAATTGTTTTAACAGATAAAAAAAATCACCTACATCAATGTGCACCATGATTGCATGTCTCAAAAGTGGAGCATCCTAGCGGATATTTGCATGTACAGTGGGTGGCCAAATTATTAGGGACAGTACAAAATTTCTTGTATTTTCCAGTTTGATTGAAGTTTTTGATCAAATCTTTGGTTGTACTCCACGCAAGTATTTTTTATTTGAAAGCGTAAACTGTTCAGATAATAAAAACAACAAGTAACATGATTGAAAATATTATTTTTTCTATGTAAATTCAATACAGAAGCACTTAAAACACCCGAAGGCATGGAACAATATCATAATAGACTTGCAGAAACCCTGCCTGATGAACTAGGAGATGCGATTTCCCACGAGACATTAGAAGATGACTGGGAAAAGGTTAAAAATGCTATCCTGACTGCAGCGGAGACAGGAATAGGAAATAGACCGAGAGCATGTAGAAATCCTTGGTTTGACGATGAATGCAAGCAGAAGATAGACGAAAAGAATATGTTGCGAAAACTATATCTGGAAAGAGGCACAAGAAATAAAAGACAGGACTACGAGAATGCCAGAAGAGAAGCCAATAAAGTATTGAGGAAAAAGAAGAGGGCTTATATGAATGGTATACTGCTTAAGATGGAACAAGATTTTGTGGACAGTAATACGAGACAAGCCTATAAAGCGGTCAATGTGTTCAAAAAGGGCTTCAAACCGAACACTAGTTTATGTAGAGATAAAGAGGGAAACATAATAGCGGACCCGGAAAAGATAAAACATACATGGAAAGAATATTTCCAACAAATTTTGAATCCGAATCTAGACATGGCAAACGAAACGACGGAAATACCCATAGAAGATGATCAGGAAATTAATCCCCCCTCTCTTACTGAGGTAAAGTTGGCCTTGAAAATAATGAAGAATAATAAGTCACCTGGGATAGATAATATACCGTCAGAATTCTTGAAATATGGAAATGAACACCTTCACAGACTGCTGCATGGATTGCTGCTTAAGATATGGGATTTAGAGACAATTCCTGAAGAGTGGCAAATGAGTATCATATGTCCCATCCACAAGAAAGGGGATAAACTCAAATGTGATAATCATAGAGGAATCTCGCTGTTAAATACTGCCTATAAGCTGCTAACTACTATACTCAAGGAGAGGGTTGAATGTTATGCAGAGAATATCATAGGAGAATACCAGGCCGGATTCAGAAGGGATAGGTCAACAAGTGATCAACTATTTACAGTACGCCAAATACTTAGTAAGTGCTGGGAGTTTGATGTGGACCTGTACCAACTGTTCATTGACTTTAAACAGGCCTATGACAGTATTAAGAGAGAGAAACTGTACAACATATTACTGACATTCAAAATACCCGCTAAGTTAGTTAGGCTAATTAAAGCAACCATGAGCAACACGAAATGTAGAGTGAAGGTTGGAGGAGAGCTCACAGATGAATTCATAGTGTCCCAAGGTCTCAAGCAGGGTGATGGACTAGCGCCCACTCCTTTCAATCTAAGTCTAGAATACGTCATACGCCAGACATACCATAACAATACAAACCCTTGCATATACTTCCAAAGCAGCCAGATAGTTGGATATGCGGATGATCTCAATATAGTAGGAAGATCCCTGACTGCCATAGATGAAGTCTTTGATCCATTAGAAACGACAGCCAAAGATATAGGTCTAGAAATTAATGAAAGCAAAACCAAAATAATGAAACAGTCTAGAGGTACGAGAAACATCCCTCTATATGTCGCCCAATTCAAAGAAAGATATAACTTCGAGGTGGTTGATGAATTTTCGTATTTAGGATCAACCATCACAAAAGACAATGAGGATCATGTAGAGATCAGAAAAAGAATAGCGACGGGAAACAAAACATTCTTCTCACTTCTCCCAGTACTCAAATCGAAAAATGTCCACAGAAAAACAAAAATCACACTATACAAAACTATAATTAGAACAGTTGTGACATATGGGTGTGAGGCATGGACAATGACAGCAAACTCAGCAGAGATGCTGGATAGATTTGAAAGGAGAGTACTAAGGAAAATCCTGGGCCCTGTGAACGATGGCGAAGCCTGGAGAATAAGATTCAATGATGAGTTGTATAATATCTATAAGGCTCCCAGGCTCTCTGTACATGCTAGACTGAACCGGCTAAGGTGGGCCGGACATGTGCAGAGAATGCCGTCTTCACGGGTACCAAAAAGGATCCTTGAGGGTCATCCTGGAGGGAGAAGAAGAGTTGGCAGACCTAGGCTGAGATGGGAAGACGAGGTGAAGAAGGATGCCAACCACTTACTACAGGCAGCAAACTGGAAGGCGGCAGCGGCAGACAGGAGGAGTTGGAGGCGAAAGTTGACGGAGGCCAAGGCTCGATATGAGCTGTAGAGCCATCGAAGAAGAAGAAGTATCTGAATATAACTTTGAAATAATTGTTTTAACAGATAAAAAAAATCACCTACATCAATGTGCACCATGATTGCATGTCTCAAAAGTGGAGCATCCTAGCGGATATTTGCATGTACAGTGGGTGGCCAAATTATTAGGGACAGTACAAAATTTCTTGTATTTTCCAGTTTGATTGAAGTTTTTGATCAAATCTTTGGTTGTACTCCACGCAAGTATTTTTTATTTGAAAGCGTAAACTGTTCAGATAATAAAAACAACAAGTAACATGATTGAAAATATTATTTTTTCTATGTAAAAAATATAAAATACAATAACTACCGTCTAATCGAATTAATCCTAGTATTTTGCGATGCCACTTTTTGCTGCAATTAGAGCTTCTATACGTCAAGGCATGCTGTCTTTGCAGAATTTTGCGTTATGTTGAAGCTTCGTATTGTGATGGCATTCTTTGATCAGAGTTTCAACCAGCTGGCGCTTGGCTGTGACCACGTCCTTGGCAACTCCCATTTATTGAGTTCCCACATATTTTCTGTAGGGTTCATGTCAGGTGAGTTGCCCAGCCAGGGCAAAATGGTTATGTTTCTTTCTTCCAGGAATGCAGTGATACTCTTGCTTTTATGATACGGTGCGGAATTGTATATAAAGATTTACTCGTCGTGACCACCGAACCATTTTTCAAGTTGCAGAAGCAGTTGAGTTTCTAGTACTCGCTTATACTGATCATGTCTCATCGTCCCTTTCACGATGTAAAGGCATCCCATGCCCTTGGTTGAAATGACAAACCATGCCATGACACTAACCATCGATTTGACTCTTTCCACAAGACAGTCAGGATGGAACCTGCTCCCCAGGACGTTGTCAAGCAAATCAAGTTTGTTCGACCAAAATCTGGAAAATTGTCGTCGGAGATGCACACCAGTAAAATATTACAAAAACTTCAAAAATATGGTATCCTCGAACTTAACAGTACTTAGAAAGTAGGGTTTACTCGATTCCAATCTGCAACACTCATATTCCGGTGATGATTGGACGATTGCAGCCATTTCTTCTTCATTGTTTTGATAAGGCATGATTTTTTTATTGGCCTGCAACCAATCAAGTTGTCTTCGGCCAACCGTCTTCTGACTATATTATGGAAAACTGAAGATTCTTCATCCTCAATCATCGCAGTCAGACAGGTCGTACTCATTTTCCAATTTTGGAAACATATTTCCTTGATTTTCCTATCGGTACAGGGAGTAATTGTTCAATTTTACCCACATTTGCTGATACGGCTACTTCCTAGGGCTTGTTTTGAGGCATTTTTATTTTGATTCTGGTGACTGCTGACTTTGTAATTCCTGTTAGATCTGCTATATGTCTCTGGGAATGTATAAAGTATAATTACAAGTTTGCATTTCTCTGCATTTTCTTGGAAACGTGTCTAAAGTCTTGCGCATGCAAAATCGAAATAATTTTGAGGTTATTATCACATGGAATGTTCAAAAAATTTAAATCCACCAATAAATATATCTAAAATTGACTAAACAAGAAACATTACTTACTTTTTAATTATATACTCACAAAAAACATCAGGAAAATCAATTAAAAAATGTTTTATATGTCTTCAAAACAAGAGTTGTTTTTCACATGTTTTTAGCAAGCGACGACCGAATAAGAATTAATCTCACTTTTTTCGTAAATGACATAGGGTAGCAGTCTTTTCACTAATCAAAAATGATAATAGTGACACCAGCAGTAAAAATAAATAAAAAAAACCTTATTAACGTTGATATTTTTTGCTCAAATAATTCAGCAAAACTGGAAACTACAAAATTTTTAAACTGTCCCTAACAATTTGGCCACCTACTGTAACACACATAAAAAAATTGTACTCTGTCTAATTAAAAATATGAACAACAAAATACATAGGTCGTTCCTATACTTAATCGCTGAGTTGAAATTATAAAACGACTTTAGTTTATTTGTTTTGGTGTGGAATTTATCTTTTAACTTCCTGTGTTTATTTATTCGATAGTTGAACGAAACGCTTGTTTCAACTCATCGCGAATTTAAAATTGAAAAATGTCTTTATTTTAACTCAATAGCTTGTCAAAGAAAAAAATAATTTATTAAAAGAATAATTGGTTTCCAACTCTTTTATTAAATTATGTACTTATTCATAAATGCACAGTAAGGAATAAATAAATAGTAAATAAATTAATTAAAGAGAAGAAGACCAATATTATTCTTTGTCGAGTGCTCTACGGGACACGCTCAGCCTTAACAACCGCCTAAAATTCGATGAATCACCAATACCCAATATTCATTCACAAAACACTCGAAAATTTAGATTTTGGAGAGCAAAACATTTTATGTACCGTAAATTTAAGAGAAAAACAAACATTATTCAATTCACAATTATAACTTTTTATAAAAAAAAAAAAAAAAACTTCAAGTCTACTGTATTATTTGGTCAGATATAGATATATTTATCCTCTTCATTCTTAGAGGTATTAAATTTTCAATGAATATTATTTTTATCACCTACGCGTATCTTAATTGAATTACGTTCAATAAATATTCTTTCTTTGAATTTCAATTAAGTTTTCATAATTAAATATACAGTTTTAATAACTTTTTATTTAACCTTCTGCAGCTGAGGTGGTAGTCTACCAGACACCACATATCACAAAATTGTCCTTAACATGTATATATTTAAAGTTACGATCTCGGCATGCTTAGTACCTTCGTATTTCGTCAACGTGGAGGGATCAGTTAGCAATGAGCGGTTGAGATGAGTATAGGTTCTGTGCTACAGCAAGGAGGTGTCTACTAGTATACCACGTCAGTGTTAAGGTATGTGTCTGTGAATCTACCACGTCAGTAAAATTGAAAAAAACCATAGTGTCTCCCAGGCTACAGGTCAGTAAGACCGTTTTTAGATGTTGTTATTTCATAGTAAAATTATGTTATTTGTATGTTATGTATAGTTGTAGGTATAATGCATCGGTGTAGGTATAGGTGCATACATGACGATAGCCGGGTTTGGATTGCAGGTGCATACTTATAGGGATGATGTGATTATGATGATGACCTGTATTTCGCCTGTATTTCTCCCTTCTGTATAATGTAATAATAATCTTTATTCAACAACAAAATATTTACAAAAATATTTGTCAATGGTAATAAGTGCCTACATAACGGGTGTTGGTCAGCTTCATCCTCTCATTTTTTGTGGATGAAATTGATAAAAAATGCTCGATATATTCTTGCTTCTATAAATTGTTTTATAATAATATCAAGCGTGTGATAATAGCGACAGTAAAATGAAAAGAAGTACCTTTTTATTGAAAATGTCATGTACTAGATCACATGAAGGCGCGAGCGTATAATGAAAGGCTGCCAAGAGAACTGCGAATAACAGTGAGCAGAGTTTTGGGCAAAAATCTGCCTCTTCCACCTTCAAAATCACAATCATCTTCTACAAGTGCACGAAAACTTTGCCATATTTGCTCAACAAAAATAAATAGACAAACCAAATACATATGTTGTGATTGTTTCAAGCCGATTTGCCTGCAATGCTCAAAGCCAAAGTGTGAACTATGTCAAGAAAAAATGTAAAAACTCAAAGCTGTGTATTTTTTTATTTGACCATAAGATTTTATTCAAATTTTTATCCATAATTACTATAAGTGTTTATTTTAATAATAAATGCAAGTTGGTGTTATTTTTTAATTATATTATTTTTGAAAATATTTTTTTAGTAGTCGGTTGATTTTGCGATCTAATTTTGACCAAAAACAATAAATGGTGTTATTAATAGAAAAATGTTGTTTTTTTCTACATTTAACTGAATAGAAATATAATATATGAATATATTTTTTAGACAATACCAATTAATTAGGTATTTAACACTAGTTTGACAAAAAAAAAATGATGTTAAAATGGTGTCCAACAGTCTACCACGTCAGTAAATTTGTGAAATTTAAGGCACGTCAGCTGCAGAAGGTTAATCAAAATATTAATTCCTTAGCGTGAAACATTGGTGTTTTTTTTATTATATTCGTGAAAAAAAAGATAATTAAACTTTGTACAAACGTAACAATCAAAATAATTTATATTTATTACATCAGAATAAATGAATTTAATTAAAATGTTATTATGACATTGTTTTCTTCGATAAATAAATTTTCTTTACAGAAACTTTTATAACAACGCTTCAATGAATTCAATCATCGATACATAATAACAACAGTTATTTAATTTTTAGGATAATACTATGTGTCTTATAAATTAAACAAAACAAAACTTTCTTTTGTAAAGGACTCGCATAATAAATTTGTAATCCCGTAGAACTACTAAAGATTTTATTTTAATTTAACTGCAAAAGAAAATTGTATTGCTTATTCTTCTTAGCCCATTTCCGTTTTTCTCTGTCCCTGGTTACTGCTCGTTATTTGGTAAGACATAAAACTAAAATCACTGATATTGACAAACGTGTCACAACTCTTAAATGGAGATGTGCGCGACACATAGCTAGAAGCCCAGATGACGAATGGCATTTCTTTGACAAAGTCTCTTAAAATATTAATTATTACTGATATTAGATCATCTTGGTGGAAATAAAACGTTTTCGAAAATAAACAAAAAAGATGGAATGGGATTCCAGGGGTAATGGTCAAATGCTTACAAAAACATATCTGAATTTCTTTTACTCACCATGATACAAAATGTCAACCCGTCGCCATATTTCAAGTCATAATAATTTTGAAGAACTTGTAAAAGCTGTTGATTAAGTAATTACTAATAAGAACGTTGAACAAGAGTAGAATGTAGTTTTGGTGCAACCAGATTATGTTGCTAGGAGTTATTATGAGGAAGTACCTAAATGATGATTTCTGCAACGCAGCAACTCATCTAAGAGTTATGCTATAATGGAAACATGAATAAATACATAGGTATTATCCTCGGTTTTCTGGTCAGGTCACGGATAATTAACACTTCATAATTAAGTCTTCTGGATCCCACATTTATGTGAGACGATGTGATAGCAAAGAGAGAAATATGTCATAAGGTTTTTTTTTACATTTGTGCATAACTTAAAAGTCTTTATATCAAGCATATCTCTTGAAAATTTAAAATGCCTTATAATAATTATTACAATGAACACAATGTTTACTTGGCAAATGAATACTTTAGTGGTAATAGTGCTGTGGTCTTTTAATTAATCTCTATGGGTTGAAGTAAAATACAAAACCACTTCTCTGAATACTACCTACTTATCCCTTTTGGGGATTGTTTGACTTTAAAATTTAAGCTTATTTATACATATTTAATATTAATAGCTCAGCCACAACATCTATTTATGTACGTAGTCTAGTTAAGAATAATTAAGAAATTATAAAAACCTTTAGTTTATACAATTATTGTAATAAAAGCAAATTTTGGGGAAAAATATTTGATATAGGAAAGCGTAATCAACATTTATTTTTCAAAAACGAAAATGAAACTCCATCATTCAGAGATTTTTTTTAAATTTTATTTTATTTATCAGCCAAGCAAAACGTACAGACATTTGATACATATTACAAATTAATACATAATATCGATATTTGACCCGTGAAGAATTAATTCATTAATTTTACAAATAGGCAAACTTGAACTTATATGTAGGTTTTCAAGTTTTTGTTAAAGGCATATGAGATATGAGACATTATATCTTAACGTTAGTTTTAGTGCTGCAAAAATATATGTGTTGTGAATGTAGCTAGCCATCATGAGATTTTTGTCATACTTTTTTTATGTTAAAAAAGACATATCTGGGTTTTGTGTTAAATTGTATGTAGCGCTTTATTCTGTAAATAAAAAAATAATAATTAATAAATTTTGATATTATTTTAACTTTACCTCAAATCTACGACTCAACTCAAAATATCCAAATCGACATCTTTTAGAGATAGACATAATATTAAAAATATTAAACCTAAAGAGTAGTTTATCGAATAGAAAATTCGGTTCAATAATCCGAATCATTATTATTTGTAATGATTTGATATCTTATATATTGCCTATTTAATAATAGCTGAACGGATCATATCACTGAGTCACTTCGCCAAATTTATTCATTAGATAACATCTGTCCATTGGTATTCATTACTTTTTACAACGAGAACGAACATTTTTCCTTGTGAAACGTTAGAAATTTTTTGCATTTAGATAAAAATAAACCTCTTAATAAAATTTGGAGTTAACTTATATCAAATATACTTACAAATATGAATATTTCTAAGTTCAGTTATTAAATGTACAGAGGGCGAGTTCATCGCTAGAATGCGATGTCTTCCAACTTACCCGGATTTTAATAAACAATTATAAAAAACAAACAACCATGTTTATGAATTACGAAAGTGGAATAGGTAAGTACACTTTATACAAAAATGTTTTCAACACAATAACACATCGTACCGACTGTTTGCTTAGGTATATTATGTATATCTACTCATTATGTAAACGTTAATTAAAATTTTGTAAATAGACTCATAATATACAAAGGACAACATTTATGTTATTATTTTGCCGGTTAATAGGTACCTACCTCAACAACTTGTATGAAAGCTTTTCGGAACTGGTGAATGTACGAGAATATTATTGTAATATTAAAATCTACACTTCTTAGAAAGTACCTACAGACAGTCTCCGGTGCCGGATTTTGTCAAAATTAAATAATTATTTTAATTAACTTTTTTATGGACGTCTTTATTCCAAATTTACTAGTGTAGAAATCAGAATCGGATAAATGTAAATACCCAGACTTGCGTACTGTACGAGTGAATGGTGGGTTCTTCAACGTATGATGTTATACAAATTAAAACCTGAATTTTACAAAACAATCGGAAACCAATAATAGAATATTGAGATTTATCCTAATAAATAAAGGTTTACCACGAAAATATTATTTAAATTTAAAAAAAGCAATGTTTCGTTTATGAACAGCTGAACACTGACACCCCTCAAAACAGTTTTTAAATTTTTTTTCTGTCCAATAATAACCTTCTGCATCCAATCACCAATATTCCTTTGTTCACGTACGAGGTATCCCTCGAATTCTCTTATTCTCTCGAAATATCAATCTTCTCATTATATTTCTAAGCTAAACTTTTTATGCCAACTTTATTCATAGGTTTAAATATAGATTCGTCATTTAAATAATTTCGGACTATGTTCGTCATCGTCATTCCATAACAAAGTTCGAAAGCCAGTTGAAATAATTATATCATGGAAACATTAGTGTTTAATCATTAACGTAACATATATTTACTTTGATTAACCCTCTGGTATGAGGAAATTATGGAAATGCCTCCCTTCTCATAACAGTAATAACTATTATTAATAATATACGATTGAATGTTTTGTATGTAGGTACAATATTACATAGATAAATTACATCATCATAATATGTATTTTACTGTGAATCGTGTTCGCATAACAGACTACTCTTGTTACCTTTTGATCAGTTTGTTTTGTGTTGAATTTATTGTTAAAAAAAAATATTCTTTATTTTAGTAATATTTTTTTTTGCTTGTTTGTCTGCCTATTAACAAACTAGCACTTTTAATCGTTTAATATATTTTGTTGGATATCGGCCCGTAAAAAATCTCGTTCACATTTTTAATATTTCAGACATCCCATCCGATGCTCGGGTGACGCTGACATTATCAATATTCACATAATACTATCGATTAGCATGGTCCTATCCAAACAACATCACACTAGCAAAAAATATTATTTTCCATCAATTATATAAGTTTCAATATGTAACCTTCTTCACATACCTAAATCAACTTTGTTTGCTTGAAACGAAATGATTATAACAAATAACTTAACTACTCTGCACATAGAGTGGAATAAATGTGTTACATATTGTTTTTTTAGCATTTATCTTTTATAAATCTGTTTTAAAAATCTCTGTACTAATTTTTTTTTTTTTTTTTTTTTTATTTATTTATTTTATTTACAAAACAGTTTTTAAAAGATAAGTCACTAATGTCTACCTAACTGGGCATGAGCCCGTACCAAGGTAGACTGAGCCAGTTTTCACCTTACATTGTCTCAGCGCTCAATTTTCTTTACTTCAGTTACTAATTAGTAAGTTATTTTCCCTACTTTATTTAATCATAACATAACACACGCTCACGCACGCACACATACATCCACACACACACACTCATCCACATACACCCACATACATGCATACATACATACACACCCATACATACATACATATATATATATATATATACACATACACACATGTACAGATAACGCCACATATATTCATGCACATACATACACACTCAGTCACACAGGCAGATATGTGATCAGGGTCTCAGTCTTTCTGCGGCCCAACTGCTGAAGCCATGCCGTGATCCCTCCCCCAATACCAGAAGAAGCCGAAGCCCGGATAACTGTGTCATAAATCTTGTTAAGAATTCTAGGGGCAATATATGCAAAGTGTCTCTGGGCAAAGGAAGTTTTTTCCGTTGGTACCACAAACCTCTCTGCCAATCTCGCCCTAGTTCCATGAGAATGGCCAAGACGCTCGTGCAACTCGGTGTGTCTCAAGTAGTACATCAGAATGTTTTTTGCATACAGCTGGCGAACATCCAGAACTCCAAATTCTGCAAACAAATCATCTGTTGGATATCGAAAGGGTTTCTTATTTATAAACCTAACTATGGACTTTTGTGCTTTTGCCAATGGGTCAAGGGCGGCACTCACGGCTCCGCCCCATCCTACTATGCCGTATGATATAATGCTATTTACAAGGGCAAAGTATATTGTCCTCAAAAGACCACGCGATAGGACATGTCTAGCATCTCTGAATGTGTGCATCATCCTTCTGAGTCTGTTTGCAACACCAACAATATGCTCGTGCCAAGCCAATCTCTCACCCGCCGCACATTGCTTGTTGTCTGCCTATTTCATTGTTATTATTTATATTATCAGTAATTATCAGCATTTAAAATATGAAGTTACATATCGGTATGACCAAATAAGTGAAATATACATAAAATATGTATTAACGTGTATTATACAAAAAAAAGCTCTCAAAATATCATATATGATTAGACCATTTGTTAAGCGCCGTTTAGTAATGGCCTCAGGGGCGCGGTATTGCGCATCTATCATTCTTATTTTAGTCATAACTGTTTGCATGAGAAATGGATTAAAGTGAAAAAAAAATATTTCACTTACCTACCTTTCACATTACGACACATCCAAAATATAAAATCATCGGTAACCCATTTCAGTTATTATTTTCAATTCAGTTATGAGGTCTGTCAACCATGTGAAATGTATTTTTATTTATTTGGTAAAACAAAAGAGGATTGCGTGTAGGTGTATTTAGAAAAAAACTATATTGTTCAGTAGTGAAAAAAAAAATTGTATAAACTAAGAGCATGTGACTGTGGTGCAGCACAGACCATGCCAAACTTGTTGGAGTGTCCATTGTGCCCTGTCACATGCACTATGGAGGATATTTTTGACGCATCTCCACCTGCTGTGCGTTTTGCACAGTACTGGAGATCAGTTTGATTGGTTTTTTTCTGGGTTTTGACACGATAAATAACTTAGACTTCAAAGATAACAAAATCAATAAGGATCTGTAAAAAAATATGTTAAAAACATCTGATTTTAAGATTTTAAGACTCACAGACCATTTGCTTTGCAGCTTCTGTATCTAAAACAGATGTTCAGTTATTGAGAAGAAATAAGAACCTACCTACCTAATGAGACCTTAGCTTATTATGTTTTGACCAAAACATTTGATAAAGATGATTGTACAGAGCTTAGAACTTTATTTCGAGAGAAATGTGTTCGTTTACCTTTTCTCTACTTTGACGACATTTATAAATACCTACTTGTAACAATGCAAATGTTTTGACTCTATTGAGGTTTATAATGTTTTAAGTCAATTGAGGTTTATAATGTTATGAGTCTATTGAGGTTTATAACCATAGTTTTGAATAATATATTTTCATAGGAAATGTAATACTGAAATACCTGTTCGTTGTATATCATAATTGTTATACAGTAAAGAATGAATAAAAAAAAAAAAAAAAAAATATAATATGTTCGTCTTTTCCATAGAGCAGGTATTACATATTTATTAATTAGGAATAAATAAAAAAGTTTGTCTTCTGTATTTATCTCTTAAGCTCTTGAAAAGCTACACGATATTAGTTTTTACTGATCATTGAGCCCAAGTACTGTGCTTTCGATGATGTTAAAAATATTCTTACTTATCAATTTACTTCCGATGTCCAAGAAGCCTTTGTTAGGGCTTAACCTCCAAAACAATCATTCAGAAAACCTTTTTATCTTCAGTAGTGGATTTTCATAGCATTAAGCTCGTCTACATAGATCTCGTTTTGCTGCAATCCAATATCCTTTGCATTATTTTGGTCTTCTAATCTTGTGTATAACTTGTAGAAAATATTCACCGACCTTTCTTTTCTGAATTCGAGGACGTGGTCAATCTATGCAAACCTTCGGGATGTGATCTCTCTTGTGATGAAAGATTGGTTTGTCGTGGAGCAAGCTTCTTTATTGCTTTTAAGCCTTCAGATGTTTTTGTAATACCTAGTCTTGTAGGTTCCTAATGTTTTCTTTGTGAAATAACAATATACCAAAGAAAATGTTGAAAAGTAATACTGTAGTAAGTATTTCCAAGAAAGTATTACCTACTATGTTGATTTCAAATTTTATACCTTTTTTTAAATATCTACATCTTTTTTCACGTTCAAAAACTGATCAATTAAAAGAAAAATTCTTGAAATAAATCATTAAATATTTATACACAATTTTTACTTCTGTATTAGGTATAATATTTTATAACAGTTTAAAAACATCTCCTTCAAAATGCCTAAATTTCAGAACAAAATGAAAGAAACTATGACATGCTAAAACGTCGATTTATTCGCAATTATTCCACTTCAACAATCTCATCACTAATATGAATCCTTTACTTGGTAGGTGCACAGTATTATAATTTTGTTAAATATTTTGTACTGTGATTGATAATTTTATTGTAATAATGTAATGTAACTTTTGGCGGTTTCGTTGTAATTTAACAGTTAAATTATTAAAATTAGTTTTTCCACTCACAAAAACGGTTAATTAATTATTGTACACACCTACTTCACCAACACCCCGTTTCATAAAGGATAAAATTCCTTTATCTCTTATGTGAAATTGTGTGGGTTTCATAAACTTTCTTAACATGAAGTGACTTGAACTCATTTAAGACCACATGCCATTTTTAAGAATAATATTTACAACACAACAACACGTGAAAACTGTTATTAATATAAAATTTAAGCAGATTAACGATGTCCTTGAAAGACGAAAGACAAGTCTTTCTCAATAAAAATCAATATTATTAAAAACTTAGAAAATAAATGTAACAGAAGATAATTTAGTAATTTTATATACTTATAATTGAAGAAAGACCTACCAACTGTTGTTCATATTATAAATTATTGTAGGTTGACAATGTCCATTAAAGACAAAAGACGTTAAGTATCTCAAAATTAAAATAAATACAGGGTTATTAAAATTTAACAACCACACAGGGAATAAACAAATTGCGTTGCTAATAATTTTTTTGAGATATCAGATTTTTTTATGAAACACATGAAAATTTAAAAATAAGTTAATTTTATACAAAAATTACGATTATGTTTATTTGAGAATTGTATGTATATTTGGGAAGTTTGTTTTTGAGGGATGATAGAGGCCATATGTACATTGAAAAAAGGAAAGTGTACCGGTGCTAGAGTGGCCAGTGCACTTCGACCCATTATCAGCAATAATGTGTCGAACATAGCAAAAATGCTGGTGCACAAAACCATTCTGGTACCATCACTTACGTATCCAAGCGAAACATGGACGTGGTTGAAGAAGGATGAAAGTGAAGTAAATGCAGTGGAGATGCGATCACGAGATAACTTTATAGAGTAAGAATGAGGATATTAGAAAAATGAGCGGATGCAAAAAGAGTTTTGTGGACAGAATGTGTCTGAAAAAGTTACAGTGGTTTGAACTTTTTGAACGAATAATCGAAGAAAGAATGACAAAGAGAAAGAGAGTGCGGGCCTCTGAGAACCACGTGTCTTGATCACATGGATCAAATTATCAAGGACAGCTGTGTGTTAGTAAGAGGAACCGACGTGCGTGCATTAGAAATTGTATGAATGTGGAAGAAGCGAAGTAAGTGTGTTAAGATTGATCTATTTGGCGTTCCGTTCTCTTTGCCTACCCCACCTGAGATATGGCGTGAGGGTATAGTATATCTGGTATAGTATAAAATTATGAGAAGGTCCATAATACTTTACATTACGGAACATTCGAAAACTTACTGAAAAGAGTGTACCCTCTTCTTTCGACTCCTAAAAAATATATTTGATATTATGAACATAAATAATCAAAATGTAGTGTTAATCTATTTAAAATGGTATTAACAAAAGAGTAATAGAGCCTGTTTTGAAAATTAATATTTATAATTACAAGAACATCTTGATCATTTTGTATGTACTTTGGTTCCAGTTTAATTAATTTCATCATTGTGTTTACAAATGCTTAGTTGTACGTAAACAGTAAACTGTAGGGAAATTAGTTTACAAATTGTGGTGCAAATTATGGTGGTATATTAAAAGTTATATATTTAACACTTACATGCATAGTACCTCATGTCGATAAAAATATAAGTAGAAAAGATCGAGCGCGACTTGTTCCAGCCACATTCATGTAATTCCTCATAAATGTTTCCCCATTTATTAAACTCACCACGTGTCTTTATGATATGATAACATGGTCTTGTCATTCAATTCTCGGCCAATCACGACTTAAAGCACTCTTTCTCATTGGTATTTGGGTAGAAAAATGGAAAGTATTAAAAAAAGAGTTCGTTAGTAGTGACGCAGCCTATTGAATTGAATATGTAGGCAAATTGTTTTTTTTTTTTAAATATCATGTCTATCTTTACAATCTTTATATTAAAAATTTAGCCTCCACTTTACGATATTATGTTTTGTTCGAACTTAATATTATCTGTGCTGCATTACTTATCAGAATTTATGGCAATGATAATTGGCATCACAACAATTTTGATAATAAAACATCCACATAATTTTCACACATTTAACGACATTAAATAACCCACATTAAATTTTTAGTTTAATTTCTTGACGACAGTTCTTGGTAGAAGTTCATATAAATAATAATTAATTTAACAAGATACAGTAGGTATGTACTAATTTCATATTTTCCTTTATTAATTTGCGAGTCAGCTTTGAAGAGCTTCCTTTTTCAAAACTTTTTTTTGCCTGACAATGATAGCGGAAGCTCTTGAAAACCGCTCGCATATTTATAAAGTGAAATTACTACACATTTTCTTGTTTTAATAATAAATACCATAAGTTCCTTCAATAATCATTCAAACGATATTAAATATATTAATACTTTATATTGATTTATTACTATATTCTGTATACCTATATTTTTTTTTAATATCACTTTGTAGTGGTCCAAAACTAAGAAAAAAACAAAAAAAAAACATCTGAAATTAAATGTATGAGTACTTACTCAATAAATAGAATACAAAATCCATAAATATTTTTGTTGAAAATTCGCACATTATAACAAAAAATAATAAGTATTTAATTTATTAATTATACAGCAAGTTTCAAATAGCCAAATGTGTGACTTCTGATCTTTTTTTTCTTCCAAAGGGTCATCCCATACGATTAACATGGGTACATAATAATATTTTAGCATTGGAGTCAGTTTGACACACGAGGCCGACCGACCGTAAAATTTAAATAAATTGTTATCACACCAGAATGTGTCCGTTATCCATTCCGTTATATACATTATATGTAAATTACATTATCAAAGCAATGTGTTAAAGGAAAATAAAAAAAATCACCATATATATTAAATATTATGTTGGAGGCTTGAGGAATAGAAAATAACATATTCTCTCTGAAAATGTAATTGAGTTTAAATTAAACAAAACATCTTCTTAAAATATTATTTAAAGAATCCGTTTGAGTTGTTCTGCAGTGACCTCGACAAGAATGGGTCAATTTTTTTTGCAATTTTTCGAGTGTCTTATAAAAAGCAAATATTTAATAATTCTAATAAGACATTAAACAGTTTCAATCCAGATACTATGGGGCATGTAACATTTTATGTTAATTATATAGAATATTATTCACTGTGTCCATGTTAGGGTAGTAGAATTCCATAGCGAAATAAATTAAACATTTGTTTTATTAATTTTCTACATAGAATTAGTCTATTATTTTTCTCACTTGTGTCTATTTTTATAAATAGATGTTACTCTAAGTTATTTTTTTATTTTAAAGGACAGGTCTTTGAAGTAATTTAATGTATTTTAAGCTATTATCGAAACGTTGAAAAATGTACGTAAACTTGAAAATTTGGAAATAAAATCACAAGTTGAATGCCAAATAATACTAAGGTTATTTGTCCATCTAATACATGAGCTGTTATGTGAGGAAAACTGCAGGATGCACAATGCGGAAAGCTTGTAAGCAAGCAAAGCACAATGCATATAATAATGTTCCAATACAGTATTGTGTTTATGGTTATATGACCTTCAGTAGAGAGCGAATGCTTTGAAAGAAAAAAAACGAGTTATGGTATACAGAAAATCATTGAAATATTCGAATATTAATGCCAACATTTTCAAAATGAGGTATAATGAGGAGATACATTAATAATGCGTCGGTATCTACTAATGTAGTTTGTTAGGCTCCGGAGCAGAAATCTTTGATTTGAATAGATAATGCTTTGAGGAATAAATGAAGAAAATGACACCTACGTAAAATAATTTTTGTATATTGACAAAAAAAAAACGAAATAATAACTTTGAAAACAAAACTAATATTTACGGTTTTCACATTGGACACCGAGAAATTTTTTAAAAGAATAAAGAAGAAGTAAAAAAATTAAAGGTGTGTTCTTGTAACAGAATTAAATTAAAAATTACACCTGAAGGTACGGGCAAAAATAAATTGGTTTTCTCTTCAACAGCGGCGAGAATATGCCTATAAAGCAAATTCTGACATAACAAACAACCCAAACTTGTTTTTTTTTTACGAAATATACCTGAAAAAATATTACCTTTGCAATAAATACACATTTACATACCTTTAGGATATAGAAGACGAAGGTATATGAACACTCTCTATTTTAATACATACGGGAAATATATAACATATGTGTATATCTAAATTTAATGTAAATAACCATTCAAATAATTCAAACCGTTGTAATTTTATATCAAAGGAAACAAGGTTAATAACCTTATCTTTCTAAATGTATAATTATATATACCTACATAGGTACACATGTGTAGGTACTATGGTGGACCTGGTGAATTGGAAGAAATTGGTTAAGCTACTTTTACAAAATACCAATTTAAGCAGGACCGATTCAACAAAATACGTGTTTGGAAAAATTGCTGAACAAGATTGGAACTAGCAGGTAATGTTGTAAATATTTTTAATGATAGATATGAATTATGATAAATGTCATAAATATATTATATGAAAAAGGATCTTTGATAGGCTTTCGACCAGATGATGGTTCAATAATAGTATGAACACAAGTATGCTGGGAAGAGAAGAGAATGAGGGCTGGATTACGTAAGTTTTTCAAAAACCAGAAAGAATACTACCAAAAACAACTTATTCGAAGCTAATAGAGAAAAAAAGAGAACAGAAGTCCAGCTAAACGTCCCATAAGAAATTAAAAATAACATTTATAATTATGTAGGTACATTGTTCATACATATGTTATTTTTAATTTCTTTTGGGTTTGTCACAAATAAATTCTCACAGAGTAGGTAAAAGTTATTAAGAATTTCTGTTCTTCTTTCCTTTTGTACAAACTTCGTAGGTTTTTTTTGTCAAGCATTTAATTTTTCATAGGAGAAGATATTTTAAATAAAAACCACATGTTTTGGGAATAAACAAAGTCTAAAAGCTACGTTTATTATATCCCTGATTTAACATAAGAATTGAAATCATTTAAAGAAACCCTTTTAAAAATCTATCACGCCAGATAAATGTTACGGTAAATACATATTATGTAAGTAGCATTCTAGTTTTTAGATAGATTTTCTTTTTGGTCTTAAGGGATTTCTGTTCTTATGTATTTACGAAAATGTTTTTTTTATTCAGAAAATAGCACATGTGTATGTTAAACTATTTTAGTCTAAACTATCTAGTCAGAAGAATAGAAGAAAGACATGAAAAATCTTCACATAATCCCATTGGTATCTATTTTAGTGCATAATCCTTGGTGACTACGCGTAATGAAGGTTTTAGAAAGGTCCAAAAGAAGCTTTTTATAAATAAATGTTGAATATCTGATAAAGTTTAATAAACTGATGGAAAATTGTAACCTTGCGATCATGTCTATATTTGACTTGTTTGCAAATACGATAAAATCAATTGAAATTTCTTGACATTATGTTTTGATTTTATAGCATAGACGGGATTTTATAAACCTATGATTTTCTTGTTCTATATTTTTTTTTATTTTGTCCAATTTTTTTTCATCGGTTATTTCAGAGACTTACTCAGTAGTCCCAGGAATGTTTCAAGAGCGAGAGTAGAAATACAATGCTTGTCATATTTTTTTTATCAATACTTTGTCTTGTTTCGACATACTTTTAATGAATACTTTCTTTTTGTCCTTCACGTATCCTGGCAAGTCCCACGAGATCGATGAACATTTTGGAGGAACCTTTCTTGTTCGGGACGGCGTGAAACAGCTCCTCCACAGTTTTGACACCAGTCTATCTGGGATGTTTCGAAATCAGAAGAGCTGTCTTCTGCAGATTCCATTGCGGCACTTGATCTTCCCCTTTACGACGAGCAAAAGTTCGATGTTGCCCCTCATGACACGGCCAAAATATAATAATTTACGGAGCTTCATAGTGGTGAACAGTTCTCTGTTTGCATTCGCTCTACGTAATACATCAGCATTTGTTATCATATCAGTCCACGATATGCTTAGTAGGTATTATATATTGGATCCAAATTTGAAACGCTTCAAGGTGGTTTATTATATTAACTTTAAGAATCCACGCATCTACACCGAAAATGAAAACCCACCATTCATAACATTTGTCCATTTTTTGCCTCAATTGGTTTATATTGTCGTCACATTTTATTAAAAGCTATTCGCTTAATCCTTTATTTATTCATAATCAATCAATCGTGTCAACAACAAAAAGGTTGGAGTAATTATAAATGACATTAACTTGACATCATAAAACTTAAAGTAGAAAAAATAAGTCCCTGGTTCCATTTTGGTATCAAGAGGCTAGTACGAGTATTTTGATAATGTAAAAGTTATAGAGCTATGTTCTAAGTTATCTCACTCGCTTTTACGCGACTTTATCCTACTTCAAGCCTGTTTTATATCAATTAAGTAGGTACTTTATTTTTCAGAAAATTCTGTTTTATATTTATGTGTTAAAAATAGAATTTATTAAGGTACAATTTAATGTTTAAAATGTTCTCTGAAGAATTGAATTAGGCGTTATAAAAAACGGAATATTTTAAACTCGATATCTGTTTTTTGTGATTTTATATTTTTTCTCTATCTCTTACTTAAAAACATAATGCTGTTTAATGTTTCTTACGGTTATAGGTAAAATAATTTTGATTTAATCTTTTAGTCTTACTTTTAATTCTTTCGCTATTCGTAAGTTTTTCATTTACTTAAGTCGGTCTCCTTAGAATATGCTTATGTTACTTTAAATTAAAAAGTAAAGAGTAGATACACATACATAGCATTTTTTTTTAATTTCTTTTATATCTTCATTGTCTCAGTTATGATTTATATCTGATACATGGATAAAAAATTGTCATTGTTTTTGTTGAATTTTTTTGGTACCTATTTCGTAAAACCCCATTATATACAAATAAATAATAATATATTATTATTTATGTGTATAAGTCATTGTTTTTATTTTTGGTGTTCAGGACCAAAAACTAGTTTTTTGTTACTTATAAATACTGCTTGTCTCTGTATCTTATTTCACTTTTTACTAATCCCCTGATGATGGAGTCAAAAGTCTCCGAATACTAGCACGCGAAGTAAATAAAATTCATTTCGAAGTTAACTACATACCTACCTAATGTGTTTTTTTTTCAATTTATCTCAAAAACTAGTTCTTTGTTAGCTATTTTTACAAACCTTCAAAACCCGAATGATGAGGTATGCATCAGAAAAATCCTCATTATGTTTATTTAGTATAATACGAAACATTTAAATAACACGTTGGTTATTAATAAACAAATAAGTAACTATGAATTAAAATTAACACACATGCAAGTGGATTCTGAACCATATTCATATCTCAAACACTTCCAATCTTCTCGTTGTTTAAGTTTTCAGAATATTTAATATACCTACTTCATCTGAAATAAGATAACTTAACATTTTAACTTTGAAAAAATGTTAACATATTGCGAATTAGTCACAGTAGGTGTAGGTATATAAATCTACCGAAATGTTTAGCAGCAGTTATTGAAACACATTTTCACATTATAATACTAAATATTTATTTTTGAACTCGTTGTAAATATCTTATGGAGTGAATCATATAATTAGAATTCGAAATAATTTTCAAACAATATCTAGCAATTATTATATTACTAAACGAATGCTGAAAATTAAACTTCTAATGTAAACAAACAAACAATATTGTTTAAATGAAATGTATTCCCTGAGGAGTGCAGTCAATCAATAGTTTCATACGTAAATATAATATGAAAATAGATTTCATAATTATATATATGTAGGTACCTAATTTTATCGTATTTCTATGAAATGGAATAGATCGTCGTCTGGTTTCAAGCTTATGTTAAATTGTATTATATTTTCGTCTGCTCACTAATATTAATTTTCAAAACAAGCTTGTAAATTAAGCGAAAACTCGATAACATAAATGTTATTTACATTATGTAGCTAATGAATTGTAACTGTATTTTGCAAATTAATTCAATGTTAGCATAAATCTTTTAAACAGTTTTGATTTAACATAGTCTTACCATTAGTACAATGTAATTGGGATTTTGTTTTCAAGTTCAGTTTACTTATTTTATTTAGAATACTTTTCGATATTGTACAGAGAGCAGTGAAAGATTTACATACATACTTAATTCAGGGCCTTTGTGGATATAACAATTTGAGGAGTACTCGTTTTTTTTTAATATAATTAGGTACCTATGCAGAATAAAAGGCCGTTAAAATTAATAATCTATTTATCTACGTATTAAATACCTACAATATGAGACAGCACTTGCATTATTTTTATTGTATGTGATTTTTTTGTGATGCCGAAGAGCAGTAAATAGTCTATTCTATGTCACAAGAGCTGCAGCGCCGAAAACTCTAACACTCCACAACGTATTATGTATTCCTACCTACTGACGATCTGACTGTCATATTACAGAGCAGTGTGAAAAGAGATTGAAAACTTCACAGAAATATTTCAATTTCAGTTATGTTAAGCGAAACAGTAAATATGACATAATATTTTGTTCTAAATGTTCAATAAAATTCCAGTCAAGATATTCCATGAAACGGTTTAAAAGATTTATTACAGTTGTAAGTACATAAGTTACCACTTATGTTCAAACTCAAACGGTAGAAATTGTAGTAGGTTATATAGATTTATATGCTTGATATTAAACAAGACAAAGTACAGCTGTTTACTAGGAGAATGTTGCAATAATAAATAGCTGAAATTGTAGGAGTATTATAAGATATTTGCTCGATCGGTCTTCTAACAATAACAACAATAGCGAGTAGCCGTAACATTGCGTTATATGTAGAATAGTCAGTCTTGGCTAAAGTTAGGAAGGAAAGCAAAGAACAACAAGATTACAATATGTATAGCAGGACAGTGTTTTGTTTATATTTAGTATAAGTTGCAACATGTTTTCGTATTCAAATAACATATTTCTCCTTGCAATGCAGCATATTTCATAAATACAATCGCTTCGACATCTTTCGTAACATCAAATGTGAATTGCTTCGTGGTCTTTTGAGATGTTGGACTATAATTCAAGATATAAATCAAAAATAACTCAAAGTGCCTACAATTTCACTATTTTTACGAAATTTGAAAATATAAAACCTTAAACATACTTTTTCATTTTGATTTTGTTTTTAAATGCAATTTTTTTTTCTTCTAAAAATGTATATTTTTTCCAAAAAAATGTGCATTGGTACAACCATAAGTGGAAATATTGTGTTATTGCTTGGTCCTTGAGTTTGCTATAAAGGCAAAAAATTAAAAGTCTACAAAGTTTCAAGTAGATAAGTGTACCCATTGAAAATGAAAAAATATATGGATTAATTCTGTGTTAATATTATGCCAAAAGCTGATGCGTGTGGGAAAGCAAATTTCAAAGCGCATAATACAAATATTGTCAACGTATTAAATCATTAGCTTTTTTTCTGTTTGTGATGATATTTTAAGTTCAATAATAAATCTTTGAATTAAATTTTAACATATTACCATTGTATTGTTATGAGATTATTTTATATAGAAAAAATAATACACAATTAAAATAAATTGTTATACCTATAGCAGAAACAGTTATCAAGAAAAATCTCATGTTTTTTATTAAATCAATAATTAAATTTAAATTCATATCATGCCAACAATATTTGCAATGAATATTATTTTATTTTGATAGGTAACTACATTATTAGCCCTACACTGGCTTCAATAATTATACAAGTAGTAAATATATTTCGTTGCAAAATATTACAGTAAAATTTAACATTCTTCTGTACCTTTCAATGTAATGTTTTGTGAAATAACTCGAATTTTACACATAAAAGCCAATTTTGCTTGAAAATACATTGCAAGCAGTTATTGCAAAATGTATTAATAATAAACCTATCTTCTATAGGTATTTGAGTTCATTTCCGTTCAGATTGTAAAATGAATTGGAGGAAGAAAATGCAATCTGAATTTCTATAGCGGTAAACATCAGAATTCTAACCTGTTAATAATCTAAATTGTACAGGATCCAGTTCCATAAGTCAACGAGTCAAAATTTTTGTACTTATGTGTCCATTTTCCTTTTTAACATATTATTAAGTGTTTAAAGATGATTTTTCAAAAGAGCAGTTTTAAGCTTTGTTTTTGTATAAAAAAAATTCAAACATCTAAAGCAAATTTTAACATGCATTAATATTTAGGAATCTAATAAATCTCATTTATTAAATTATCTCGTATCTATTATTATCATTTCTTAATACTTAACTAAGTTTGACCAAAATTTTAACTAATGCTAGTCTGTGTTAAGGTAGCGACATATAAATTAGCAGAAAACATTGTTATTATATTACAAGGCTTAGGTATATGGTAGATTTCCAGACGGAATCAAGTGATTTTGTATTTTCCTAAGCCTTATAATATGATTATTACATCTGGTGAAATTACTCTAGTGTAGACAATAATTTTGATAGTGTAGAAATTCAATCGAATTATTGAAAGTGACTAGATTTCTGAGCTATCCGGGTGTATGGTGAGTCTCTTTCAATATTTAAATTACTGCATGATGATGATGATGATTCTGGATGATGTTATTTCTTTGATGCCGTTTAGCAGTCCCTAGACCATCTCAAGGACGCCAGTGAAGAATTAAGTATTCAATTTGCTTCTGAAGCTGGTGACAGTCATATAATGGTTTATTTTATAAGCAACTACCTACACAATTTTTGAATATAGCTTTTTTATAATTTGAAACATAATGAATGACCATTGAAAACAATAATGCAACTTTTATCATTGTATATAAAACATTTCGTTTTCTATTACGAACCTGAAACTATTGCTGCATGAAACCGATAATTTGTACATTACAACAATTCAAACTGTAATTTAGTCAATAGTTTGATTGAAGCTTAAAGTACAATTGCTATAATAAAGCTTTTATTGTCAAACCAAATGGGAAGTTAGTTTATAGTAGATGTAATAATACCTGTTGTTACTACTTGTCGAACGTATGAAGTAGTCAAACTTTCTATACATAGCTTAAAGCATTTACCAGCATAACAATAATATAATTATGTTAAATAGTATTGTATTATGGATATAAGTATTGAAAGTGTTATTTTATATATATAATATACATAGGTATACTGTAAACTTACGATAGTCTTTTGGGAAATTAAATAATGGCAAACGCTAAAATAAAAATAATTTAATATGTTGTGAAGGTGGGTACTTTATATCATCGCGAAATTAATTTTAAACATTTGAAGTTTGTTTATTTACTTTAAATTAAAGCAGATTCATTTACCACTAAGGTATATTCTAATTTACTTACTGGCTAATGTATGATAATTACCTACAAATTATTGCAATAAAGCTGGCTACTCGCTTATTGGATATATCAATTTTGTGCGATAAACAAATTTAAATCAATAGACTGTTATTATTTACTATATTGGGACAAATATTTGATTCAAGAACGTACATTTTCATACCCAGCAGACTCTTTGACGTCATGTTTTATTACGTACATAAAAATAATGTGGATTGAAGGTTTTCATGGCGATCGTCTTTATCTGGTTGTGGTTTTTCTGGTTTGCAATACCTGGATTTGTTATTTTGAAGATGGGGATTCATATCCTGAAGATGGGGACAGCCGTTTATATCCTGAATGTGGGGCCAACATGTGCACTGAAAGTCGATATAACAGACATGGCAAACCCGAAAAACAACAACCAGATACCTACATAATATCTTTTACACGTCTTTCTCAAAACACCATAGAGGAGTAAAACTGTTATGCTGTTCATATTCTGAGACGAGATTCTTGTTGCGTAAAAATCGAATCAATTTATTCTTTTTCCTTTTTGGTTTAAATTCGTTTAGTACTAAGAGATTTTTTTAAATGTTCATACTGGTATATGAAAGATATGGTGTTCATACATTTCCTTTGTGATCAAAAGCATGAAATTTCCTCAACAAGGCTTTGTTCTCACTATGTAAGTAATAATTCTATTATTACTTCATACATTACTACATGGACATGTCAGATATTACTTAATATTGTAGGAGTATAATTCTATGATGAAGGTAACAATGTATTATTTTAGGCGCCACTGAATATATGAGTACGCCAAAAGAAGTGTTCACACGTTTCAAATAAAAATTGCCAGTAAATTGAAGCGATAGAAATCGCTTCAAAATGATTTTCGAATGTAAGAAATTAATTTTTAACCTTGCGATATTTTAAATCATTGCTTACAATTTATGAAAATCAAATTAACTATATTACGCAGTTTTTGATTTCATACGATTTTTGTGTATTTTTTCCGAAAATACCCATATTTTCCTAAAACAAATCCATACTTCTATGATACTCATACGTTTTCATCTTCGTTATTTCAATTTTTTTTCATTAGTTAAGAGTATCTTGGTTGATTTTCAAGACGCATGTGTTTCTATTGTAAAGTTTTTTTAAAGTACAGTTATGAAAAAGAATGTTTGTACGAGTATAATTATTATTCTTCAAGTAATTTCAGTATTTTCAAAAGTTTAAATGATTATACATAGTTTGTAAATAATCTAGATTTAAGGTAATAAACTGTTCATATCTTATGAAATAAAATAAAAAAAATTGTTTTATGTTTCTGTTGAGTAAGACTAACGCACGACCGGTTTCGCGGACTCCAAGTTCGCATCACCAGGTGCTGATCTATACTGAATTAAACAAAAACAAATACAAAAGTTCATTAGGATTTACAGTGAAGGTGTAGGGGTAGGCGGGGTCGTGTTGGTTTCATAATTTAAAATGAGGTCTTACAAAGTTAATGCTGATAAAATTAATGTTCATATCTTTTACGACTTATCGTTCAACTCTTGTTGTTCAATTATCATTTCATCGAGTGAACATACATGGTTTGTTAATGTAATGGAAACAAAATTGTCTCTCAGCTTGTGTGTACCTATGTTTATATGTTTCAAAGCTTTGTAGGTTCTGATGGTGTCAGTCGAATGGGCATGCAAAGAACATTGAGGTTTACAACGGCACTAATGGGATGATGACAAGTAAAACCACAGAGAAATAATATTATTATCCTACACTCTCGCAAACTTTGATATATGTACAAAGATCATAATAGATTAAATTATCTTTAATTTTGTTCATGAAGCCATACGGATGTGCATGCTTTTAGGCTGACGAATTTATACCTATGAAGAAATGTGTTGACATGAACCTCGGTTGCTTGCTATTTGAATAGCATGGAATATTGTTGCAAACTTCGAATGATGCAAATCTAAAACGTGTTTTTTAAGCCATACTTTATATTGACTATCGTCATTGTTCTAGCATGTTAATATCGTTAAAGAAGTCAAGTTTCTTTATTTCACTTCCACCTAAAGTACTTTAGTGATAAGTTTTTCTATCATCAGACTCATCGTTTTGCTGTTATTAAATCAACTGAAAAAAAATTACTTTTTTTAAAAAATGATTTCTGATTCCATTTGAAACGGGTCATGAATAAACATACACATGCATAAATGATACCCATTTATCTTCTACAAGAAGCAACAGAAGAAACAACTAAGGTCTAAATTATAAGGAGCACCTACACCGAGAACACCTCAACGATCTTTGTGAGAATACAAGCTATGGATCGTACAAAGAACTGAAGAGGGTCTTACAGGATAGAGAGCAATCGAAAGAAAGATGCATGACTTCCATGAAACCAATCCACAGGATTAAAACTAAAAAGAGAACATTGGGATGACTGATATTTCCTTTAATCTTCTGTTAACAGTAATTTATAACATATTACCTATCACATAATATTATTAGTATTATTTTTAAATAATGGGGCTTCCTACAGGACGAATCCGGAGCATGTGGCTGTGGTGCAGCACAGACTATGCCACACTTGTTGGAATGTCCATTGTGCCCTGTCACTTGCACTATGGAGGATATCTTTGACGCATCTCCACCTGCTGTGCGTTTTGCGCAGTACTGGAGATCAGTTTGATGGTTTTTTCTCTGGGTTTCGACACGATAAATAAATAATAATTATTTTTAAATTACTCGTAGTACCAAGTAGCTACTTAGTAATGTTATAGTACTCCCTAATGACACATAGCACATACCTTACATAGCAACAACTTATTATATTGTATTACGTGCTATTATTATTCATATTATTTGGCCACAAAACATTCGAAGTACCTATCTACATAGTCTGATGTCCTGAAATTTAATGAGCTTTAGCGGTTGGTAATAAGTAATTAATGAATTTCAGCATAAAAGTTATATATTAACAGCAGCGATCATTTAACTCACTTTACTTGCATCCTTTATTTGTAATGTCCCAGGGCGAATTTCGTTGTTTAATTTTGATTATATATTCTCGTCAAATGAGTTATAGATAATTACTAAAAGATAGGAATGATTTAAGCAGCTGATTAACTGTAAAATCTGCTTACCAATAAACGTGTTTTAGATGTTTTTTTGAAACTACCATAATTTTATACCTACTCGTAAAATATATCTTTATAAACTTACAAATTATTTTTGTACTATTTTTAGTTGTTGCGTCCTGCGCATATATAAAATATATGTTTGTTTGTGTGTGTGGGCGAAAATTTAACAGCTTACGCGAATAGACCCTTTTCTGCGGCGGGACCCAACCTCTGTTGTAATGGATTGCCCTTTGAGCATACACATGCTGCAAATCTTAAGACATTTAGAAGATACCTAAAAACCTTACTTTTATTAATATTTAAAAAATTGTATTATAATTTATATAATTGACGTGAATAGGTACATATTGTTACCTAAATATTCACTGTAATTTAATATTATGTAACTTCTGACGGGGATACTCATTAAACATTATTAATTTATTTATATTTCTTTTATGACGTGTATGTTATGTCCTAGAATTGATGAATTGTACAGTGTACTTGAGGTGCTTTGGCACGTAAACGACACTTTGTTGTTGTCTCATAATATTAATAATAAAATACAATTCTTTTTCATAGCTTACTTTGAGTATGTACGCCTCTATTTTCAAATGTAACTCATAAAACTAGTCGGTGTCAGAAATGACGGTTTTTTTTTATCTCAGGCCAATAAACCCATTGTTTTAACCATTTTGTGTTGTAAAATAAAGTGTATTTATTCTTAATTTATTTGAGCATTTAGGTACCTAGAAATTTATTTGAAAACAATAAACAATGTTGATTCACTGCGAAATCGAAAACCTGAACAAATACAGATAGTAATCTAAAGAACCTGCCTAATAAAAATACCTGAGTTTATAGGAAATGTTTTTATAAGAAATTTATTTAATTTTTTTATGTATTGTTTTATTTATTTTATATTATTATCATTTTTAATAATCTCATTATTGTACTGAAACAGTTTTTATTCTTTATTTATTTTTAAACTTGCCAAAGGTATATGTATTGTTTAATAAACAATTATTCATAGATTATATTACTTTGAAGACGTCTAAATGAATCACTGTTAAAATAGAAACGTGATATGATTTTGATTTATACAATACCTTAATTGATATCTGTTAAGTGAATAGTTCTGTCCGTTTAATTGAAATTCCTTATAAATACAATTTGGTCTAACGCAATATTAATTGCTAGAACATTTGGTATTCAGTGGTTTATTATATTTCAAACGCACTTAAATTCATTAATTATTCATGGAATTTGAAAGAAATTTCACAATATTAATTAAAAGGAACCAGGAATTTGAATAGTCAGTTAATAAGTGATCAAATTTGATACTTTATTTGATACTTTATTATAAAATATTGTAATTTCATGCCCTCCAAAAATGTGTGGAATCTCTGAGTACCTATCTATGTTTAAGATTCACAGAATAGGAATGTACCATAATATACATTATCATAGACTTACTTTTTTAATCACAAAACATTTTTATTTTTTCTTAAGTTGTGACAATGTTAATATTTCAGAAATGACTTATTTTATACAATTTAACATTGTAGGAGGCTATTATATATGTAGGTACATTTAACACACGAAACAACCATAAAAGGCTCAGAAAAGACAACGTCACCTAATTCGGTTGTTTCTCAGACGAAATTTGAACCCGCAAACCATCCTTTTCGCGAGGTGTGCTTAGTCAAATTCAGCTAATGGGCTATACGCAAAAGACTCCGATATTCTCTCTTATACCTAAACCACAATAAGAGATTTTTGTGTAGATTATTTTATTACTGGAATACTTTGTATGTGTATTACACGCTGGATACTTCCAAGTGTAAGTAGATACAACATACCTATCGTGACATCTATCTATATTTTTTATCATTCTCTGTATCAGTTTATTGTTTTATTATGTATAAGGAAATGGTAAAATTTGTACGAGTGTTAAATGAAATGTACCAAATTTTTAGGTAGCTGCTAAACTCACTTTGTATGGAAAATATTTTTTTATTAATGTTTGTCTCCATAAATATTATATTAAAGGTCGAAGTTCTAACACAAAAGATAATGGAAGAAGATTTTTGAAGGACTTAAGGTCCATAAGGAATAGTATATGAAGATGATAATAAACTCAAGGTTTATCAAACAACCTAAGATCAGGATAAAAAAGGTTATGTCGATATATTATTATTATTTCCCATGTTTTTGTAGGTCAAAGTATTAGATATATTTTGGCTTTTTGGTCATTAATCTTCCATTGGATTGGTTAGTTTTTAGGACGTAAGTAATAGTATTTGGTATAATTTGTTCGACGTGTCCGATCAATCTAGACATTTTATTATACGTGTTTACAAGTAAGACTATTTTCTTACCTACATTTTATTATTCGGATATTTATTTGCTCGTGTAGAATTACACCTTTGCTAATATCTCATTTAATATTTGTACAATTCACATTGACAATGTCTGTGACCACTTATTGGAGTAACAAGATTTGGTTGAGCATGGAAAATAAGTGTCGCATAGCAACTGGAAAAGTCAAAATATCATCCGTTGCACATATAAACATTTAACTGGATTCGGAGAACATTCCAGTATTTCGTATGTAGATTAATCAATGCCACAATTAGGTGTACATAAATGTTTATAAATAATTCTAAATCTATTCCATCAGTCCATCTCTTCATGGCATCTCCCAGAAATGGGTTTGCTAGCAAACCAACTGCTTGTAATAAATAAGTGAGTCCTCCTCGCCATACCAAGAAAATAAAAGACACTCGGGATGGGCGGTATACCTCGTCGCTGAACTACAGAAGTTAAGTATTTTAAATTTTTCACAAATACCTGTTTTCACAAGATACTAGAAAACTTTCAGAAGAGAATAATCTACATGCTAATGTTAGTTCGCTGGCTGCCTCACTTTTGAGTTATTCCGTGTCAGTCAATCAGTCAAAAACCTATACATATTTTAGCATTTATTATTTGAAGTAATTTATGTAGACATTTTAAGTAGTATCAACCTGATTTTTTGTGTTACTGGTAATATTGTTCATATTTTATACTAGTGGCAACACTATAAATCTAATGTATTGATGTTTGATTCAGACGTTAGTTTAGTTCTTGCTGTCTTCGGGTGCACGCTTTCATTATGTTCATTAATTTGGCCACCCTCTGCAGTCATATAGTAGTAAAAAGAATGTGCAATATGCAGCATAATTATGCACAAAAGACCTGGATCTAGATTGACCACATTGTCAAGTTCAAAGGTCAAGAAATGTAAAATCAATATACATAATTATGTTTATGCGATTATTCAAAAGAGAATTAATATCAACGAAAATCTGCAAAACCTAAACAATCGGGATGGCTAAATATTTGCTGAACAAGATAAGAAGGCCTCGAGATAGGATACGTCGCATTGCTATATTTATTATTTTCTTAAGAATTCACACTCCATAAGACAAGTAAAATCAAAAGAATAAAAGATTGATTCTAGACCAAATAAATCCTTCTATAACACCAATACATAATTTAAGAGCAGGTATACCTACTAACGACAAACATTGATAAAAAATAAAAACAATGAAAAAAGATAATTAAACGCGTTTTTGTTAAAAAAACACGAATGGCAAAAAAAATATTATTGGTATAGGCACCGCAAAAAATTAAACAATAAAATTTCAAATCATAATAAAATTGTGAGAAAAAATCTAGGTGGAAAGCATGTAAATTGTAAAATGATTAATTGTGCATAAAAAATGCAAAAGAAAATGTCTTTTACCCAAAAACTGTAAAATATAATATATAATCACTTAAAAATAATAATGCGTCAGAGCAGATTAAATTTCTCACCTCCAACTGTCAAAAATATTATTCAAAATTTATCCACTGCCTTTAAATTTAATTTCTATGCGGTCGTGATAAAAATTTACCGACGCCATTTTAATATTATTACCTTCAATAAACATTACCGAATTTCATACAATAGCATCTGACGGTTTATTATATTAAGTAACTTTTTTTTTCATAATAACCAACAGCTCGATAAATTTGACGGGCGGTGAAAGTTTTATTACTTATTGTCAATACTAAAATTTATTACCATTGTCCTTTAGAGAATTCAAATTCCCGGATAGGTTTTATATCAAGAATATATCTACTCTTTCTGCTATCACTGTGTATTATTACTTGTTCATTTTTTTAATCGGATTTCGTATTTTTTCACGCCAAGCAAATATATATTATTAGTATGTTGGGAATACTCGTACTGGATAGAATTCTAATCGCAAAACATCTATAGGTAATATTGGCTTGCACAATTAATCATGGAATCGCAAAGGCAAACAAAAGGCCTCTTACTCCTCTGTAAGATTTAGAGTATCGTGTAAAGGGCAGATATTCTTGAAATATTTAACACCTGCGATTCAGTAACGAGGTATTCCAACTCCTTTTGTGAGATATGCCGTAATAATATGAATATATTTATTTATTTACTTAGTCAATATGCTACACAACAGATGAAAGACGTTTCTATAAAAGAATTAAATAATATGACAGAAATGCAAAAAATGAGATGACTATTTACAGATGAATCCATTGTGCAAACATTTTTGCTGGTATTTAATAGATAAATAAGGATAAATAAATAATACAATAGCTTTCATACCCTTTTATGTATGTTTTCGAGTATCCTGTAATAGGCAGGTAGCTAATTGTAAAACATTACGAATTTAATAGTCAACAAAATCAAATAGCCTGTAAAGTGTTGCAACTATCCCGAAAAACCAAAAGGACAAATTGAATTCTCATCACAGTATAAAAATGGATACAAAATATATGTAGGTATATATCGTCTACCAATATAAAATTAAGGCATTCAGGATGGTTGGCATTCCAACCCATCGCTTATTTATAAGTCTTAATGTCTTATCAATAGTTTTTTATGAATACCAGTCTTTTTTAGGACGCTCATCACCTACATTAAAAATGCGAGAACAATCATGCGCCGGACACTGCAATGTTTATTTAAAAAATTATAACTCTAGATATAATATCTGTCTATCTGCACCCTCACGCCCCAAACCAAGTGGGGTAAGCAGAAAGAACGGACCGCCATGTAGTCTTCTACATTCAATCAATTGCGTTAACACGAGCGTCGAAGCACTCTTTCTTGAGAATTTTATCCACATTATCAAAACAAATAGGTAGTTCTCGGATGCTCACGCTTCCTCACACCTCTTCTTTTATATTATTCTCTTTTCCATCCTTTCCTCGTACATTCGTTCTGTATGTCCAAATCATCGTAACTTATTTACACACATTCTATCCACAACACTTCTATTAGGTACATCCGCTCGTTCGTAAAATATAAAGTATAAATAAAATAGCTTACACCTTAGAAACACTCAAAAACGTCATTAACCTCTAAAAAATTCTGCCAACACCATCTTATAAAGATTAATGACGTACATAGTTAAACATGCCTTCCATACAACTTAATTGACCATGACAACAACGAAATAAAAGCTCGATTAATTTTGTTTGTATGCAGTTTACATTCGCTGTAGTAGGTACGAAAAAAATAAACGATATATCTTCAAAGACAATAAAGAACATTGCAGTATATGAGAACTCACAAATTGCCACTTGAAAAACAGGCTATTAAATTCTAAATTGCCTAAAAAAGGCACCATGCATTCCAGATAACCAATTTATCATACGTGTACAAACTTTTTATTATTGTATATTAACATACTTTTTTTAAGAAAGATATAAAGATAAAATTCATTTTATTCCATGAACTAAAAAAGTGAGAATAGATATATGTAGGTGACAAAGGTTTTCGAAACCCCAAATTCCAAAGGTTCGTTATTTTAATACTCAGAGATTTTGTGGAAAACCCGGAAAAAGATCACCCATAATTTTTGAGTGTCTTGTAAAAGGCACGTGTTTCTGTAATTTGTAAGCTCCATCAAAAGAACAATAATTTCGATAGTGCAAAATTGTAATATGCATTATAATACATATGTATTCAAGTCGTATTATTTATTTATTTTTAATAAGTTCAATAACTTGTTGATTCTTGCAGTTACTTGTAGCCAATTAAAACTTGAAACATTCCATTTCATTTTCGTTCATTATTATTATTGTTATTGTTTGTGTGGAGTAACGCCTGTTACTCGTGTTACTGTTTCGAATACCTACATCAAGGTCGATGGTATACCTTACCATAGATTAAAAAAGTTTGTAGGTATTTAAAAATTTAAGTGTTTCACTTCCTACCAAGATGGAAACCATGCAAAAATTACGTATTTTATAGAAAAACGTAAACATTCTTTTTAAATTACATGTCGAGAATAGTTTTTGTTTTGGTTTCGTCCATAATGAACTGTGAAATAAATCTGACACTTATGCCGTTGCGAAATAATGTGACTATAAAAATATCCTTTCTATCCAGGATACTTGAAAACTTATAGAAAAGAGTAGAAGTTCTTTTCTTTACTGGGTATGTACCTACAACAAGTGAAAGAATGAAATGTTTAGCAATAATTTATGCGAACAGAAAATTCATCCGAAATGGATAACAGGAGAACCTAGTTCTCAAAACCGCTATGAGAACGTACTAACAGGTTTTGATTTTAGTTTTTAGTTTCATACCATAACAATATAATCATAATTCACTCGATTGCGGGTGCATTGCCGTAAAATGAAATAAGAAGAATAACAATATAATATATTCCTGAAGTATTTTGAAACTTTGTTGTTATTTAAGCGGAGTGCTTAATAGTAATGAATGAATTTAATTATGTGTTTAAGTACCATAATATTGTTTCATTGTAAAAGTAACAAACAAAACTTTTATACTGCACTTCAACTCACATCAGTTTCCAACATTTTTATTAAACTTTAAAGAAAACTTTACTTCATAGCCTGCCGTTTACAAGGTAATCGAACAGATTTAGAAATAAGTGGATTTTTTTTCATTCTGTTCACTTCACGAAGTAAACAACAACTGAACCGATAGGTTAGGACTTTATAAAATGTTTGTCTGTTATGATAAGATATTGCCATTTGTAGGCACGTGAGATTTCAGGATTTGAAATGCTTTAAGTTCAGTAAATTTCACACGCTCGCTCGTGGAATAATGCTGTTATCTCATAAAATCCGTAATGTTAATTTCGTCACTGAACTCTTGTAATACGTTTTTGATATTTCGCATTGAAAATAAACAAGCTGCCTCTCGATTTACGAGAGGAGACAATTGGAGAGTTTCAATAGGAAACTGAGAACACACCTATTTGCTGGGAGGTTAGGACAATGGATACACTATATTTCGCACTTGAGGTCATTGTATGAGTAAGCGACGCTTTACAAATTGTTCACATAATAAACATTATTATGTGTTTGGCTATTTTGTAGTTCACTTCAATTGCAATTTTAAACTTAAAGGATAGATTTTTGTGTATTGATTTAAATCACTTTTGATATAGTTTTTAAATGAAATCATTTTAAAGTCAGCTGTGAAAACAAAAATTATCAAAAATTTCTCATGGCTTACTTTTAACTGATTTTTTTAATAATTATTTTCACTTTTTTACGCACTTAATGTACGTAAAATCTCATTCATTCCAGATCAAAGGCTTTCTTCATCACTTTCCATAATTATTTCCTATTCTTAGCCAACAGTTTCAGTCTAAAAGCTCAGATACCTACCTATGTAGTTACTTCGTACATGTGAGAGTTTACTCATTTTTACATAATATTAAGTACATATAAAATATTTGAACTGAAAACGATATACTTCGTTGTATGCCTTTTTGATTAAAGTTTCACCGTTTTAAGTCATTTAAGGTCTTTTGTTCAGTAATGAGGTATGTCAATTAACCTAAATTTTTTAAAGTTTTTTAATACAAATTGAATAACTATTATTACATCAAGTATGCCCACTGACTATCCTACTTGTGGGAAATGCATCTGTGTTCTTCAAAAATGTGAGAGTTTTATTTTTAAAAACAATATTTAGACTTATAAATCTTTCAGTTCTGCATTGCATGTTAATTTAGATAAAGGTTTTATCAATATAGTAAAACTATACACATGTTTTGGAACGAATATTCGTCAAAATAACTCTCATCTATAGATAATAAAACAACCTTCATGTGTATTATGAAAGAAGTATACTGTGCTCTGTACCGTAAAATAAAGAAAAAGGTTTCCTGGTCAAAGATCGAGATCCCATAAATCGTACATCTGACCGATATTATAAATTGATTACACGATTATGTTCAGCAGAGTAGAAAAATTTATTTTAACCCTTTTATCTACGCATGTGAACATAGGTTTTTCATTGGATTTGTCTCACTATATTGAAGTATATTAGGTAAATAATACACATGTAGGGAAAAGGCGGTTCAGCCGATAATTCGTATCTATCAGTTTATTATATATGTAGGTATTAAATGTAGGTAATCCCTTTTGCATTGAACAAAACATTTTCTTCTCTTCAATGTGTTCTTTCGTGTGTTGGCCGTTTTTTTTTGAGGATCTACCGGCAAAGAAAAGGTTTTCTTATTTTTTCAGCGAGTTTTCGAGTGTCTTGTTAAAAATAGGCAGTAGTTATACCTAAAATATCACTGAAAATTAATAACGCCAAATCATTATTTCAGAAACGAAGTACGATTAAAGGTATTTTAATATCTCAAATTTTTTTTTCACTGAGAATCAACTTATAATATATTCATTACATGTAGTAAGTCAACTGGTTACCTCGCGTTCGTAACAGCTCTTTATTTAATATAGAACAAGAAAAATAGTTTTCTGGAAAAAAAAATAATTTTGCTCTTTGTTAAATGAATTCCCTTTCGACGTTAAACGAACTGTATAATTCTGTTCCGAGTGTACCTATTTATTTTCTATCCCGAAATATTATTCAATTAGTAACAATTATAAAAAAAGAAACTTGTCGAAGTCTTTTTTTGCCTAATAAATTGTCTAAAAGAAAACATATTTTCATTTTATTAAGTTTTTACTACGCAACAATCTATTCATACTAATTGAATAAACTTATATGAGAGTTAGTTAGTTGGCAATGAAAAAGTTATAGTAAATGAACTAACTATCATGGTCTTGACCAACTTATTACGTTACTGTTTTTCCTGCTAAGGTTTCTCCGAGCAAATGTGAAAAAAGAGAAAATAGCCCCTTCGTTCGGAGCAATTTTGTGCTATTCAAGTAACCTCTTACAAAGTTATTTCAGACATGGGAAGTTTCATGGATCTACCGACGATGTGTTACCATTCAAACCATATCCATTTATCCTCTACTCTTGAATATAAATGTGGTTTGCAATGGACCATATTGTGGAGTGTCGTCTTATTAGCTTCGAGTTTATTTGGTTGCGGAAAGCTACATAATGTTACTACGAACACAAACAAAATTTAACGTTGAAACTTTAAAGCCAGAATGCCTAATACATTAAAGAGAGTTTGTGTCTTGTGAAAGAAATAAGAATTGCTCATAATAAAACAGGCAGTAACAAATTGGTCTTATAATTTTCTAGATCTTTCGCTTCCTTGGTATATTTTCTGTGATGCTTGGTTGTACCCAGCATTAAAATTTTGAATAAATTACTATTAATTATTTTCTTACCAAAAAAATTATTATAACAAAATACCTACCCAAATTATTAGTTCTCAAACAAATTTCTTTATTGGAATTCAACTACAATATTGTTAAAATAGAAAGTTTTTTATTTTAATTTAGAAATTTGTATAAAATTTAAATGTTATTAAAAGAACTTCGGTGCCATTTTAACTTATAAGCTTTTGAGCTGACCCAAACTTTAGGGTCGCTTTGCATTAAGTTAAAATAAATTATTTTTTAAATTTCAAATAAAATTATTTAAGGGATACTATACTATACTATACCCTCACGCCACGTCCCAAGTGGGGTAGGCAGAGAGAACGGAACGCCAAACAGATCTATCTTTACACACTTCCTTCGCTTCCTCCACATTCATACAGTTCCTCATACACGCACGCATTTAAGGGATATACTCGTATATTTCAAATATTTGAAAAAATATAAGTCTTTTGCTATCCGTTTTTGGCTATTTTAGTTTTTGTTTATATTTCTATATAAAATAAACATAATTTCTTATCAGAAACCTCAATTGGAGAACCATGTCTACACAATGCAACATTGTGTAAAATCTAATCGGAAGAAGTGAGAAAGGTGTCTCAACGCTTACGAATTGGCTCTAGGCTGGCTTAAGTGATCACATTCGGTGTCCACGGACAACGTTCGCCAACGTTCAACATCAACAAAAAGTAATTACCTATTCTAAATAATTTATTATCTTATGCATGTTTTGGCACACTCAGTAATTTAAAGCGCTCAATAGTTTATAATGCCTAAATCACTCGAAAACGAGTGGATGGTTTTGAGAAAAAAAGAATAGTGTATATCTAATGCATTTCATTGTTAGCATAGTTGTATCATATCGTTCATCTAAATTTTCTTCAAAATATATTACACTATATCTACTTTACCCTCACACCGCCAAGTGGGGTAGGCAAAAGGCCTACTTTTTTCGCATTCAAGTATATATACAATTTTCATATCATTGCCCATTTCAAGAGAATAGTCACCAACATAAATCGAAACTTTTTATTTTTATGTCTATTTTCGCCTCATTATTTATTTATTGCATATATATATAATAAACAGATAATAAAGTGATATACCTACACAATATAACAAAGTGGACCAGTTTGTGGTTTCAAAGCATCAAAAAATATTTTTCTATTTTATGTATTTGTTTACAAAAAAGTTTTTATTTATGAATCTGCGTACCCTTTGTCTACAACAAGTATGTTTGTAATAGAAATAAAATTAATGAGAATCTTGTACATACATACATAAACACATATCAGTATCCATGTCTGAAATTGAGTTGTCAGTGGATAAACATACAGGGATAACTATGACCCTACTTATAATTTATCGCCTGCCACAGGCTCAATTGTAAAATAGGTAATTAATGAGAACTACAACGGCTTGTTGGAAAGAATGTAGTAGATGCAAGGAGAGTCCCAGGTAACAATTTATTTATTTAGGCATATTCACTGTTTTCGCCTTTTACCATCACAAAAATAATTATTACAAAAACAAGCAAACCCAAAATAATAATCAAAATAACAAGTAAAAATATTAATATTTAAAATAACAAAAATATCGAGATGTCAGTACGTAAAAGTAATATTATAATAATTATATTGATTTAAGCGTGAGGAAGAATCTCTCTAAAGCTTTTGTGTGGAGCATTTTGCTATATGGGTGCGAGACGTGGACCATCGTTAGCGGCATTTAAAATGTGGTGCTATAGACGCATGCTGAAGATTCATTGGACTGAAAACGTCGAAAACGAAGAAGTGTTAACCAGGGTTGGCGAAAAAAGGCAACTCCTCAAAAGAATCTGCCAATAACGAGCTAACTGGATTGGCCACAGCATCAGGCACCCAGGACTGCTCATCGCAATCGCAGAGGGTAGGACCGAAGGCACAAATGGCAGAGGCCGACCGAGAGACGCCTATATGGACCAACTGAAGAGGGAAATGAGCTGTGGCTCATACATGGAGTTGAAGAGACTGGCTGAGAATAGGGAAGAGTGGAGATGAAAATCCAAACTCGTTGCAGACCAATCCAATGGATTATAACTCATTATATATATGTATTATATATTATATATATATATTATTATATATATATGTAACGGCATAATATATACAAACACACACAAATACAATATCAATGTCTTCAGATAACAATTAATAAAAAAATAAAAATTCTGAAAATTTAATCATCAAGTTTGAATTATCACAATTTGTTCGTAGTAAATTTTTGATTGATATTTTAAAATTAAAATCATTTTTTTTTGTTACAATATAAGTGTAGGTACCAATTAAAAAAATATTTCATGCAAATAGTCAAAAGAACTTAAAGAAATGTTTTTTATTAAATACCATTATTTAATTTATTGAGGAAAAATTAAAAAACAATCGTTCATTATGAAAAAAAGTTATGAAGCATTATTAACAAAACAAAAGAATCGAAACACTACGTCTTTATTTGAAGTTTTGAAAGTTTTCGTTAGAAAAAATAAACTTACCCAAGTAGGTACTGTTAGTTAGAACCCAGAAAAGTTTGAATGGATCCACCATCTTGATGATAATATTTCATCAAAAAAACAAGAAATTGAGAGCATCACATAAAAAATCAACACTTTATTATTAAGTTCGTTAAAAAATATATTGAGAAAGTTTTAGAGAAAATTAAATGAGGTGCTTCAAAAAAGTGAATTACAAAATAAACGCACGTACCTACTAAAAATTAATGTTGAAAAAAATATTTGTTTTAATTTAACAACAATTTGTAGTCGACACGTTTTAAGTTTTGTGAAAAGCTTAAAGTTAATAAAAAAGTTCTTATTCACAATGAATGTTTATCACCAGGAGAAAATATGCAATTTACAAAACAAACTTTTTTCAAAACTAAATGAAATGAATTTTAAGTTTACGATGATATTGATAATAATATGCAACGTAAGTAAGTGCTTAAGAGCTTTCGCGCGCAAAACGTAAAGTCCAATCACCAACTAAACTAAAGCTTCAACTTGCTCCGACGTGCTTTCGACAGGGTGGTAATCTGCCCGTTGTTTGAGGTTTACTACGCAGGCGCGAATTTAGGTACATACCTATTGTAGCTACAGAAAAGGCGCGGATATTCAAGAAATATTCACCTCTCATTTACTATATTTTCGATAAATTAATTATAATGCGTCCTTTTTATTAAAGTGAAATAATATTATGTATCACTAATTCACGATTCATTTATTTTTATATCATCCTTGTTTAATCTAGTATTGTTTTATTTTATTTCTTTGATTATCTATCGACCTGAAAGAATGTTGGTAATTTAAATAAATATTTAACTAATGCAAATATATTTTTTGCCTCTTCTTTTATTTTAAATAGGGGAGTTTTATTTATGAATTTGTTTCGTGTTCATAGAATAAAAAAATTAAATAGTTTGATAAATAAAAACAACTGTATGAAATTCATATCAACCACTTATTTTTCAAAAAACCAATATCAATAATATCAGTAAATAATATTTTTTTGTTGGCGGTTATTATTATGAAAGCATATTTTACGATTTGGACAAACTTTGAAATAAAAGCTTTGTTATTTATTTATTTTATTCTTCATGCACATCATCATTCAGTTATGTAGATATCTACGTAGTTTCTTATTTATTAGAAACATTTTTTATTTTGTAAGAAACAACTCAGGCTTGAAGAACGCTCAAGATCGTGACCACCATTTGAACAGGTGTACTTTTTTATTTTATTAATCCCGATTCTTAGTCCCTCTCAACGACCCATGCAAGGTCCCTCCTGTTGCCACTTTCAATCGTGATTATGTACTTAATTAGTTAAATAGATTTTTCACTTTTATCTTTTAGTATCTGTATGAGTGACTTGCAAGACATGTGCACATTGTAAAATATCACGCAATTTTTTTATCACCTTTAATTCAACGATTAGGCATACCATCCATTCGCAATGTCTTTTTTTATTGGCACAGAGAGAACAGCTAGGTTGCATGTTAATTAAATGCAGTGAGTAAATTTGCTGGTTAACCACTTTTGGTGTATGTCGTGAAGGATACATTTTGGGTATCAACAGGCTCCTGATCAATTTTAGAAAAATGTGGTATTTCTCAATACGATTTATGTAGTAGGTGTTCGCAATATAACAATTTCCATAGTTCTTTGGATTAGATTTAGATTCTTTAGATTATCGTTTGGTGGACATCTCGACTACAATCATGATGAATATTTTTTTCTAAATATAAAAGAATTTAATAAAATAGTCTTAAACGATAATCAGATAGTGTAAGTCTCGATTTCTATATAACTAGTTTTAAATATTAGGTATCTGTTGGTCTCCCACTTTTTTCGTAAGATTTCGAGTAGGTATCTTATAAAAGGCAGATGTTTGAAATATGGAGGAAAATTACATAGAAATAAACTGGCCCTCTGTTTGTTGAATTGTATATAACTGATATTTTTATGATACTTTGTATTGATTTGAAATAATACATTTAAAAAATATTAGATTCAGCGACGAGGTTTGCCATTCATCCTTAAATTTTTGTAGGCACAGGGAAGACAACTTGCATTTTTATTTTATGCGATTGATCTATTGGCGAATTCTCTTGTGGGAAATGAGAGATATGCCGAAATGGGAGAGAAATAGTAGGTAGTAGGGATTGCAATCCAGCAAAGTGGGATCCCGCAATCCAGCGGGATCCGCGTTATTTTAGGGTCTGCGGGATCCCGCAAATGCTTGCGGATCCGCAAGTGCGAATCCGCAAACTGAAGATTTTTCGAAAGTCGCCAACTAAAGGTGATACATATTTGCAAAAATACTTAAAGAAGAAACAGGAAAAGAATTATGCTTAATCTTAGATTGCTGCACTCGCTAAAACAACTTGCTTAATATGTTAGAAAGATTTTAGTCTCAAAGTTTGCATTGAGAAGGCTCTCATCGACATAGTATCTGACATAAAATTTACGCACAAAATCAAAAACGTGATTGACAGCTTGCAGCCCTTTAAATTGGTCGTAAAGTATTATGCAGAAGAGAGTCTACACTAATAACGGCAGATATAACATTTCGATTTATTTTAGAGAAGTTAGAGAAGCTAGACACAGTATTAAGCGATGTACTATCCGGGGCGCTGCGTGCAAGAGTGAAAGAAAGATGCAGTGAAATTACAGCTATTTTGATTTATTTTCCGCATCCAAAAAAATATGACTAAGAGTTGAAAACGTGGAATTCAATATTTGTAATGCCGAAAAAGAATAAGTTGCGGCAAGAAATGAAAAACATGTTACATCGAGTCATTATAGAAGACGCTCAAAATGTAGAATTTGTAGCTGTAGGTGATGTAATTGCAGATAATTGTCAACAGTCTCTGAATGTGGAAAACAATTTAACTTTACAAATGGAATAAGAAATGCAGCAAGACGATGAAGATTACACTAAACAGACAGAAACTGGACAAGAGAAATGCTTCGAAAAAATATTGAAAAAAGAAATGGCAGCATTTAAAAGTGATGGAGTTAAAGAAAAGTATTTGAATTTGTTGCACGACTTTTTATTAAGTATCTAACCAACAATTAGTGTGGGGGCATAATGAGCCTTTTCGGTCGCTGGCTACATATGTAGTTCCTTAAGAAGTATCTTGGAAGATAACACCATTAATGCTATTTTTTTTTAAATCATTTTTCTAAAAAGAGAAGTGACTTTTCGTTTGATATTTTAAAATTTGTTCCATAATACTTGATTGATTAGATAATGAATTAGTAAGAAAAATTAAAGACTAATAGTACCTATAGTTAGTTATGTCAAATTCATATATGATAGTATAGTTATTTATGTTATTTTCAATTATGTACAGTAAGATGTTGTTATTTTTTGCAAATTTTAATAATCCAGCGGGATCCCGCGGGATCCCGCTGGATTGGAGTCAATCCAGCAAAAATCCCGCGGGATTAAAAACGGTGCGGGATTGCAATCCCTAGTAGGTAGTTATTTAAAAAAATATTATCCTTAAAAAATATCATATTTAATTAAAAACTCTGTTTTACCATCACAAAATATCTCAAAAGAAGAGTAACCAGCAGACCAGCTGCATATAATAAATATTAAGATATTCAAAATGAGTGGTAAACTACCTCAATTTTAAATAAAATAAAAACGTTAATAATGATCCTAGACATTTTTTCCATGATAAACTTTCGCGGATAGTAATTTAGTTGAAAAAAAACGTGAAAAATAGGACAAAAAAAGGTATGTGGTGGTAAGAAGAAGATTTTATAATCCATGAAGGATTCAGAAAAGAATTTACTTAATATTGAAACGAGTGAAAAGAAAATGAAAATCATTTTTCAGGCTTAAGAATGCTCAACGCTTAATAACGCTTTTCAGTGGTAGAATTACTTACAGAAACTCATATTATTAAGGTTCGTAAATAACACTATTAATTCTGGTACATTATATTCTTAACTATAGTTTTATCTGTTAAAGTTTGAAACAATCTGAATATAATAAATATAAAAAAATAATATATAATATTGATACGACATCTGAGAACTATATGACTTGATATATCATGAGGATTAAGTTCTCAAGAAAAAACAGAGAAATCGCCGTGCACGAGTGAGAAATTGTATGATTGTGGAGAAAGCATAAGAAATATTATGTATAAATTAATCAATACGGCACTACGTTCTCCTTACCTTCCCCACTTGAATAACTCCCAATGAGTAAAATATAACTGTATTGAATGCATTAGACAAATTTTTAAATTCTTTTTTTCAATACATCAAAAGAGAAAGAGTGATAATATATTTGTCTATAGTTTCTGTTTCATAAATACTTATTTTTCTTTCTATTGTCGTAGATTTTTTTTATTTATTTTATAACTAAAAAAATTGTTATAATGTCCAATACACAAACTTTTATTTCAAGGTTTTACCAATCAATATTACAAAATATTTACATTTGAATAGGCACAAAAACATGTCTGTCAAAGAAGTCCTTAATTGAAAATGAATATGCTTTACGATAAAAACATGTTTTATTATGTATTAATATCTATCATTTATTCATGTGTTATTATTAAAATATTAACAAATTCACTCACTAGAAAACTTTTGTTAAATTAAGATGAATAACTCTAAAAAAAACTCGAGGAAAAAATGCAAATTATTAGGTACCTACCTATTGACTCGCAAAAGTGCCTATTTATTTTTGCTCTAGACAATGCCAGGTTGTAAAAACTAGTAATATGGTAAATTTATTGCCCAACAGACTGTTAGTACATAGGTATAGGTAATTCGAATTAAAATAATTTTACATTTATTCTGTCAAACTATGTAAGGTGTAAAGTCGTTTTAAGAATCACACTGCTTTGGGCGTGAAGCGAGAGTAATTGAAATTCCGAGTATTTTTATATTTACGATTTTTCGTACGTAATGTTCACAGAATGATATAAATTATTCATAACTGACTACCTATGTATACAAAATAAATACCTACTAAAAAGTTACCAAATAAATTGGAAATTATTCGCAAACATTCGAGGATATGTTAAATATTTCCATTTACTTATTTGAATCTTATTCAAACGAAAATGTTTTGCTTAAGTAGCCGTTTTTACTTGCGTTAGTTGCTGAATTGTAAGAAATCCATTCGCAGAATTATATTATGTACCTAGTAACTTGTATATAAAACAAGCGAACACAACTTTTAAGGTTTTATCAGCAAGTATGAAAGTATAAATTGATGTCCTCAATGTTTGAAATAAGTATTAATGACACTGTAAATAGGTATATTTTTTAAAATTAGCACTTGTGATTAGTACACATGTCATGGAAGCGATGGATCATGAGTTTGATTTCTGGAGAGAACAGAGTGTATAGATACCGTCTTTTACGAAATTAAATTGTAGAGAATAATACATATTTGAACATGCTTTACGACGTTTTTGTTTATTTTACTCATTGATTAACATGTAAAAGGCTCTCGCCGTGTGTTCATGTAAATAAAATAAAATAAAATATTTGTATGTAGAACGGTTTCAATTCAAAATAAAAAATAAATTAAGTATTTAAATTATCCAAATCTTTAGTTCAAATTTTTCAAAAAACCAATTCGATAATTGAAAAAGCTAACAATTCTTGGATCACGTAGTAGAAGAGAAAATATGCGTCTTGAACTGGTTCGTAAAAATATTGCAAAAATAATAAGAATATGTAGCTAAATGAATCTTATTTTGAGGTGACAATTGTATTTCAATTAATACTTTTTTACAAAATCTTGTGTTGAAATTAGACATTTTATCAAAACATAGGCTTTGAATTTGTTATCTACAGTAAATTGACAAACATTTATTTAAAGGCAACGGGGAATTGAATCCAGGATCTTTTATTTTCAAGTCTAAAACTCTACCATCGAGGAACCTGCCTACTTGATAAATATATTAATACATTATATAATATTATCTTCCTGGTATATTTTTGTGTGATAAAATCATTTTCGAATTGCATTGAACTATGCTATTTCAAATAATAATTTTGGCAATCGATTAGGTTGTAAAAACTAGTTCAGAACGGTATAAAAAAACATTAAAAATAATCCAATAAGTAATAATTCAAGGACTATTGATCAAATCAAATCGTAAAATCTCTTTGAGAGCAATAAAAATTTTATGATTATTCAAATTCAAAATTTCCACAAAGCGAAGATACAAAAATCCTTGCGATACCAAAATTGAGTGATCTAAAAAATTAATAGCTTTTTATCCAAGTCGAAGACGATTTTATGTAAATAGGTATATAAGTTTTTCCTCGAATGGATTTATTTTTAAATTAACAAATATAATTATATTCTTTCACGAAGTTTTTATACAATAATTTTTGACCGCTCGATACGCTCTCTTTATTTTTTTATGTACCTAGTACCATCAATATCCCAATCCCATACACCCGATATGTCATTTTTGCGTTTTTATTTACTAATTGCATACACTTTTCGCTTTCGTCACCGTCATGCAACCCCTCATGTATGTTTTCCTGTTCAATGTCCTCAACAAATGACCGTCCTGTATTTGATTTATATGATATTGTCGTTTGACCCTCGGACGACCACGAGTCCGAGCATCATTCTTGTCCGCCAAATATATTTTCTTAATAATTCAAAAAGAACTGCTATAATTATTTTCACTTTATTTGATTAAGATTCTTAACGTTTTCACCCATTTCAATAGGCATTCTAAAAAGTGCTGGTATTTTCTTAGTCATTCGGTGCTCATTCAGTCTTTCCACGTGCCCAAACTATCGTAGTTTATTTGTATTCAACTTGGTTTCCATTCCACATTCCTCCCGTATAGCAACAGTGCTACATATCCGATCGATCAGATTTTTACAAATGTTGCAATATAAAAATTGTATGATATTGAAAAAAAAAAATCCCTTTGAGCACCCGGTAAAGAATTGGTCTCCCACTCTTAAGTTAACTCCGTAAGTTTTTGAGTGTCCTGTAAAAGGCAGGTGTTCGAAAAAATAAGACATTTTACATCTTAAATTCAGCGATGAGGTTTGCCACCCATCCTGAATGTCTTGATTTTATATTGGCACGGAGAAGACAGTTTGCATGTTTTATATGCAGCTGGTCTGCTGGCTACCCCACTTGTGGGATATGCCGTGATGGTATAGTAGTAGAAGTATATTGAATCGTGTTCGAGCACTATCTTATCAGGCAAATATAATATGTTTTCATCATTCTGTCCTCAATCATTTATTCAACATGACCCAACCATTGTAACCTATCTACATTCATCTTGGTCATCACAATAACTTCCATTCCACATTCCTCCAGTAGATCGGCATTACGCACCCGATCTCTCAAACTTAAACAGTTGTTTTGAAAATATTGTGAGATGTTAAAAAAAATCGCTTGGCAATAATAATTATGAATAAGGGTCTCCCTTAATACTGAATGAAAATACGTAAAAAAAAACTCTGTATCACGTAGTTTAAAATAATGGATATTTTCTTTGTAGTAAGGAACCGCAAAATTTCATGCACAGTAGCAAATTCCGAGTGTGAAAAATAATGTTTCACACAATTTATTATAAAGAACTTCCAGATGCCGTTTTCGAAAATTCTAAAAACTTACTTAACGAAATTCTTTCAGTTCATTTTTTTCCGAAAGTAATAATAAAAAAATATGTATTAGCGGTATTTTAAAGAAAACCAAAAAACGAGAGAGATGAATACATTTATTTTCCAAACTTCGCATTTGGATGAAAATTGATTAGCGTTTGGAGAGTTTTGCTGAAATTATTCCCTTTATAATATTTTTGTATGTTCACATGCCTTTTTATTTTATTTCTTCATAAATTTTTCACTAATACCATCACGGCATTTTATACAAATGGAGTAGCCAGCGGACGAATTGCATGTAAACGTGCAAATAGTTGTCTTTGTAATAGGCTACCAAAGAAAGTACTTGAAGGAAGTTTGTCAATTTGGGCATTATTCTTTTCTAGTCTGCCAATATTTCTTTTATTTGAGGATTTCATATGGCCTTCTACCATCATCCATAATTATGACACCCTCGCTACCGCATAAGCGTTAAACGATATCTCTGACCTTTTTTAGCTCTCTGATGTCTTCGTTCGTAATTTTATCTCTCCATCTTCCCCATGGAATTCGTCTGTTCGTGGATTTCTGTGAGTATTTTTTCTGAAGAATACTTCATAAAAGTTTTATAGACTTTTATTAATGTTAACAAATAAATCATTATACAACAAGATTGTGCACTTGTGACCGTGACCCGTGCACACCAACACTTAATATAATACATGTTAATTTATTTATTTCCAATAAAATTCTATAAAAAAATGCAGATACAGATGGCGAATTTATCGACAGGTGTGATGTATTTTAGCTAATCCATAGTTAGGGCGCAATGGGTGCTTTAATAGTTATGTGGTAACTATTATGTACACCTTGAATGATTTTAAAAATACTCGTGGTTCATACCATTGGTATGTTTATTTCATTAATCTCGCTATAATATCAAAATGAATGAAATTTTGGTAGAATTTGGGCAAATAATGTCCATTCTTGAGATATTAACTCACAAATACATATTTAATGTATTTGTGAGTTAATATCTTCTCTCATCCAGTAATAGTTATACTCTTACACGTCAATTTATATATTTTCCCCTTTTCTGTTTCTCATTCGATTAATAATATGTTATTATTTAGTAGTAGTTACAAACACAGCTTTATCCAGATAGACATCGCCGTTATGTATAGAATTAAATCGAAATAAAATATTTTTGGTTGCACTATGCAACTGTTATCAATCTCAAAAAAAGACTACAAACAAACTTTAAATTTAAGGATATTTTGAATATATTATGTTTTAAATATAATATGTATATTTGAATTATAATAACGGTGCTTTGCCATGATAATAAAGATTAAATATGTTGAATAATAAATATGATATGAAGTGCAGGTAATCTACGAGAGCTTACAAAAGATGCCAGTTTTTATAGAAGCTATTATTTTTGAAGTAAGATAGGTAGGTAGGTACTATAAATTTGTTTTGCACCATTTGCTCACGTCACTTATCTCTGAGAGCGGGAACTTGTTAAACTTTTGCTTGAAACTCCTAGCAAGATGATGTTGATAACTATCTTCAACTTTTTTCTAATACCTTTTCTTTCTATTTGATAAATATATCTATATAATTTTTTTAAGTTATAAGCTTGATTATGGTTTTGACTACTTTTTGTTTTGTCACAACCGCATGTGTATACGATTTTTAATTATTTTTTTTCTTAAATTATTTCTAGCACAACACTTCCACCAGGCAGCAATCTTTGGTCGACCTTTCGGGCCACCTCTATGAAAAGAAAGAATATCTCCAAATGTGGATTAAAAGGAGTCTTCAGCTCTTGACGTGTCTAAATGTCTGGAGATTCTTTCAATGTTAATATTTGGTAAATATGTATATTTATTTATTTATTAATCAGAGACACTTACAGAAAGTTGATAAAATACACACAAATAAATAAAAACATTATGGATTGATTTGGCCAAGCCAACTCCCCAATTACTTGTGTCTACACCATATTTACGTAAACAAAAAAATGAGAAAAAAAATCAATCAAATAAAAGCAGTCTACAATAACCGCAGGCCCAGTACAAACTGGACCCGCACCAAACAAGCACAGATCACGCTAAACAAAAATAAGCAACAACCATCGCAATACTTTAAATCAAGCAATCCATTTAACACCGAAAAACAAAACAATAAAAAAGCAGTCAATCTCCAAAGATACTAAAATTGGAGGCAACACTCCTCCTAACCCCTGTCAGTGAAACACCAAAGACATCCACACCATCCACGCAATGTGAGCAAAAAACATTAGGTATATAATCTACACATTATGTAGTAGATAATATATAAATACAATTAGCCACACATACCTACAGGTATAAATATATATTTAAGTGAAATATACGAAAATCATGACACTGCATAGCAACAATTGCCATTACGATCTTATAGACAAGTATCATTAACTTTTTTGTAGATTTCTTAACACAATTGACAATTATGTGTATTTACATAATATAGGTATGCTCAATTTGAAAAAAAAAACAAATTAAGTGAAGTGATTCTTTCTCCTACAAATTATAAATCGTGAAAGAGAAGTCTTTCGACTTGTCAGGTCAGAAAATCCTGAAAAAACTGATTTGCAGTACCTAATTCAACAGCGATTTTTTGTTGTTAGGGTGAACTTATTAAAAAATTACACATTTGTCGTAATTATTTTCTATAAAAGTACCCAAATAAGTATGAGAATAAAAAGGATATTTAAAGTATATCTCTAGGGATATAAAACATACATACGTACAACTATCAAATTGGTTGTACAGTACATACATATACAGACTGCCTTGTGGTTTCTGACATCATAATATTTCATACAGAATGATGAAGATGATGATTATATTTTTCCCTTATTCGCGTTGATATCATTATAATCACCATTCGTATTACAATAATCTCATATAGCCCAAATGTTTTTATCGAATTCTTACACTCAATTTGGTAAATCGATTAGAATATTTTAATACTAGTCACTTTGAGTCGAGCCTTTCGCAGCAACATTGCCTTATTTTCGTGGCAAAACACTTGAAGTATTTTTTTAGTTCTCCAGTTCGTCACTTGCTGATGCCACCAAGTTCATGCTCTTATTGGTGATTAAATTTTCCATACTTATTACTACCCGTCTATAAATCTATCTTTCTATTTGAAAACACGAATGATTGTTCTTTGTCACATCCATGCGTCTTCGGTACCATTTCTCAAATACGTCTATATCCTGCCCTTTTTCTGACAATTATTGTTATGATAATAATTACTAACGTAATTATAATCTCGCCACTGCATATTATCACATACTATATTTATGTTATATGATTTTTTGATATTGTAATGTACCTAGATGATGTGCAAGAAGAATAAAATAAATGAGAAAAAAAGGATCGAAACACTCCATAACAAGATGAAGAAAAACTATGATTAAAATTTTTTTTATTGAAATATGTTGCTCCAACTTTTTCTTCCTTTCATCGTTCCTTAATGCGTAAGTTCTGTCACTAAAACTTTGGTGTAATTGCTACATGCTTTCTGAAATCTGCTTCGTACCTTTAATCATTTTACAGGGTATCAAAGAGTACCTACACGTAAACATAGATACATAATTATAGAGTAAGCGTGCATGTTTGTAATGAGCTGTTAAACCTCTGATTACCCCACTCGTGAGAAATTCCGTGATGGTATAGATATAAAAATATTTATGAACGCACTCAAATATTAATACAAAGATTTATATACTCACATCTCGTTATCATTTTTCTCTTCAGCGCTTCGTTGAATAATAATAAATATGGAGATGGTATATGATATAACCATCTATTCTTTAGCTTTATAAAATAGTATGTAGATACCTACTTAAATAGTAAAACAGATCTTGTGAATTTCTAGCGTAGAAAGCAAGGTCGATAATCTGATGGTGTTACGTGGTCATTAAAGAGGTTAAGAATTCGTAAATTATAAGCACACTCATGTAAGCTAGTCAGCGGACTAACTGCAAGATGCAAGCTATCCTTTCCGTGACTACAAAAGTTGAAACTTTCAGGATGGGTAGCATATCCGAAGGAAAAATTCTAGGGTTTTACACCTGTAATTGATGTTCTTAAATTATTATATGAATAAAACTGACTGTCTTGTTATATATATTTATTTTTATCAATTGACATTTTATGTCCTTATTATCGCTGTTATTAATATTAATATGTTGAATAATATTTAAGATTATAACTCATCTTATGAGATAACTCACTACCGAATTGTCTCTTACCCCATTTAAATTTTATTTCTTTGATGTCCATGTTTTATATACATAATCACTAGTTCATTTTGACACACCATAATTGACTTATTAAATAGACATTTTTTTATTAATCTTTATTATTTTGTTTGTATTTTGATCATGACTTTTGAATTTGCAACGTAGGGGAGAGAGGGGCTTGTTGTAACGGGGGTAAGTAGTAACAGCCTAATAACTCAGCCGGTTTTAAATATTTTGTTTCAATTTTGAACTTAACATGCTCTTTAAGATAGGGCCTACGACGTTAACGCAGTAGGTGCAACGCGGAAGAGCGCCGTGACCGGTTGTCAGCAGGGGTACTGTTTTTTGCCAGATAACCTAAAAAATATTAGTTCGTAAAATTTGATTTCAAGATCATACTGTGTCTTATTGAAAAATGTTTCTATTAATTTTTATTAGGCATTTATTAAACTATCGTATGATAGTATTTTCACATAACCCAAGTCAATTATTTTTTTTTAATAAATAAAAATGTTAGTAATTTCGGTGTGGGGCTAGTTGTAACAAAATTTTGGGGCAAGTTGTAACAGGCTACTACGGCTTAATCCTTGGCCCAAGCCCAGAGAAAAGGTAACAGAACAGGCTAGTATATTACCAAGTGATGCTGACTTGACATTAGGCCTCGAAGACGCCAAACTTCTTGAATCTGTGGCGCAGGTCGATATAAGCATCACTGAAATGATTAACCAATTGACTGGTGAAATATTCACTGAACCTGTCCCAGGCCCTTCAGGCATCAAAATATGTCTACCGGTTTTTCACCTTCAAAGGTCAGACCTCTACCTAAAGCACCACCAAGAAAGAAAAAAACAAACAGGGCTGTACGTAAGCGAAAGTCAGCTGTTTTGACTTAGACTCCAGAGAAGGAAGCTCTGGAGAAAGAATTTGAAAAAAAAATGATAACAAAACAGAAACAAGAAGCTAAAGCAAAAAACAAAGGAACGGGAAAGGGCAAAATTGAAGTAAAGTCGAATAGACCTGAAAAGACCAAGATTATAAGTGCATATTATAAAAAAAATATTTTCACTGATGATTGAGTTTATTAATAAGTTTAATTAACATTAGTATATGTTATGGGAGTCAAAAGATGACTATAATTGTTGCGATAACTCATTAGTTCGTAAGAGATACATTTTTTTTTAAATATTTGTTTGTTGATTTTATTTGTTTGTTGTTGAAACCTGTTGTTTTAATATGACGTTACTACTTGCCCCACACTTGTAACAACTTGCCCCAAGAACGGGGTAAGTTGTAACAAGCGAATTTTTCCACAAAATGTGCTACAAATACAAATTAATTCTACATTCTGGAATTTTTTTTGTGGGAATATATATTTAAATATATGATTACTGGTTTAAAAGCCCATTTCAATTAAAATACTCAATAGTTTAGTCACTCCATCGAAAAAAGGAAAAACTGTTACAACTAGCCCCTCTCTCCCCTACCTGTGTGATTGTTTACGAATGTCTTTTTGTTGTTGTTGTTGTCTGTCATACTTTGTTAACATGTTAAAGGCTCACACCGTATACGATTTAAATAAAAATAAAAAATAAAAAAATAAGAGTTTTATTGAATGTTGAAGTGTCCGAAAATGGTTTAGCCAGTGAGCTAACTGCATTTTTTAAATAAACAGTTCATTCACTTCCGTGGCAAAAAAAGTCGTTCAGAAAGGATGGTATATCTCATCATATAATTAAATGTACTTATTATTGGTGTTTTTTTTAAACTTAGTAAATCTCAAAAACTTACAGAAATAAGCTAAAGAATGTTTATTTCCGGGATGTTAGCAAAATAAATTGATACACGCTATTTTAATTAAAATCTTCTTATTATGTTTATTCACCTACCCATTGACGCTTTTACATGGGTAAGTTGAAATATTTAGTAAGTAGTCGAATTAACCATTATAATTTTGATTTAATTGAACAATTTACATAAAAGAGTAGGTTTCGTGAATATACAATATAATCTTAATGTTATTATTATTATTAATAGCTTAAAATATCGAAAACCGAACATCAACACACAATAATAGGTTTGCTTTGAATGCTTTCTCAAAATGAAATAATTCGCTTATAAAATAGTAGGTATAAGTATTCCTACTTACTGGTTTTGGACCCCGGTTATAAAATGACAACTGAAAAAATACTTAATGCTTCTCAAAAAAAATATAGAAAACGAAATAGGTACCAACATAGGTGGAAATTAATATTTACAGACCCGTAAAAGTGTGAAGGTAATGTGTGATAACGATTTTTTTTCACAAAAAACACAATTTAAAAATAATATTGTGTTAACTTATAACATGAAAGCAAGAAAAAATGCGGTATAACATTTAAAATATAAAATAAAATTTAATTTTATCATATTACTGTTTATTTTGTAAAACTCCATCTTATATTGTAAATCAAAAAATAAAATGATAGAGTTAAACACTGTTGCTTTCACTTGTATAAATTTTTATTTTGGCAGAGGCCTTTCGGACTTAGTCCATCGTCAGTGCCGTCAACTTAGAAACTGTTTCAAGTTGACGGCACTGACGATGGACTAAGTCCGAAAGGCCTCTGCCAAAATAAAAATTTATAAAAGTGACAGTAACAGTGTTTTACTCTATCATTTTAATATTAATAAAAATGAACTTTCATAAGGTTACCACCGAAAAAATAGAATACATAAAAATTAAAACTTTGTAGAATTATACGATGTACCTACTTTTATTGGAACTCATTGAGATGATAGGCCCCAATGGTGACCAGGTTTCGACATAATATTATTTCTACGTCATACGAACCTGACAAAAATGTTATTTATTTTTTTTATTTATTTATTCATTCTTTACTGTTCATTGATAACAAACAATTACATAAAAGGTAAACATTCAAGTTAGATACAATCAATATACAGAGGGCGAGTTTATCCCAAGGCGCGATCTCTTCCAACTAACCCAAAGGTGTAAAAAAAAATAAACACCAAATCACAATAGTAAAAAAAACAAATCAATTAATAAAAAACAAAAAAGAAACATTATTATTCTCTATGTATGTATATTATACCCTGATTGTATACAATGCAATGTGTCTTTATGAGTACAAGCTAATGGTAATGAAAAGATTTTTGCATATACAAATAACAACTATAGGTATCTATGTTTACTACCTATATGATCTTGTGAAAGAAAACCAATTGACAAAAATCATTGTAATCAGAAAAAAGTGTTTTGTAATAAGTACCTACCTTGTTGAAAAATATTCTATCCATATAAATCATCGATGAAGACTCCATCATATTGATTGTTGTGAAAATCAAACAAATGAACGCTTACCTGAAACAAATGAAATAACAATGTTCATTATTGTTAAAATAAAACCTTGCTGTAATAATTTTACCACAAGTGGGGTTTCCAGTAGGTACACTTTATTCCAGTTTATTTATTTAAAATTTACGAAATCTTCTCCATGCCAGAAAAAAATTAAGACATTCATGATGAGTGGCATAATTCATTATTGCTAAATTAAAAATGTAAGAAGTCGTATATATGAAGTTTTCGAGTGCCTGCTATTTATAGTTAAAATAAAACTAATGAAATAATATGTCAGACCTAGATTTTACTGGATATAAAAATATTTAGAGAAAAGCTTAGGATAAGAAAATAAAAATTTTCTACATAATAATATCTAAATTATTTTTAGCATAAGTGAGGATTTTTGTTTAACACATTTTATTAATAAACATTTTGTTTTCAAGTCACTTTAGTACAAGTGAGCTTCCGAGCGTATAATATTTATGTATAAACATTATACGCTCGGAAGCTCACTTGGAACAAATTATTACGAATGTATTATTTGTTGTGGTTCAATTAAAATAATAAGCTTTACTGTGGAGAACCTAGGATAATTGCAAATTGAGCGATAGTGTAACTCCATGCGAAGAAAGTATATTGTTCTAACAACTAACACTATTGATTAAGAATAATGGAGAAAAATAATTGGTACTGTGCATAAGAATTGCCAGAAGACGCTCGATATTGGATCGTTTTTTTTTCGACTCAAAATTTTATTTGAAATAGTAGGGAGAAGACGTGGAAGAGAGTATTTCGTAAACAAGTTATAGAGATGAATAGAATATGAAGTTTACATCTTGGATGCACCGTTAACCATTTCAGATTGACTCTTTCTCACCATCGTATACAAAGGGTCTGTACTCTTTGATAAATGTCTTGATTTCACAATCAGGCCACAACAATAATAATTCATGATTATATTTAGAAGTCTATTATTAGGACTAAAATGTCTGATTTCAAAACAGGTTTTGAACCTTTTGCTTAACATAGTAAATATCAATATTGTAATTCTCTACATTGTCATGAGCGACTCTGTAAAAATAAATTACTAAAGAATTAATTTATTAAAAACACGTTGTTTAAATCCACTAAAAAAATTATTGTACTTATTTATTACTGAAGATGACTATATTGAAACAAAAATAAACAAAATTTTCATACATCAAATTTTTCTGCAGTAGGTACCCGCTAAATAGCTGATCCCCCAATCTTTACCAGAAATTTTCAAGTGTTCTTAAAAATAAGGTTTATTCAATTCAATTTATTCAATTATAAACAATACCTCAAAACAGCAACTAAGGTTGCTGGTGTCAGAGGCGTGCAGTATTACAAATCTGGTAAAACAATTCATAAATTTAAATTATTTGATATTATAGTAAAATATAAGACACCAGAGCAAAGAATCACAGAACAGCAACACTATTGAAAACAAAAAACACAAAACACTATCACAAACATTGAGAAGTCATTATTAACTCTTGAATCCTCTTTCCAAACTCCTTAGGATTTTTACATTTCTTCAATTGGTCAGGCAAACTGTTATAAATCATAACAGCAGAGTACAAGAAACCATCTCGAACTTTATTTGTTCTGGGTATAATGTTTCTTATATTGTTTGAAGTCCGCGTGTTGTGTCCATGTACACTACTGTTAGTCGTCAAGCTCAAGTTTGATTTCATATGTCCGTTTTTTATCTTATGTACCTATAGTCTTGGCTTTTTCAGAAGTTATTAATTGGTTGAGAGTCATTTCTCCTGTCACTTTATATAAATCAATAGTTTTAGTTAATCTATTGAATCCATGTACGTTTTTCAATGCCTTATTCATTGTCCTCTGCATCGATTCTCTGACTCGCAGACTACAATGAGACCAGGCCACCAACCCATATGTGATATGAGGTACGATGAAAGGTTACGTATAAAATTCAGGGATTAGGTTTACCACCCATCCTCAATGTCTTAATTATTTTTTGTTGGCAAGGAGATGACATCTTGCGTGTTTATTGCATGTGTCTGGTCTGCAGGCTATCCCACTTGTGGAATGTGCCGTGATAGGATAATATTAGAGGAAGTAGTACCTATTGTAGAAACAAATTTGTGCTAAAGGCGTGGGTGTTAGACGTGCCTTATGGCAATACCTTCCAGTAAACGTAATTAAAGATTTATATTTTATTTTCATAAGTATTTATATTACAGATTTCATTGTTAAGTTCGAATATTTTCTTTTTGAAGCCTTTGATATTTATTCCTGTTTTCAAAACAAACTTGAGAAAAAATAATGTTGACTGTCCAAATATAAGAGAGAATATTTTGAATAGAAAATTATTATCTGACAACCAGACAGTAGACACTGAATGTACTGGGAGAAAATTTATTATGCTTCATAATTGGATGTTATTTTTAAACAACGCGTCAAGCCACAGTAACACGAAACTTGTATAGTCGATATTTTATTGGTACCAAACAAACGACACTAAAAAATAAACATTTTTTCATAATTGCTTCACATATGGCTACAAACTATATAAACAACAATAATGTTTAATAATATTCATTCTCTCGTATGTAGGTATGTTCGTCGTGCGTCACGCTTTCTTTTCGGGGTAAGTAAAATAAGTCGAGCGCCACTTTATTCTGTTCTTCACACACTTTTCACTTATATCACCAGTGTCGTTCAATTCTTTCTACTTGTAGGATCTGGTTTATGTGATATTGATTGCACGGCCGCATCTTTGAACACCAACCCTTTCAGCCATATAGGTATGTACCTATTTTATCTAAATCATTTCACTTTGTTCATTTTTTTCTACGATTTCACACTACAATAATTTATTAATTTTTATTATTGTTACTAACTCCGTTTCCACTCTTTAGTCTTTTCATTATAATCCTATTACGCACTGAAATGATTCAGGTATTTGATCTAGTACATTGATATGCTGAGAGAGCCCAGTAGGAACAAGGCCATGATAGGATTGCGGGTCCTGTGATCTGGGCGCCAGAGCAACAACACCAGTTTCAAATGCAAATAATGAAAACCGCCCTTTTTACCAGCGCCCTTGATATGGTCAAGGTTCGTAAAACCATCCAATATAACCACCACCAATACTGACATTAAGTTGTATGGGTTTTGTTTGATAACTAAGTATAGATATAACATAAAGTTAGGTTGATTTAGCTGCTGAAAAGTTATTTAAGTTAAAAGAATTGCTAGATGTGATCCCGGCTAGATGAACGCAAAAAGCTTAGAATAAAAGTGAGTTGAAAGTATCTAATAGGTGAAGACTTTATCCAAAGATATAATATATCCAAAAAGCTCGAAAATAAAAAGAACAATATCATGTTCAATTTTGAATTAAGATATTTTTTATTATGTAGCTTGACATATTGTTCCAAAACATCATCCAGTTTTAATATAATTTGATAATAAAGTGAATCTGAATACAGATATATACACAAAGCTTGTTCGCTTTGTGTATCCAAACATTGTGTGCGTAATTTATAAAGGAATCTTCAAATTTTGAGAATGCATTAGATATTTACAAGCGCAGAGGATTTCATTAATAAACAATATTTTAATTTATATTACATACAAAACAGGTGACCGTGCGAGGAGAAAATGGGAAAACTTTGTTTCTATGCCAAATCACGTGGTGAGAACACTAAACAGAAAAGCATGCGTGATGAATTTTTTATGCGAAGTAAGTAAATCTTCATCCTTTCTACCTGCACCGCAAAGAAGCAAAAGAAATAATATACTCGTAAGTAATTATGTACTTACACCAATCTAGTTTAAATAAGTAAAAAAAAACGTAAATTCTCCGGTAAAGAATATGTTTTTCACTCATTTCTGTATGGTTTCAAGAGTTCTGTAAAAGCTGGTATTCGTTAAACCTCTCATTTCACAAAAACATAAATCGATATTTTTTTCCTAATTCTTTATTTTCTTTTCTTCAAACATTTTGATATTGAACTTTCCCGTGATTTACCATTATCTTCTTCCCTCGGCATACTGTATATTCCCTTCCAGGGAGCATTCTTTAATTATCCTGCATCGAGCTTGAGGCCTTTTATCTGTACAAAATAAATATACCTAAGTAGGTACGTGATTTTTGTAGACAGCTGTAATATCCTTTCAGTTACTTCTTTCTCTCTTTAGTTATTAACATAACATAACATAAATAGAAAATTCACCCAGATCGAGCAAATCCCAATCTGGGATAAATCTTGTTTCATGGATACTGACACGACGATACACATTATATACAATGCACTAAACACATGTACATGAAACACCCAGACCCAGGACAAATTTTAGTTATTTTGATTATAATATTTGTGGTTTGTGTATTTGGTGCTGATAAGACCTTTTTTTCTTTGTTATTATGATTTGAGTAGTTTAGATAATACGAATAATTATGCTATTTTTATTAAGTAAATAATCACGATTCATCGTTGCAGCGTGGATAGAAAACTACCTTCGCTTATTAAAGGCTAGGTTGTTAATAGTGCCTTTGAATATGTCTTAATATGGCTTTGTTTAACGCTACCAAATCAAAAATATCCATAATCATCTCTATCTGACCTTAGGAGCACTTCTGAATAAATTGCGTTAGTTTTTTTAATTGAAATTCCTGACAATCTGGTGTTGATGTCATAAGAACAATTTATTATGAAAGAAGGTGAATCAACCCTTCTTACTACTACTACTACTACTATATCATCACGTCATATCCCACTAGTGGGGTAGCCAGCAGACTAGCTGCATATAATAAACATTCAAGCTGTCTTCTCCGTGCCAATAAAAATCAAGACATTTAGAATGGATGGCAAACCTCATCACTGAATTTAAGATGTAAAATATCTTAATTTTTCGAATACCTACCTTTTACAGGACACAGGAAAGCTTACGGAGAAGAGTGAGAGACCAATTATTTACTGGGTGCTCAATGGAATAACCCTTCATTACATCATGGCATTTCCTACAAGTGTAGTAGCTCGTAGACTAGCTGTATGCAATAAACATGCAAGCCCTCTTCTCTACGTCAACAAAAAATAAGACTTTTAGGATGAGTGGAAACCGTTTCATTTAAGACAATTAATGTCTTTATTTTTTCAAAAATCTGCCTTTTACAGGTCGCTCGAAAAAATACGGAGAAAATTGGGAGACTAATTCATTGTCGAGTGCTCAAAGGTTATATCACAATGAAAAGATGTTTAACACTTTCACTTCTGAGAAAGTAAAATCTAATTTCCGAGACCAACTTGGTCGAAACGAAAAATCGACTCAAAATAAAAAAATATCTACCAACCTATCTATGTATGTACTCACCTCTGATGTCAGAAATGTCAGAAGAGATTTTTTGTGAGCTGTTTAACTATAGGAACATATTTAGTCATATCGCAAAACATTTGCATATTTTTATAGATATTAATAATATTCAAAAATTTAATAATGCTTGGGAACGTTTGCACCGCTAGTAGATAATATAAAATCTATTATAATCGCATTATTATATTTACAAATTCTTGGCAAAGTTTTCAGGCAAAGTCGACGACTTCTGGTTGTTTTTAAAATGAAATTTATGACGACATGAGAGCGCTTCCGATTTTCAACTACTAAAATCCACCTTGTAACAAAATTGGAAATGATTTCAAAAGAATTTCATCTCTTTATAATACTACATGATAAAATTTAGAAGATTATAATAAAAATGTTTAGATGCTTACATAATATAACATTCTTTCTTCTATGTTTGCAATGCAAAACTTTTTGGGTACTGGTGCTACTTCGGATGCGAATCTCATCTAGAATATTTTCTAGAATTTTCTGTCTAGCTATGCCATCAAGCCATGCCCCATATGTGCAATAGCAAACATAACAATTTAATGTTGTTAACATAATACTGTTCTCTTCGTGCAAATAAAAAAATATATTCAGAAAAGCTGTCATTTCTTATTGAGTTGAGGAGGTTCAATCAGACTATTAACTCAAGGATATTTCACCGGTTTAGCGAGTGAAATATCTTTGAGTTGATTTAGTTCGGGGTACGGTCGTCGTGAGGCAAACTCGATTTATGTCAATTCGACATGGTTAGATGGAAGATATTACCACATAGTTTTAACCTCATCCATTTTTAGGTCGCAGGAAAATATAATGGAAGTGCGATTTCCCAAATTTGCTCCTGAACTTTGTTATTAATGGTTTTATGAAGGTCCTGGGTTCCAGATGACGGGTCTCTCGACATTAGAAGCTCTGTCATTAAAGAAGGACTTTTTGGTTCTATTGACCTCGTCCAGCATATCGGTGGATGTCTTTGTAGCTCTTTCGAAAACACAGAGCTCTAAAAACTATATACGAAATGTTTTTGATGTGGATTGATACACACCGTTTTGATAATGGCAGCATCACTCAACTATTGAGTGCAATGCCAGAAAAAGAGAGAGAGAGAGAGAGAGAGAGAGAGAGAGATGATATATAAAATTAATAAGTAAGTAAATAAATAAATCCTCGTCTAGATTACCTTTTTGATACCTATACTATTTTTTTATCTTAAGATGTTTCAATTTTGATTTTTTGGTGTCCATTCTTGGAGAAACTTTTTACGTAATCTAGAGACGTCAAATAAAGATATTAAAAGTAAATATACTGCGCAATTCATTATACATAAGTATACTCACATAAATACATACTGAGGATCTTATAAATAACATTTTTATATTTATTATGATATTTATTTCTTTTCAGCTAAATTGTTCTATAAGAATCCAAATTAATGTTTTCAAGAGTGCCAATTCGAAAATACTTGATAAAAGTCTAGACAAGATGCTTGTCAGGAGTAGCTCCCATGTGCTTTATACTTTTATTCATAGTCATATGTTTTAGAATGACTGATGTTATTTGTTCTGAGTTTTCGATAGTCCACCAAACTGGTTGAAAACCTTATTGTAGCATGTCTTGGAATATTAGAAAAACGGTTTATGGAACTGGAGATTCGACACAGTATTCTCTCAAATAAAAATAATTTTTCTTACATGATATATATCCATATTCGTATATCTTAGTTTATAAATAACTTTCTTTAATATTTTTTTTTGTCATATTCATACTCATCAACTCTATGACCCAGAATGGTGATGTATCATTTCAAATATCCCCTCCTTAGTATATTACCTATTATCAAATGCTGCTCTCACTTACTTTCCAGTCAGTTAGATCCGTACCCTACTTATTTAGTCTAGGCAGCCTGCCAATAATGCCATCAATGTATCCAAGCTTTGTAATACTAAAAATATTGAATCTCATACCTTTTTAGTCGATTGGATTAAGTAGACCCTTCAGTTTAAGTTTTTTTTTTCAAGAAGTTTTAGTTTGAAAACAATATTGCTTCTCGTCTTGTCGACATAATAATATATGAAATCGGTGATTGCTACGATAATCTGAAATATTGGTGCTTATTATGTACATATCTGGTACGCCTTGTTCGTAGTCTATTTAGTTTGGGCCATTGTTTGCACGGCAGGTCGAACCCGGCATTCGTTCAGAGGGATCGGTGACTAAATAACCATTCATCACGCCTGTCTGCAGTCCTCTAAATTCATTCCTCCATAATATTTGATTCGTGAAAGAATAATCCAGATTAGTGGCTGAGAGGAATGGTGTGCGGAGACGTGGACGTCCGAGGATTAAATGGCAATATCATTTAAATCAAATCTTACAGGACGGTCATGTGTTGAGCACATGAACAGGAGAACATGCATGAGTAATTGTATGACAGTGATGGAAGCGAAAGATGTATGTGTAGAAGGAAGTGGTGCTCGATCCTCTTTGCCTACCCCGCGAGGGAAGCGGCGTGATGGTATGTATTTTTGTTAGAATAATGGCAGATATCTCTACAAACGTGTTATAGACTAACTGCCTATAATAAACATACAGAAGTCCTCAAATTCAGATAATTAGAATTATTATTTTAATTCCTGAATAATTTTTGCCTTTTTCAGGACACAAGAAAACTTAAATTGTGGGCGATCTATTTCAGGTGAAATTTAAGATAATCAGCTATCATTCTAATATTTGGTTCACTTTAGATAAATAAGAAAGTTATTTGAAATTAATTATGAAATTCAAATAATAAAGACTCATCCTCTCACGTTAAAGCGATTCAAAAGACGAAAAAGTAATATATTATTATTATGTGTTTTACCTTTCGGTTTTTGAGCTTTAAAAGCTGTGTGCTTTAAATACGTAAATGCATTTTATGATTTGGATCTAAGTACTACTCGTGGTGATACTAAGTACCTATCTCATTTTCTGTAAGCTTCATACATGTAGCTAATGATTATTTTAGCTGAAATACTTGTATGTTTTCCTGAAAGATAATATTTCAGTTGTTTCAAATGTAGATAAGTAAGCATAGTGCACTATAATAGTTTCAAAGTAACTACTACTTCCAAAGCAGGGAAAAGTATATTACTTACCCACCTCATAATGCTTTGGAACTTTTATAAGATTCTACCTGATATATTTATATAATACGTAGTTACATAACACGAAAAACCTGAAAATGTAGTGATTTTAAAGATTGCAACGAGAAAGTTACGCGAATATCTTAGACCTTTTATTTTTATTCCATTCGAATACCAATATATAATATAATTCATAATATTTTTAATAATAATGAAACATGTCACCCACGGGTTAAAGTTCTGTACCTATCTTAACTGCTTGCAGAAAATAATTGACCATCGAACCAATAGTGAGGTAAAGGAAATTTTTTGTTAAAGGTATATGTATAGTTTACCTTGAAATATTCTTTCACTAGATATCATCACAGGAACTTTAGTTCTAGAGGTTCTTTTATATTATCTAAAGTAAAGAAGAGAAGCTTTATTTACTGAAAAAGATAGCATATACGTTTACTGATACTTGAAAAAAGGAGATTTATGATGGGTTTTGTGACAGAAAGAAGTATATGAGACGTCAAATATTATTACGTAAAAAAATATTAAAGCCTTCACATAATCCGTTTTTTATTAAAAACCGTGCCATGAATAAAAACTTATTCAAAGCGTTGAACTAAGAAACAATATGCTTAATACCCTGTAAATATTGCGAGAATATATCGCAAATAAATAATTGAGTTCGTTTGCAAATATAATCAAATATCTAGCTTTTCATCTTATTTGCTCTGTCAACGCTTTTTTCTGGATTACAATATGGAAAAAATCTTCTTGGTTTAAACAATTTTTTAATCAACAATCGAAAATTTCAAAGCTTCTTTGCTTCATGACACTTGTTCAGTTTAAATGTAGATGATTTTTAAAAGAAAAATATACGGAAATTGAAATATGTAGGTATATAATAAATTAAATGTCAAATAATACCTCATGTACGAGAAGGTACGCACCCTTGTGCATTTATGAAAAAAATGCCTCGTCAAAATCTTTGTTTTCAATTTATCATTGTATTGATTATCCTGTGGATATATGTATATCCCGTATATCCCGTGGAGCACCCGGTAAAGAATTGGTCTCCCACTCATCTCCGTAAGTTTTCGAGTGTCCTGTAAAAGGCAGGTGTTCGAAAAAATTAAGACATTATATATCTTAAATTCAGCGATGAGGTTTGCCACCCATCCTGAATGTCTTGTTTTTATATTGGCACGAAGAGGACAGTTTGCATGTTTCTTACATGCAGCTGATCTGCTGGCTACCCCACTTGTGGGATATGCCGTGATCGTATAGTAGTAGTAGTAGTAGATTACGAAATTATTGGGAAGACGGGGAGTTGGCAGAAAGCAGGTGTCCTGGCTGCGCAACATTAGGGAGTGGACCGGGATCCGGACAGTAGATGACCTGTTCAGAGCAGCACAGGACAGGGAGGTTTTCGCCGGAGTGGTCGCCAACGTCGAGGGGACCTGATATGGCACAGAAAGAAGAATAAGATTGATTACGAATAATTAAGACAAAATATTTTTACTGGATTTCCGCACTCTATTTAATTACATAAATGAAGAAAACAGAAATTGGAGAAAAGCAACACTAAAGACATCGTAAGATAGAGTTGAAAAAGGTACGATTCTGGAGAGACCATGTCGATCGATAACTGAAAACATTATCGTGCGTGTAGCTGTAAAGGAGACACCAGTCGGTTCAGAATAATTTAACAGATAAATAATATTTTTGAAGAATTTATTTTTCTAATGGATATTTTCTTTTTATCATGATTTAAACTCAGGGTTAAAATTCTAGTATAACTATAAAGCACTAAGTAACCTTTAGAACCCTTTTTGTTGAAATATCTTAGGGTCAACAGAATTCTTTATAATACATAGGTATATTCAGAATAATATCTACAAACAAACAACATCAATTCAAATACATGTTAAGTATAATGGGACAAGATGGATGGATGCCAAAAATCACTTTATCAAAGATTCGCCTTGAATAAACCAAGTTTTCCACAATAGCGCCTTGATCCATAGAAATATTTATTACACATACAAAATAATATTGTAGCTTATAGTTTTCTATGTAAACTTTTAGTAAAGTTGATTGATAGTAGATTGCCTTCAAAAGTGAGAATGTATAAAAACGTGAATTTTATCGATAGTTTTGATTTTTTTTCATTTCCTTGGATAAACTAGGTTATTGTTATTTATAGTTTTGATAGAAGAGTAGTAGAAATCTATAATATCGGATAAATTGAAATAAGCGATTCGTTCTACTATAAACTTTAGTCTTAACTTCTTAGGTCATTATTAATCTGAATGATTTACAACTATCCTCCCGATTGTGTATGGAAGTATAAATGTGTGTGTCGGGCGAATTGAATGTTCATTATGAGTAGTTTAGTAAAAACTTTAGAAAAAACAGTGTAGAATATTGGAGATATTCGGAATTTTAATTTTATTCTACTGAGATTTCAAACACTCATGGATAAATTTTCTTTCTACCTTTTTACTACGCAATACTGTAGACACATTATGAAAAAAGAATCAGAAAAATTAGAAAATCTCATGATTGTAGGAAGTATCAAGGGGAGAAAATCTCGTGGACATGTACTAAGTACAGTAATATGATTCAGAAAACAACAGGATCTTCGGTTCCGGATGCTTTACGCATGAATCAGGACAGACGCAATCAGAGAAAAATTACTAAGAGGATCTATTGCTACCACAATCCTTGGTAGGACAAGGAAAAATGGACGACAGAGAGATATGTTAAATTCAAATTGACAAAAAAAGTTCAAAACATTTGTTCAGAATAAATTTTTCCAAATATTTTTAAATCTAGGAAAAGAAATAAAATGATAAAATTTCACAATAAAAAATATATTAATGTTCACGTAGTAAATGTACCTACTGATAAATCGCAGTATCTCGAAGACCATAAAAACTTCTGATAAAAGCTTAAAATAAAGAAAACAATACCTGACGGTTGTTGTACGTGTTGAAAAAAGGACACAATATCGTCTTAGCTTTAAGAAATTCTTCGTCTTGTCGGTGCTGATTACACATTTCGGAAACTAATAAAAACGCCCAAATTCACTGAACCTTTTTACGATCGTAAAATATACTAGTGGGATCCCACACTCATTCTATGTACTGGAGATCGATAAAAAAATGTCCAACTATCATCATCTTTACTATATACATACTAGACATTATTCTAGCCAACAGTCTTAAGATATGTTTTCAAATAATATTTAAAAGATGGTTCTGGGTTTCAAATAAATGTTATAAAAGTTCCCAAAGTCAAGCTTTTTTCATGGTAGTAGAAAATTTAATAAGTCATTTCACTAGACATTGTTTCGTAAACTAATTTACATATCCAAGTATTCATTTTATTTATTTTTTTTAGATTGCGAAGTATACATTACAATATGTTTCAATTATCAAAGTTACGAATATAATTTTGTTTTTCTGTTTAATAAATCTCGCAAATTTAATACGTTATATCCAAATCTAAGTATACAATTCTTCATATTTACTTTATCTACTCAAAACCAAATTAAAATCCAAATTCTACACAAAATGTTGCGCAAAAATTAAGTGTTGAACTCTGTTTTTCTTTTTTTCTGTCAGTCACAATTAATGTCATCGGAAAAACAGATAAGACTTCGTTCGAAAACTCTTATTTTTTTTCAAACCAGATAAATTTTAGTTTATAATATTTTTCATATGCGTACCTACCGGACGATGAATAATGTTACAATAATGGTGTCCATATCCTCATTTTATGTAAAATGTATGATAATACCTGCGACTGCTTCTCTATACAAATACTTAAATTATGTAAACATACAGAGTGGTCAAATCTATATTTATGATTTAGGGGGACCTTCGGGGAACATTAAATCTTTAATAAATATAGAGTAATTTATGTTTGATTCACATTGTATAACAAAAAGTGCAATAAATATTCGGATGCAAACTGACCAAAAACTCTTTAATATTTGATACATTAATTTGACCCCAAAATGTCTTGTTTTATTTATCGATTTTAATCTTAATCGTATAATGGTCGTTACAATGCCTACATCAAATACAATAGGCGAGTATTTAACACAATCTCCTTGTTATCGAAGGTTAGTGGGTTCGAATCTTGGATTGAATTGAAATTTTTTGTCCATTATCAGAATGGGATCGAAGAGAATGATTTATTTAGAATGGTTTAAAGATCTGAATAACAATATAACAAGTTATTTTTGAACATAGTAATAATAATACACTTTATTGCAATATACTTGAGACTGACCGGGAACACCATCGTTGATGAAGGTCAAAATAAACTTTATTGTACAAAATATTTAAACAAAAATAATTAGATTACAACATGGTACCTATATACAAATATTTTGCACAATGGGTGAGTTTATCGCAGGGCCGCAATATCTTCCAACTAACCCAATAAAATAAAATTCATACTATAAAGCCTTTGTTCTACTACTGCTATATTATTACAACATATCACACAAGTGAGGAAACTAGCAGACATGCTGTATATAATAAACACGCTAGCTGTTCTCTCTGTACCAACAAAAAATAAAACATTTAAGATGGGTGGTAACCTTATCGCTTAATACCAAATTTTGCATGTTTCAATAGGGGGTTCCCTGTAAAGAATTTGTCTCCCACTCCGTAAGTTTTCGATTGTCCTGTAAAAGGCAGGTGTTCAAAAAATTAAGACATTTTACACCTGAAATTCAGCGATGAGGTTTGCCACCTATCTTGAATGTCTTGATTTAATATATGACACGGAGAGGACAGCTTGCGTGTTTATTATACGCAAATGATCTGCTGGCTTCCCCACTTGTGGAATATGCCGTGATGGTATAGTAGTACTATGTTTCAATATTGTCGAACATTTGCCTTTCAACGTCGTGGGAAACCAATTATTTGCCAGGTGCTTCACAGTATGCTACAGAATAATATATTTTTCAATCTAGGTACTACTTAATTATTATAAGTTTTCATTTTTTGCAGACAGGTAAATACTATCTACCGTGATTGAGTTAACGGATATTTTCAATGAAAATATTATTTTATTAACGTCATTTTTAAATTATTACATTTTTTCACTTTCAGTTAAAGAGTATGAGTTAATTACGCTTACAATTTAAAGCAAGCAAAAAAAATAATAATAAAATCCCTAAAGGCCTTTTACGCTTTAAGAGCTTATGTCTGAAATAATATTTGGTAGAGGAAAAGCTCCCTCGGTAGCTTAGTGGTTAAAAAGTCTTTTAGAGATTTTTTTTCACGTAAGATCTTACTTATGATGCTTAAAATAAACACATTTATCATTTTATTTAACAAACTTCTAAGAACAATAAATAATTGAATGAAATTTGCACTGCCTCAGATCAGACATAGTTCTAGTTCAGTTTGATGTTGTTGTAAAAAATAAATTAAATGAAAATGTAAATAATACGTTACATTTCATATTGATTTGTTACGATACTGCAAGCCTGAAATAATAAACATATTAATTGCAAAAAAATTCTTGATATTTTGACTACAAGACTTGGAAATTTCAAGAGAGGTATATCCAGGTAGTTGATTGAGTCTATTCCAATCATCAGATTTTACTTGCATGATTAATTTTATATTCCTACGTACTTTCTGTTTTTTTTTCAATTTCAGTTATTATTTTGTTCTTCTTGTTTTTTGTTATTGCTGATGATTTTACATGGTTTTACTTGTATGATTAAATTTACATACAAATTTATTTATATTTATTAATGCCGATGTCTTTACCTATGTGATTGATTTTACATATATCTATACACAACCAATTTTCAAAAGTTCTTTTATTCTTGTTGTACCTATTTTTAGAATTTGTAATTCATCAATTTGACATTTATGTACGTACCTACATGTTTTTGTTACCGTAAATTTATTTGATGTTTTGTATTTACTGTATTGGTAATGTGGAGAGTCTTGATTGGTTTACGTATTATAAATCTTATAATATAATTATTATATTAAATATATTGTGAGATAAACTGTGTGAATCTGTTACAATAAAAAAAATCTTAATTATTGTTATAAACCCAAATACAGCTTTACACACCTTTCACAGTAAGCTAAAAGCTTGTGTCGTGAAAAAGGATTTTGCTGGTAGCTGGGATCGAACCGCTCACTTCTTATTCATGTTACCGAGACTCTGCCTCCAGGCTACCAATACTTTGACAATATAGTAAAAATCAAATTATGAAAAATCTGCTGCAAAACCAATTAACAATCACCTATGGAAGCAAATCGAACACTTCTCTATTTACAGGCGCCCTTGAGACAGTTTGAATACCTACTGTAAAACAACGCCAAGAATGAAGCCAACTATCAAAATTGTAATTGTATTTTGTTAAAATGATTGTTTATGTACATAAATTTTGTTACTAAGCACGAAATAAAAAGGAATGTTTAAGTTTTGCTGAAAACGTAAGTCATTTTTTCTTTAACCTTTCCCTTACGGCCGCAAAAAAATCCACGCGCTCCGGTGATGTACACTCAGTGTACATTATTGAATTACTTGTTTTTTTAGTCATAAAAATGGAATATTTTACATTTTTTTGCTTTTACCAGCAATTATAAAGATTGTATCTACATATAAATGTGAATATATGTATCAAATATTATATTATAAGGACTGAAAAATGGAAAAAAACATCGGAACATGCAAAATAATGATCGTCATAAATTTGAGTAACAATCCACACGTCCGTCCGGCGTCTAGAACAGCAGCAAACTAATGAAAGAATGAGACGACACGAGTGCAGTGCGTAATGATCTACTGCGCAGCGTTCTTCAACGGATAATATTTGCGACAACGACAAGGTGTTTCAAATAAAATATAATATTTTATATATACGACATGAAATTAATATTAAATTTATTATTAAATTACACAATCAGTTAGAAATATGATCACATGTAATAAATACGGTATTTAATGTACATGTACTTAAAATTATTATTTTTTATAACAGAATTAAAAATAAACATAATACGATATAACCGTGAACATTTTTGAACATACATAATGCTTAGATACGAAGTTATTAATCAAGAGGTAAATAAAACCTAATAAATATTATTGATCTTATGCATACCTACACTTAATGATAAATATGTCAATCTCTAAAAGTCAACAGAATAATATGGATGTACCTAACTAAACATTATCATACACAAGTAAGAAAACAAAATTATAAACAAATACATAAATAATTCATAAGTTTCGCACATCAAAATTATTGTGTAAGTGCCTACCTAAATGGAAATAAAATATTTTAATTTAAAATAACATAAAATATATTATCAATGAGCGCAATGTAGCAAAAAAATAAAATAAAACAATAATGGAAATATTTTTGATAAAATAACAAATAAATAAATAAAAAAATATTCCTTACACAAGCATTAGGATGCTTAAAAGGAGTGGAGTATATTGTCTAAAATGTGTTTATATGTGAAATGTTGATTTATGATTACATGTTTAAAATTTAAATAACATTAAAAGTAAATAAATATTTATCGGAATTAGGGATCACAAATACTTTATTATCACTCTGTAGACAACACTAACATACCAAGGATACGAAATGACTCACGCACACAGCTAATGTGTCGCCAGGAGTACAACGAAGATGAGCCGCGGTGTCAAAATGTTGTACTAAAAATTACATACCTAAAATACAGTTTGAGTCGATCATAGCGCCAGGATTATTCATCATGTTCATTAAAGTATGTTATACACATTTTCGCGCCATAAATACAAATATGCATACGACAAATTTTCGCCGGATTCAACTACAAAATATTTTATTGTGTCGCAACCAATAAATATTTTTATTTCGCGATTCTTTTATTCAATTAACAAATATATGACGGAGGATTAGCTAAAATATCATAAATGGGATTAGCGTATTTACGAAGATATTCACACAATAAGGGGCAATGTCAACGTAGTGTACATCACAGGACAGCGAAAGTTAAATGAGTAAATAAACAAATAGATTATAATATCAATGACAATAACAATTATATTTGCATTAAATTTGTTTGAAACAAACACGCTCGTTTTATAATCTTCGGAATTATAAAACCTGTATGCTCACTTACATTTTTCTGTTTTCATAGGAGTTTTTCGATACATGACAAAGTATGAAAACCAACAAAGTGTTGATAATACTACATCAAAGTATTGTAGTTACAGTTTCTATAGTACCTTCTATAAGGCGCCGGACATTTGACCTCAGTTATCGTAACTATTCCGCCATTTTGAGCAAGATCATCACGTGTTTAAAACAAAATGGTGTCGGGTTGGGAGCAATAAGTTTACCACTTTCCGCCACCGAAAACTAAAATGATAATATCTATAGATTATAATATTGCATATACTAAATATTATTTTATGTACTACCTATATCATATTATACTTAGGTTTTCTCAGTTTTCCCCTTTATGAAATATCCCATCCTAAACCATAATATACAACTTTACTTCAGAAGGGTTTGTTTACTATGTATTACTATCTCAAACTAGTTTAATAAGCACCCGGGAGCTTCGTTTACTAATATGTGATGAAAATCCGCGAGCTATAAAAAATATTTTAGCAGCTCCCCTTTGTTGCTGGAATTTACAAAATTCGATTTTACTAACTTGTGCACGCTTCAATAGAGGCACCACCTAGTTACAAATTTATGATATAGATTTATTTTGAAAACGTTTCATGATTTTGCCGGTAGCCTGATTGTAAAGACCCAGACATTCCATCCAGATATCTCCGGTTTGATTCCTGCCGTTGAGGATCTACTCCAATTACAAAATGCATGCAATTTTTAAATTGTGGTATTGTAACTATTGAGCTTATTTCTAAGTCAAATTCACATTTGAACTACACGTAGGTACCTACAATCACGTCATTTTCCACATGCAGGGTAGCCAGCGATCTAAATGAATATGATAAATATGCAAATCTTCCTATTTGTGGCAATCAAAGTTTAAAATATTGGAATTGGTGGTATACCTCATTACTGAGTTAAAGATGCCAATTTTCTTATACGTGATGTGTTAGGAATACCTGTATTTTATAGGACACATGAAAACTCCACAAAAAAGAGTGGACCTCGGAGGCTCTACGGTATTTACCCATTTTTAAATAGTATCATGTTATTTGATATTATGTACGTTGATAATTTTCGTTTCGAATACATGAAATTTTATTTATACACATAGGTATCTAGACAATTGCCTATATCGAAACATTCCGTTGTTAGTTCCTACAGTGATATACATCATTATTATATACCTACACACGCATGGCCAAATATAATAAATGTGCCTTGAAAAATGTTTTCCTAATAAATTACAAAGTAAGCGCAAGAGATAGATAGAGAATGAAAGAAAGAGAGAAAAGAGTAACAAATCACTCGGCACCGAATGCTTTTGCCTAATAAAAATATAAAATAATATATTATAATGGCAGTGACGGGGCAAAGATTTCAATGTGCTCTCTTCAAGAATCCGAATTACGGGGCTTTAATCAGTTTACATTTTTTTTTATATTTCATTAAGTTTAATTATCGACCGACGGTTCTTGGTGGAAGTTCATATTAATAATTTTAAAATGAAACACGATATATAGTTATTCCACTATTAACTTAATTTATTTTTGCAACCTTATATCATGTTTCATTTTAAAAATTACTCACATATTTCGATTGGAAGACCATGTTTTCTCATTGTTACAAAATCTAATTGAAAGAATTGAGAAAGGTTCTCAACGCATACGAATTGGGTTAGGTTGGACATTTGGTTAGTTGAATGCAATCGTGCCTCTGCATCTATATTGATTGCATGATTATATTTAGTATATAAATTACCATTTATTAAAATTGCGGGAAGTGAGAAAAGGTTGTCCGCTTAGAGAAAAAAACCGTCTGTTTGACTATTCTAATATCGACGATCTCAATGTTACGAGAATGTTTCTACTTTTTAATTGTATTTATTATTTTGATGTTTATAACTCGATTGATTGGACTTTCACAAAGTTTTCACACACAGGTAAATCTCCTTTCAATGGCGCCTCCGGTGTGGTTATAAAAAATACTTAGTTACAGCGGTAATCAATGGGTTTTCTTCATATCTGTATAAAATATACGTCAATGCCTTTTAGATAAATATTAGTGTGTGATGTATGTATGATAAAACTATTGTTATTCTAGCCTTTGTAAATTTTGTTTATATAGCACATATCTACATATATAAGAAATCCTCGTCATTGGTTTGTACTTATCTATTAAACAAAATGTCCAATAAAAGAAAACAAATCTCCGTGAATACTGACAGTGCTAAATTGTATGTAATTGTATGTATAAAGATTTTACTCGATCATTCATTCGCGTTTCAATGCTCCACTCGGGATTATTTTAAGTGAAACCGGGTAGCCTTAATGTTCATAATAATAATTTAATTGGCAAAAAGAGAAGAATATAGATCTCATTGGCAAAAAGAGGAGAATAAGAATATAGAAGAATTAGAAATTTCTGATGAACACGAAATCTATGAAGAGACCAAGTGCTTGCATTATAAGGGCTTAAAGATAAGTTAACTAAATATGTACCTAAATGAAATAAAAAAATACATACCCATTGAAATTGGACCGACAATCATAATGTGAATCCAGACATGGTATTGATGATGTCCACAGTGTGAATCCATGGTTTTCATAACTGGAGACACGGGTTGGAGTTAGAATGGAAATAGAATGAAGCATCTAGTTATGAAAAAAATATCAGATGCCATATTAAGGGTGGGCTATAGCGCCAGAATATTTTGCTAATGGGCTGTACTACAGATTTCTCCCTCCGCGCGGTCTTCATCTTCCCTTTCCCCGCAGTTGTTTCCCGAAATAGGGTGTAAAATCAAACAAACAGAAATCATGTTCGAATCCCGTAAGAATACGTCGTATGTTAGTTATTGCGAATAGGCTATACATCTTTCTCTCTTGCACCATGCCACACTTCATTGTATCGCATTATTTTACAACTTAGTCAGTAATAACAATAGATATAGGTAAGTTGACTACCTATATAACAATAGGCTTTTATTGAATGATTCTATTCAAAATAATTATAAGATAGGCATCAACATTAATATAATCTTTACATTATCTACCTAATCAGGATAATATTGTCATTGAAACACATTGACAGTGACACTGAGAAAATAATTATAACCATCATTATCTCAAAACATGTTGCAAACACAATTTGGTATATGTACCTATGCAAAATTATTTAAATTTACAAGTTTATTATAATCATTATACAATATTGTAGTACCCCTTCCTGCTGTATGGTTTAAAAATAAATAGTGATGAATAGAAAATAGAAGTGAAATGGGTTTAAAAATTTGAACTGAAAAGGGATATGCTTTAAACTTTTCCTTCTTCTGTGGAGATTTAAAAAAAAAACATGATTATTTAATATATTTTCTATGTTTGTAATAATTAATCAATTTGAGGCAAGAAAAACATAATACGAAAATATTTTCAAGCTTTTTTTACATTAGGTACATAGTTGAAAAAGAAATGTAAGCATAAGCTCAAAGTAAATTATAAAATGAATTATTAGCCGAAAATGTACAAAAAGTTGTTTTGTAGGAACATTGTTAAATTACAATGTAAGCAAGTTTGGTAAAGGTAAAAGAAATTTACATAAGGTTATGTATTTTAATACAGTTGTTTACTGTTTCGAGTAATTTTTCAATCTACGCACTGGCTTAATTAACTCAATAAATAAAATTTTGTACATAGGTATAAACACTTTTCCATATATAGTAAGCATATAATTTTTTTTATGAATTTTGAACATTACATTTATAGCTGGTCTGCTGGCTGCCCCACTTGTGGGATATGCCGTGATGGTATAGATATAGACATTTATAGTCGTACAATAATGAATTTATAAAAAAAATCTTTTGAAAAACGAAGAAAATATTGAAATAGGTAATTGTTTTAAAGTGTGATTTTGTTGATAGTCTGGAGGTAGTCTTGGCTTCACGCACAGGAGTTTCTGGCATCCCAAGTTTCGGGAAACTCCCTTTTTATGATACATGTTTTAAGCTTACTGTGAAAAGTATACGAAGTTGTATTTGGGTTTATAACCAGATAGGTACTTACATCCAAATAAATCTTAAAAAAATAAAGGAGTAACTTTGCAATATTCACAAAGTGGGTTAGTTGGAAGAGATCATGCCTCTGCGCTAAACTCGCCCTCTGTGTATTGGTTATATTTAATTTGAATGTATTTACTCTATACTCATCTTGAGACTACCACAGGATAATATGATCAAAAGGACAATGGACATAGAAGTAGGACCCAGAAGACCAGGCAGACCAGTGACCACCTGGATGACCACAACTGCCAGGGACCTGAAGGAGGTAAAGTTGCGCTCGGAGAACGCAGGGGACCGGAAAACTTGAGAATTGGAGAGCCGACCCCAAGTAAATGGGATAAAGGCGAGGGCGAAGAAGAAGAATGCATTTACTGAATAAAATTTTATGTATGATGTACAAAAAACAGACATATGTAAATATTAATTACTTGCTGATAATATAACTACTACGACTTTAGCCATCAAAGACTTGGCTGGCAATCCAATACCCAAGATTGAAAAAAATGATGATCTATCGTTTCAGAGATCATGGCTGAAAAGTACACAATGCTAGAGATATGCGTGATTTCAATTTAAAGGGAAAACTTATAAATTACTTAAAAAGGTTCCTTGCAAACAAGGTTAAAGTGTTTTCATAATTTTGCTAGAATTGTTAATTAATTTACTATCTTCATTGAAGAAACTGTAAGATTTCATCAGTTTCAGGGCGAAAACTTTTAAATAGTTTACAAAGTATCATAGTGGTAGGTGACTGTATTTTGTCCATATGCTTTTACCCTTTAATTTCAAAGAGAAACATATTTACTTTTCTTGGAAACGTACTTATCTCACAAAAGGAATTTGAGAAAGTGCCTATGTTTTAATGCGACGTGTATTGATTGTGTGTTGAGTTAAGAGTCGGCGTTAACTCAATAAAAAGAAAAATGGCCAAAGTTTTTAATTTTCTTATAAGGCTTACTCCATCAACGTATAGGCGTGGTTGTATGAGAAACTGTTTAAATATGGACGAAGTGAAACAATATTATTGAGAATAGAAAACGGCGTCCTTTCCTCTTTGCTCACCATACTTTGGATACGGCGTGAGGGTATAGTATACTATAAATAATAGTTTCCATTAAAAATTACTTGCGGAAACCTATCGGCTTTTAAAGGTTTTAACCGTAAAGTAATTATAAACGCATTTTAATATTATGAAACTTTGTCAAATGCAGGTTGTGGGTTCGCAAATAATAATAATAATAATAATAATATTGGCGATCATAGCGAACGTAAGCTCATTAGAGAAGAAAGTTGTGATGGAAATAAACTTCACCTCTCAACGCTCCTAACGGGAGCACAGGGGTAAACTTAATGATAATATAATTTGGAAAAGTTTGGAAGAGTCCTTTATCAAGCAGTGGAAAGATGACTGGCTAGGAAATAAAAGAGAAACCATGATGGCATATTCCATAAGCGAAAATAGCAGCTAGCGAACTAATTGCACGCTTTGAAAATATACAGTGTCCTGTCTACATTCAGTATGAGTTGCAAAAATCATTACGTAAGTTGTGATTTAATGAAGTATAATTTATCGACCGACGTCTCTTGGTGGAAGCTCATTTTTTTTATGAAACACAATTTATAGTTATTCCAACATTGACTTTATATATTTTTGCGAGCCGGCTTTCAAGAGATTAAGCCGGCCTTTAAGCTCTTGAAAGCCGGCTCGCAAAAATAAATAAAGTCAATAGTGGAATAACTATATATCGTGTTTCATTTCAAAAATTGTTATTTATTGCTTTATATGTAAGGTTTTATCAATACATGTGTTTGTATTGCACTCCAAAGTTACTCAAGTTGAGAGAACTATTCATTATCAGGGACTCCACAGAAAATTTGTTTCTACGTATTCAGCGACACAATCAATTTGGGAGCTACCGACATCGATGAAAGAGCGGTAAAGAAGTGACATTAGTTTCTAGATTGAAAATTAAAGACAGGAAAAGAAAGTCGCAAGTTATATGTAGATCTGCTTACGACAAAAGTAGAAAAGTAAGTCCTTCTAAATGATGGTTTGAAGACATTATAAGAAGGGCTTACAAACTACGATCCACAGCCCAAACCCTCTTTTAATAAATTTTACTAACCTTCTAAAATATTTTTTTGACAAAACCGAATATTGGTAATTGTGAAGTATGTATTTTTAAATTCCTTTACCTACCTTTTCAGCAAATCGGCAGCGAAGAAGAGGATATAAATTCTGAGTATTAGGAAAATCATCAAATTTGAGAAACAGAAACTTAAAACGAAAAAAATCCATACTCTTAAATCAAGTAAAATTAAAGTTTTGGCTCTTGGAACTAAACTGATAATCATTATAGCCCTGAGGCTGGAAAATTTGGAAAAACGCTGGCAATGAATTTTGAAAAGCATAGGACATAATTATATATTGGATATTCTTGGAAAATAAAGTGGAGGTTTATTCAGAAATGGACAGGAATATCTGAACAGAAAATCTTATAATTTAAGAAAAAACGTATTAAAGAAATAAGAACCATACGCAATATGATTTTGCTAACCTAGTACAATAAATAATCAAGTCTGTTTATTCAAAAAAAATCATAGTAATAAATAATCACAGATTTAGTATAAAAATACTCAAAATGAATTTCATACTATCTATAATCTATCGAATTTTTTTAAAAATTGGCCTTAATATTTATTTTTAATCCACATTTTTTTATTCGGAAAGCAAGATTTAATATTATGATATCAATATTATTTCGAGAAAAGAAAAAAAACTACGTCATTTTACATCATAAATCATCATTTACACGATAATCATTTTCACAGAGGTGTATAAAATCAATCAATCACACAAATTTCATACCAACTTACTACCTCTAATCACCTGAATTTATTTTTTCCTCTCCTAGGTACTTATACATCTTATATCTGTACTTCCTTAATATTCTAGATTTTTTACGATTGAATTATAATATCTTTTCCATGCGCTGCAGCAGTAAAAGAAATATTTTTCAGTTCAAATATTTTGAGTTCGTCGGTAACCTGGAGGTAGAGTCTCGGCCTCGTGAACAAGGGGTCAGTGGTTCGATCCCAGGTGCTGGCAAACTCTCCTTTCACGGCACAAGCTTTAAGCTGAGAGTGAAATGTGTATTAGGTTAAATTTGGGTTTATATATAACAAAACCCAGTTAAATCTTTAAAAAAAAATCTGAAGCCCTTAAGTTAATATAGTTAGAAGAGATTGCTGTAATAAACCCGCCTTTAGGCATTTAACCATTTCACTTTACAATTGTTTTATATTTTAATTGCAAAAGGTCTATTATGTTACTTTCCTTATCGTAAAATTTTATTAATACGTAATATTTAGCCTACAAAAAAGCTAAAATTTCAAAGAATAGCGAGTTTTTTTTATGAAGATCCATCATAAATGCAAGACGTATAGAAAATAAAGATACTTTTTGAACTTCTTGCTGTAAAAGTTTTACACTTTAAATGAATAGTTTATTATTTTTACAAAAGTGAGCTGACAATATTATATTAAAATGTCTTAAAATAGCTTAGATAATAAGGATATTAGATTTCAATTAGAATTTAATAACTTAAAGTGGTAGTGATTTTGGTTATTTAAAGCTTAGATAATATATTTTATAAAACTTTGTTACCTAAGTACCAAATTTATTTTTATATTTTTGAGATAAAGATTAGTTCGTGTTATTAGTTTAATCTAAATTACATTTTAAAACAGCGACGCATAAAAAACTATGATGAGAAATCGCATTAAAATTAGTTGGAACGCTAACATCAAAAGTTACTTTAAAATAGTATTTAAGTAATGGAAAATTTTAATCGTTTAAAAGTGAGTGTATTTGTTTGTATTTTTATTATTTTTTTTATACTCTTTTTCATTTAGTAAGAAATTATTTATTATTTTAACGAAAAAGAGTTCAATTTAATATTCAATAGTTTAAAATATTCTGGCGACCTAGACAATTCTTTTCCACTCAAAAGTTCGTTTTCAGAATAAAATGACACATTTGTGCTCTGGAGTTTTGGATGACGAATATTGTTTCAAATCTACATATTGACTTTTTATCGATCCATTTATCTACATTTTCCCCCACACCATATTCCAAGGTAAGGCAAAGAGAACGAAATTCTATATTGATATATCCTTAAACACTTCTTTATTTCCTCCACTTTCATGCAGTTTGTCATATGTACGCGCTTTCTTTTACTCAACACGCTGGCGTCTTTGAAAACTTAATTCACGTAGTCAAGCCACATCGTTCTCGTACGTCCGCGCTTTCTCAATCTTTCTATTAGATACAAAAAGTTAAACTTTCTTATAATATCTAATAATACTAATTTAATTAAACAAAATATGATATAAGGTTTATCAATGACAATAACAATACATTATGTAAAATTAGCGGTTAATTTTTAATTTTAACCCTAGACAGCACCATGTGCTGGCATTAGGGGTTGAGTTTAGGTTTAGATTCTTCGTCATCCCATTAGCTCCACGTGCTCAAACCATATTTTTTACATGCATTCTATCCACAATATTCCTCTCGCATCCACACATTCTTATAAGTTTTAACCCTCTCACATAACGTTTTACCAAGCATTCCTCTCAGCAATCGTATCTCAACAGCATTTGTTTCACTTTCATCTTTCTCCAACCAGGCATTGCGTATTTACACGAAAATTAAATTGTGTGTCAGAATTTTTGCCATGTTACTGTATAAGCATTGAGTGGAAGCAAACCTTCTTTTTTACCGAAAAGCATTTTTTATAATCAACTATTCTCTTACCGTAATCATTTTGCTGTACAAAATTTTTAAACATACTTAAATTGCTCTGAAATATTTAAGAATGGCCATCCAGTTATATAAATTTCAGTGCCTATATATGAAAGTTGCCACAAACAAAGATTAATATTAGTATGGGAAATAATGCATATTTTTAAGTTTTTACAAGATAAAACATTAGTGAGATAGGTTTGCTCCGTCTTAATATTCAATCATTGTGTTTGTACCACGCCTTCTGCTCATATCAATTAATCATTATGATGAAACAATGATTTATTATTTTTCCTTTTCTTTTCAACACTCTCCTTGAAAACATAGAGTATAATAAAACCTTTTTCATTGATATCAATTGATTTTGAGTGAGTTGACTGTGAAGAAATTTTAATTCCACGATACTTTAAACGATGTAATGTTTATGAAGGTAGGTACCTTCGTATAATGTTGTTAATTTATTTCAAATTTTCTTTTACAATCTTGTATTATGTAGATAAGCACATAAACACGACAAGATGTTATTATTGTCATAATGTTTTTTTTTACTTATTATAGGTAGGTACACACATAAACACAACAAGTAACAGAGAAATGTGCACCCTCTACGCAAACTTGGATCCAATTCGTGAGAAATTCCATATGTCAAAAAAAGACTGAAAAGTCAAGTTTTCTAGTATCATCAGTAAACATGACGCTTAAAAACATTAAAAAAAACATATGTTGTATTCTATCCCGATACACCAAGCCATAAAAAATAGTTTGAATTCGCTATTGAACGTAAGCAAAACGAGAAACTTACATACATAAAATGGTAGATCTGGTCGTATCTGCCGCCATTAATTTTCTACTACAAGATTCGGTTACCCTTTATTTCTTTATGGTACGTATATATACAAGTTGTTAGTACTCTCATACAAATTCTTGGATAACATATCTCTGGTAATTTCACGGAGGACAATGTGAGATTAAGTAATTTTTCATTCCTTGGAATGCCAGCCACAAATTGCGAAACAGTTTTCGTGAAACGTACAACTATTTAGGTTGGTATAAAATCTTTTATTTATTTTTATATTTTATTTTATTTCACTAATAAATTACAAATCTTATACATACTTTTATTGATGCTGCCCAATAGGGCAAACATCTCACAAACATATCAATCATATAGAAACATATACATAATTACAAAAAGCATTCATCTCCTATATTTACACAATCACATTCATAACAAGAAAACACTGCTGTAAACCGTCCATACATGAAACAACACACAAACAAACCATTTCTCCATACAAAACAAGGAAAAAAACAACATATCCCTCAACCACACACGTCACAAATCCCACACCACATACTAACACACGTATATCACCCCACATAAAACACAAAACAAATCACGGAACAAATCCCAAGATATCTTGTAATATCTCCATTGGAAGATCAGACACCCACCCATAACATGCTCTTTTAAATTCAACAAAAACAGTGATTTCTCTAATCTTTAGAGGCATGATGTTAAACAGTCTAGGTGCCATGCACATAAACTGTCGCTGTCCGAACACTGTAGACCTGAATGGAATGATGCAACTAAATGACACCATCTGTCTTGTGACTCTATTTTGATGTGATCTTTTCGAACCCTGTCTAATCTAATCTATAGAAATATATTTTTTACAATGCATATAAAAAAAATATTTATGTAGGTACCTATCAGTTATATTCTGTTTTCTGTTAGGAGTATGATGTTTCATAAATACTTACTTAAGAACTTTAATTTACTTTTCGTATGGCTCGGTGTGGATAAATCTTAACCCATATGGGCTGAAACCCACTCTTTTTATACTATCACTGCATCTCCCAATAGTGGGGTTATAAAAAGAGTGATTTTTCAATTAACAAAAAATCCGTGATCCATAATAATGATAACGATCTTTTTATGTACCTATAGGTAAGTATTTCATCTCGTTACTGCATTTTACAAAGTTATACAATAAATCTTATCCATCTATAAGAAAAATCAATAAGAAAAATTAGGCAATGCGGTATGATGATGTGCAGTAGATTGAAGGTGGTATTTGGATATAGTCGGCCCAGAATAGAAAACTGTGGAATGATGGATTACCTCTTGAGCTTAGGCAAGCTGTAGATCTTAAGACATTCAGAAGGGATCTAAAAACTTTTTATTTTACTAATTACCTACTATTAATTATTGTATTCTGTTTGACATTCTTGACGTGTATACCTTTATGTATCAGAGATTCTCATTAATTTTAATCTATCTATTTATCTGTATTTATAATATGAACTGGATGTAATATCCTAGAATTGACGAATTGTGCAGTGTCCTTGAGGTGCTTTGGCAGGTAAACGACACTTTAATGTTATCCAATAATAATAAGAGGATTCCTTTAATACTTTTTACGAATTTTCCATATACATTTTTATTGCTCAATAACATGGATCGCCTTTATTCCATATTTAATTTGACAAGAAGTACATACAAAGCGAAATTATTGTTTAACTCACAATTGTCTTTATTAGACTAATACTACCTTTGCCATTCCTTAATTGGAGCCAATAACATCAAAATGTCTATAGAAACATTACTCCACATCATAATAAAACAAGGTAAATACTACACTATGAAAATCTTCGAGTAATGTACATACTCATAAATTGTCTAGCTTAATGTTATACAAATATTTCTCAAAGGTTTAAGTTCAAAAACTTAGTTAAATAATATGATGAATGTAATTATACTTTGAAATTATTTTTTGAATTTCTAATGATTATATTATTTTTGTTGAAATAAAAGAAACTTACAAGCATTTCATGATGAATTAAACATAATAATTATACTTTTTGCTTTGTCGATGTTAAGGTATTAAAATTTCAAAATGAAATTAAAAATAAAGGTGTACCTATACTTATTATTTTTTTATTAAAACTTCTTTGGTCTAGAGAATATTGTCGATCTCTGTTTTAATGACAATGTCTCATTGTTCTTGAATATTTGAAACAGTTCCTGCACTCCTTGAATTCCTGACTATTCTCTGATATTTCTCAACCTGAACATTCACCTTCTTCCTTCTATTTCGTCTTACATCATTAGAAATGGTCATTAATTAAATCATGATCTAGGTACTTAAATAAGTTTCTTTGCATGATCACTAGTAAAGGTTCATCAGTGTTGGTTCTAGCAACATTATATACAAACTACAATATGATAGGTAGCTATGTTGCCAAAACTACCCTTATGAATAATAATACTTACAACGCTTATATCAGCTACATAGTAATTATGTAAATATGAAACCACCGTACATAAATGTTCGTACCTGCCTAAAAAACAAAGCTTTTTTGTTAGGTTTCCTAGTTAATTATCCTTCGGAGTTAGTTAAAAAATATGTTAATTAAAAAATTCCATAAACTTTTTGCTGCGTACTAGCTGAACAATTTAAAGTTTGGTAATTATTTCAGAAAGTAATGTAAATTGGAAAAGCGTTGTATCTATAGTGTTATATTATGTTTTTGCTCCATTGTACATAGTTTAACAATAAGTAATATGTATATCTATGTACATCTTTTGAAGTGATTCACTTATTTTTAAATCTTATAAAATCAATTTATTATTTTTATTCGGAAAGTAAATTTATTTTTTATGCGTGTTTTTTCATTTTGAAAAATTATGGATAAGACATTTTATTTTACAATATACCTACACAGGAAAAGACATTCAATTATAGAACATGATAAAAGAATGCAAAATCAAATGGTGGACCAGTGAAGATCCTTAACTTACCTGAGAAGACTTACAAAAATCATCAAATTTGAATCGATCACTAACAAATAACAGTAAATTCAGTACCGAATAACTCACAATTCTTTAGCTTAAAGATCAATTTAAAGTAATAAAATATTATAATTAAAATATATGAGAAACATTATAATAAATCAAGATGATTAGATTCAAGTGAACGAAAAAAACAAGAAATAGTGAACAAAATAAGATTTTTTAATCGTATCTAATAAAATAAAGTCATATATTTAATGTATTTAAAACATATTAAATACCTCATATACATATAGATTTAAATGAATGTAAGTATAAAATAAGAACAAATGAATAAAGTTAGATTAAAAATCAAATAAAAAAGAAAAAAAATAGAAGAATTACAAAAGGAGTGTAAATATGTGAAGGCGAGACATCCAAAAATTATGTCACATAAATGCATAGATTAATGCATTTATGTGCATAGATTAATGCATTATGAAGAAAGACCACGCACTACGTAAAAGAAATCGAATTTAGAGGACACGAAAGAAGTTTGCAGGGATAGGGGGGTGTGGCATCCCTTTCTTTGCCTATCCCGCTTGGAACACGTCGTGAAGTAATGGTAGTAGGATAACTTGTATGTTTATCTCATGTAGTTGGTCAGATTGGTAGTTTAGTAATAGGAGGTTTCGTGATGGTATGGATGGGTGGACATGAGCTTACTCATTTTCCGACTAGTCGCAATGTTTTTTTTAATAAATTATATGACTAAAAACTGTGTAGTAAAATATCATGTGTAAAGGTATGTTTAAGCAATTAAAGTGTGTAAAAATAGTGAACGTAATTAAAATATTTAACGACGAAAGGTGTAATACTTAGGTGGTAATAAATCATGATGAAAATAAAACAGGTATAGAAAATTTACAACTCAATTATAGAAGAAACTTTTTTATGAGACGGACGGGACGAACAGAAATAATCCTTATATCTTATAAAAATGATTTTTGAATTTCCATACTAACGAAGACCGGGCTATACTCTCCCATTTCAAGGAATTTGCGTTCCATTGACCTGACCATTACAAGATGAGGTATATATGTAAAATAAAAACCCACTAAATGCCGTACTTTCTTTTTGAGGAGCGAGAAAAACAGCAAAAAAGAGTGTAAAAAAAAAGTGAGAATGAGATAAAAAATACGTTTTTTACGTCAGTTTGAAAGGGTAAGAAAATATTCTTTACCGCCAAAATTGTGTACCATATTATATTGCCATACTAAAATTAATTAAGAAAATATCGATAATTTATTTCGAGTAAATGTATCATTATAAATGTATGTTACATAAAATAGTTTAATTTGTGTTTTTTTAATACTTTTGAAACATGTTTTACGCGAATTAACCAATATTTAAATAATTTGAACGTGTTACATGAAGATTCAAGAAACGAAAAAACATTATTTTTTGTTAACGGCAACATCGGCTGTTTAAATTCAGCCAATCACTTTTTGAATGTTTTATAAATATTCTACGTCGGCCAATCACGTCGCTCGATAATTTGACATATTGGAAACGACGCCATATCGTCGGCGTCAAGGACAAACTCACCAAATACAATTTTTGTTGAAATTGAGTTATTTATACTAGCAAATTTGTTTTTTCATGCTTTATTTAGGAAAAATTCCCCAAAATTATAGGAGTACATATTACCATAGAAATGAAAAACACATTAACTCACCAACTATCAAATACGAATATTTGCGATAAGGAAAAAGTCACCAAAGTATGTGAATTGTATTTTTTTTTGGTATTTCCATTTTATTTATTCAAAATTTGTGCACATTCAGGCAAGTAAAAAACACAAAAATAATAAACGGTACAAAAATCACATGCTATCAATAAATTAGTCCATTTGATGGAATTTCTTTTTGTTTCCTGGATTGTTAGTATTTACATTGTATTAGTATCAACATTGTATTATTATTAATTCATTTGGTATATAAACATAAAATTTTCTTAACTTTATAATAAAAATAATGAGTTTCTATGGTTCCTATTCAGTTTTATAATGATTATTAATCAATTTAAAAAATCACCAACTGTATTACCCTATGCAAGGAGTGAGTATTAAAAAACCAACCAAATACAAAAAACTGATTTTCTTGATTTTTTTCTATTAATTAATCCAGATTTTAAGTTGTTTGATATAGGAAAATATATGTTAAGAACATTAAAAAATACTGTTTTACTCTATCGGTTATAGTTTTCAAGTTATCGAAATTTCAATTATTGAAAATTAATAAAATGCCTGTATCTCATAATTTTAGTTTTGTTAGTTGGTGACTTTTTCCTTGACGCTGACGATATATTTTGACAAAAGAAAGACCGAAGACGCGACATGTCTATTTCGTAAAGTCTGCGTTCCGTACAGAATTATTTGTTTAACTACTACATTTTATAAAATAATAAACTTCATAGTATGATAATAAAATATGGTACATTATATTATGTACAAATGTGAGTGGTACATTTCACAGAATATTATGTACATAGTGAATAAAGCAAAGTGAACACTATAACAAATATTTTTGGACTAAATGAAAGGTAATAATAATGTTTATGTACACATTCATATAAAATCAATAGATAAAATGAACTAAGTAATATGATCCGTTAGTTTCTACGAAGAAATGTTTGAGGTTATGCCTTAAAAACACAAGTAAATATAACATTTGTTACAGGAGTTAGTTTTGTTTATAAACAACTCAAATTATAAACTGACATTACACAATTACATTCTGAAGTATTTTACTATTTATGTTGGAGCTAGCTATTCGAAAAAACCGTGGTATTATTTAATTGATATTGATAATATTAAGTTTGTTGATGCGACATTATAAAAACGACATTATGATTTGAGGTTATGTTTTCAAAACACAATAAAGTATAACATTTTTGTTACATATTGTGTCAGTTTTATTTTAAAACATTACTTGAAATATGAAGTACTCACAAACTGAAATTATACAATTAATTATTCTGAAGTGATGTGTTTTTTTATGTTGAAGCTAGACAACGAAATACCATGATATTTATTGATATTAAAAATATTAAGTTTGTAGATGCGACATTAGTGAGTAATTTATAAAAAGATACTTAGATATTTAGTATCGAACTAAATACTAAAACTATGTTTGTTTTAACCTTTTTACAGAAATAATACAAAGTGCACAACAATAAACTATTGATAAGAACGTTTTTGATGTTAAAGAAATCATAAATAGTACGACAACTACCTATTTTCATTTCCATGATGAGGACATTTGAGGGCTAGGAAAAGGAATCTGGTTTCTGCCTTGTGCTTCTATGAGAATATTGAGAGAATTGTATCATTTTAATAAAGGTTATAGTTTATTTATTTGTTAAGTAATTGAAATACAACAGCACATAATACATACCTATATAAGTAACTTAAATCATAGAAGAAAAAAAAATAAGGCCAAATACCATTACAGTGTTTTATACAAACTTAATTTATAAGGCACTTAATACATACATTTCATCCATATTTATATCTATATATAACAAGAAAATAAAACCAGTTAATAGGAATAAATAATTATGAATCCTTTTGGATTATATTTTAATAATCTAATAAAATGTACCAAGATTGTTATAAGTGAACTATCTAAACGAACAATAATTTTCATAAAATCTGTATTAGAGAGTTATCTAAAATGTATTTTATAATATATAATATTCTTTTACAGATGTGACTGATTATTTATTTCAATGACAAAATTAATGAATTACAATATTATCTGTGTAATAAGTGATGTTAGCAGAAGATGGACAAATCTAACATCTGAGACTGGACAAACATCCAAGAAGTGGAGATAGAGAAGTATTTGTTTAAGTAAGTGCTTGCAATTGGGGGAACTTAAGATGTTACAGAAAGAAGAATCTTTATTATTAAACTCAATAAAAACTCGGAGATGTGGAAGGCCGAGGATCAAATGGCAAGATCATCTAAAGCAAAATTACAGGACGGCCATGTGTTGAGTACATTGAAAAGGAGAACATGCATGAGGAATTTTATAACACTAACAAAAGTGAAAGATATATGCAAGAATAGAAGGAAGTGGCGTTCAATTCTTTCTGCCTACCCCGCAAAGAAGTGGCATGATGGTGTGTATGTGTAAGTGTGTATAAATCATATGTGTTAATTAAATGTTTTTTTTATTTATGAGATATAAATATATCCAATTATTGGAAGAACTAGCAACGTGTCAAACGTGACAAAATTGTTTGTGCACAATACCATTCTGATTGCAAACATTGAAAATATTATTATCATATTGTTGTAAAGAAGGTTTATATGTAGAACAAATGGATGCAGAAACAGCTTTTTTAAATGGAAAAGTAACGTCAGAGGTTTATGTTAAACAACCAAAAGGATATGGAGATGGTACAGATAGAGTGTGTAGACTGTACAAAGCATTGTATGGATTGAGAGAAAGTCCAAGAGCATGGTATGATTGTTTTAATGAATTTATAAATACTTTAGAGTTTAAAAGAAGTGAATATGATTATTGTTTATATGTTAAGATAGATGGTGATGACAAGATTTATCTTATTTTGTTTGTTGATGATTTGTTAATATGTTGTATGAATAAAGATAAAATAGATTATGTTAAGAGTTTGTTAGCTAATAGATTTAAGATGAAGGACTTAGGTCAGGTTAAAAATTATGTTGGAATTGTAATTGATTATGATAATGTAAACAAAGAAATGCTACTAAGTCAAACTAATTATATAGAATCTCTTGCAAAGAAATATAATATAGAGAATGCAAAATGGATTACTACCCCTATGGAAATAAATTTAAAATTAGAAGTAAGTGACAATAGTAGTGTTCATGATATTAAGTTTAGAAATTTAATTGGTTCATTATTGTATATAAGTTGTGGAACTAGACGAGATATTAGTTTTAGTGTTAATTACTTAAGCAGATTTCAAAATTGTTATAATGAAACTCATTTCAAATATGCCTTAAGAATTTTGAAATATTTGTATTGTACTAAGAATTTAAAGTTAATCTATAAGAGTAAAGAAAATGTTGAAATATTAGATTGTTTTGTAGATGCAGATTGGGCAGGTGATAATATTGATAGAAAGTCTACTACGGGTTATATTATAAGATTGTATGGTAATGTTATATATTGGAAATCTAAGAAACAAAGTAGTGTTACAAAATCTTCTACATTTGCTGAATATGTAGCGTTGTCCGAGGCAGTTAGTGAAATAAAATTTATAAAGAGTTTGTTGCAAATATTTGATATTAATATAGAAAAACCAATTAATATATATGAAGATAATTTAGGAGCTTTAGCTATAGCAAAATATGGAAATTTTACTAAGAACTCAAAACATATTGAGGTACATTATCACTTTGTAAATGAATGTTATGTTGATGGAATTATTGATGTGATTAAAGTAAATACTGATGAAAATATTGCAGATATATTTACAAAAGCTTTAGGTAAAAGTAAGTTTATGAAGTTTAGAGAAATGATGAACATTGTTTGAATTATTGTTATGTATTTTAGAATTTAAATTAAATAGTTGTTATAAGCTAAGATATGGTATTGTAGAATAAAGAATATAAATTTAAGGAGGCGTGTTGGTAATATTATGTAAATTTATATTATTGTCTTTGGATTATGTATTGTTGCAATTGTGTAAAAGGAACAACTTTCTTCATCATGTAAAATATTGTTGTGTTAATAAACTGTTGTTGCACCAGGATGTGTGTCTCTATCTTTCTTCCCAAAAATATAACAGATTATAATTATTTATTGATTGAGTTTATTGTGTAAAACTCCCTATTGATTAAGGTAAATAAACAAACTAATTGGAGGTTTACTGTATTTAATAATATATGTAGTAACCTGGTTTCGACTAACTTAGTCAAGAGTTTGACAATGACTTATAATTATTTCTACATTGATTCACTAGATTTGCTATTTTACACATTGTTTTTTTTTTATAATATTTTGTATTGACATCATAATATGAACAGAATATGATAACATTATTCTTAAGAAAAAGTTGTTTCAAGCTGATATGTGAATCATTTATAATGTATGAACTCATGTGTTATATATTTTCTTTGGCATATTTTTTTGTTTTGTTGTAAATGTTTTTTACTATATTTGTTGTGTAAAAAAATGAGGTATATTTTGATATTTTTATTTTATTTCACTTAACAGACATGAAATTTAAAGGTTTTAAAAATAAATAAATAATAAATTATTCTCTCAGTCTCTAGAGGAATAGCTATTTGAATATGTTAGAACAGTTCTGTTTATTAATCATTATTTGTTAATAAGTACTACTACTACTACTGCTATACCATCACGGCATATCCCACACGTAGGGTAGCTAGCAAATCAGCTGCATGTAATAAACATGCAACCGTCTTCTCCGTGCCAACAAAAAAGAAAGACATTCAGGATGGATGGCAAACCTCATCGTTTAGCTTAAGATGTAAAAGTCTTAATTTTTTTGAACTCCTGCCTTTTACAGAACACTCGAAAGAGTGGAACTTACTGAAAAGAGTGGAAGACCAATTCTTTCGATAAAGTAACACGTAAAACTTTAAATTATTTTTTTATTTGTTACTAATAGATCTAAATATGATTTTTGTTTTGAAAGAACAAACGTAAAATGGTAATAAAAAGGTATGGATATTTTAAATGAAGAACATTCATCTTCGCATGATTATGTGTATATTCAATAAATTTATTGGCATTTTCTGTTAGTTTAACATTTGCATAATTTTTATTAATTAATTAATCATAAGTTCATATTGCTATGGTATAAGTTGTACTTAAAATATGATATGTGGTAAGTTTATAATTGCAAATAAATAGGAATATTAGAAAACCATTAGTAAAATAATGTTTATATTTTGTAAATATAATAAATAAATTAGTTTTTAACATTTTGTGTTATTATTATATCCCTTATTGAGAAATTTAGTTTATTTGTTTTGCAGTTATTTCCTAATTATTGTACAAACATATTTTTTTTATAAATATGTTTTTTTTTAAATATGTATTATACATTGACAAGGAAGTGTTAGAGCAAGTTGACGAATGTGTGTACATACTTCAGTAGTTTGTTCACGAGAGATGGGAAGTGTGAAAGCGATATTGAAAGGAGAAAAATTGCTGGCAATGAGGTAAATGGTGCAATCTGACCAATTGCAAATAGAAACATATCTACTACAGCTAAAAGGATGGTGCACTCTGCTATCTTAGTGCCAACACTCGTGTATGCAAGTGAGACGTGAACCCATGTCAACAATCTCATTTCTACTACATTTATGCCATTCTCATCCTTCTTTAACCATTTATGAAGGATGAAAGTGGCATAAATGCAGTAGAAATAAAATTGTTGAGAAGGATGTGTGGTAAAATTATGAGAAATTGGTTGCTGAGATGACATACAAAAGGAATGTGGAATGAAAGTTGGTATAGTTACAAGGATGAATTTAAATAAGTAACGATGGTTTGGGCATGTAGAAAGAATGAATGAGGACGGAACGACCAAGAAGATATATTTGGCTGAGAGGAATGGTGCTCAGAGACGTGGACGGCTGAAGATCAAATGGCAAGATCATTTAAATCAAATCCTACAGGACGGTCACGTGTTGAGCACGTTGAACAGGAGAGCATGCATTAGAAATTGTATGACAGTGACGGAAGCGAAAGATGTATGCAAGGACAGAAGGAAGTGGCACTCGATCCTTTCTGCCTACCCCGCGAAGGAAGCGGCGTGATGTTTGTATGTAATTTAGGTACATTGTCATAATTATATATATACTGTTTAGTCATTCTTACATATTCTATTATCTGTTTCCTACTTTAATGTTACTCTGTGTATAAAGTTGATACATTAAAATATTGCTGCCTAAATAAAATAATTTTTAATTACACATACTTACTGTTTTTTCAATTTTATACATGATTCCCATGCAACGCAGGGTATTTAAGCTAGTAATATTATAAATTTATGTCCAGTCTAGTGAGTACAACAGCTGGTGGATAACCCAGAAGTGTCAAAATTTTGCATTTAAGTTTTAGTAGTAGCGTGGACTAAATAATAGGGTTACCTACTTTAATAATCTTGGATATTACGGTAGGTAGTCAATTTACGTACCGGCCAGCGCGAGCGACCGGCACGTGTTTGTATCCGTGCATAGACGTACCAGGAAATATTTTGGTTTGGGGGGGGAACAACTTTCCCCTATGGAAATTTAAAAATAAAATCAACGTAAACAAAATAATATTCAAGAATGTAAACACAAATACTCGTACAAGGAATACATAAATATGAGTCCACAGTCCATGTAACACAAGAGAGACGGCGGTTCAAGTTGTGTCATGTTTTAAAAAAGTCGAATGAATGAATGGCCAAAAATTGCCCTTAAATAACATTTTTCTATCGTCCACAAAGTGTTTCACATTGAAAAGAGATCCACCTCACACCTGATATCTCAGAAGTCGTTAACTCCTACAAATCTGCATAAAAGTTTCCCACAGTCTGGATGCCCCATTTTCAGGATACATCGTTCCTAAAACAGTGCAATTACAGATTTTAAAATATCGTTTAAAAAATTGCGCAAATATGCTGCAAAAGGCGATCGGGTTGGGTTGGACAGAAAAAATATGATAAATTGACATTGAGGTGCGCAGTGCTACGCATTAAATAATCGCTGCGGAAAAGTTCATACTGGCTAATGTTCCTACAGTCGTTTGTTGTCTGTGAGTCTTCCGTAATAATAATAATAATTGTACGTTACAAGGAACACGTGACTGGCTGATGCTTCGATCTGCACACGGCACCACATCGTATGATTCTCATTCCCTTGAAGAATAACCGTTAAACGTGCCTGTTCCTCCTCGCGTCGCTTGCAAGCAAATTCAGTTACCCGCAAACCATGGCATAGGTTGGACGAAAGAAGGGTTTGTCCCTTCCCGCCTTAGTCGCGAATAGCGATGTGCGTAACTCCGACACAATAATAATACTAACAATAATTATGTAATAGTACTTAACTTCGTAATGTGATAAACAAGTGTGTTGCCCTCTATTGTATGTAAAACTATTCTTATTGTGTGTCGTTAATAATGTACTTTACAAGTCTGTGTTAGTTTTACGTGCGCGACCAATCTTACCGCCAATATCAAGGAACAATAGTAAAGATTAATAATTAATGGTAATTAATAAACAGAATAATGTTATAGACAAGCTTATGTTCTATTTGAGATATATATAGACTACGATTCTAATGGTGATAATGATAATATTTGGAAGTTTTGAGTATAATAATATATGTTGGTTTTGGGCGTGGTTTTTGCTGTTGCCGCCATTATTCATAACCGTGTGAAATTAGATAATCCATTGTTTCTGAACAAATATTCTATGTTAGGAATCATGAACAATCACATAGACTGTTCTTTCTACTTTCCCAGTATTGTGAATTTGATTGAAATTGCGAAAGTGATCCTAAATCTGCAGCGTGTACAGCTTCACCTCGGATGGTCAGTATATCGCGTAGCGGTGATTTACCGATATAACTCGCATTACAATGTGAACTGTGTAATCCTCTAGTAACTTCTCCGGTCCATACCCTTGTCAAAAGAGTGATTAAAAGACTAGCTGAATATTTCTGAAAGGAATATTGAAATAGTGACGCCTTCTGCCTTTTACACTGAGGATATTGTAAGAACGTATAAGATATCCCATGTCTCTTGAGAAGTAGTGATCTCTTCCGCCTTGAGGACAGGATCCATCTGATTCTGGCAACACCTACGCACCCCTGTACGTCTTTGGATTGACCAGCGACCGCCATAGATACATCAGAGTATGTTTCTTTCACGATCCTGCCTTCTACCGTCAATGTGTGCAAAATACGTCTTCAGTAACATGCTCGACTTTGTGTTATTCAACACCTGTTCGCCTGTCCATCCGTAAGTGACTATATTGCTATTGAATATTGTATGTATTTGTTCCGTAACAGAGTTCATGTCATCATTGAACTGACCTATATATTATTTTCCGTTGTATGATAACTATATATTAATTTCCTTTGTGTAATAATTTAAGATCTTGAGTTTGACTGAAGAATGAATGGTTCCATTTAATTATTTATAAATCACATGATAAACCAGGTATTGATTTATATTGATAATTCCAAGGTTGGTTTATTTGATAATTACCAACGTATGATATTATGTCTCCATACAAAATTACTTTGAAGTTACTGTCTTGTTATGTATAATATGTATACACAATAAACGTGAATCACTTACCATAAGTTATCTTTCTGTTGAAATCCATTTATTATACCTACAAGTACCCTCTGTGCTTCTATTCTGTTTAAAGTACATCTCTCCGCCTCCTTGTATATAGTCTTCCAATAACCTAGCTATACTTGGAGTAGTTATGTCACAAAGGTTCAATTCCTTGATCAACCAATGGATGAAAGACCCTATTATTTTACTATGAAAGCAACAAAGAGTTAAAGGAATGGCTCCACTGATGGAAATAATATATCCACTTTCTTGGAAAGGTCTGATGTACTTATGATAATCTTTGTTCCACTTGATATAATTTTTTATTGTTTACTTGGAGATATATATCTATAATTCTACTCAAGACAGGATATACGTAGAATCTTTGCAATATAGAGTATGCAAACAGAAGAAACATTGCTTAAATTACCTAAGTATTCTATAATGATATGATGACCATAAGAAAATGATGAAACCAAAGGATAAAGAATTCTCTGAACTTTACGTAAGTATAATATGTATAATTGAAATATGTACACACCCACACACAGTGCATTCCTCTTGTACAGACCAAGTAGAATCATCCCTAGACACGAACTTGAGCCAATATTAATCTGTTTTACTTGCAAATATCTTTATATACTTTCTCTATAATATAATTAATTTTCTATGTGTTTCGCTTATGTACATTGCAAAATGTATGTAGCGAAGCTGGGGGTTACGAGCCAATTTATATACTTATCTTCTTATGTATAATGTATAAATAATGTAAATTCATTTCTTTAAATATTTTGTATAATTTCTCTTTTGATAATTTTGTAAAATGATGTGATGCGATCGTCCCAGTGGGACGATATCGTATCAATTTGTGGGCTATGTCCGTGATTTAACAATTCGTATAATTGTTGGCCCGGAATTTTAAATGTATTGTGTGGTGAGGGTGTATAATTGTAAGGTTCAGAGTTCTTATCTTTAATGTGTAATAATGTGTATTGATATTAATTGAAAGTGTAATGATTTTGATGTGTGTATGTATATGAAAACAATTTTAAAAATGAAACAGGAATCGTAAAATAGATAATTTAAATGTTCGTATTTAAAATAAAAGTGGTTCTGTATATCGCGAATATGTTTGTAACGACGGTATTAGTAACTTGTAGCAGGAAGTACTGGGCGCGAGATGAAGTAAGGCGTCGATAAATTTGTCGCCGGACGTATGTCGTTGTATCGGGGTAATGTACCTTCGTGCGAAATACATCGCGCGCTAAGAAAAGATCGTATCAGTAGAGACCGATAATATTATTATACCGCAGTATACATACCTACCTAAACAACGTGTAGTATGTACCATCGCAAACCGACCAACATAACATAATGAATATTATAATAGTGTGTATCTATAATATCGAACGCCGTAAGGATGGATATAATATTATACCGTAGTTGTGCGTCGCGAGAAACGAGCGGTGTGCGAAAGGTGGTATACATAACTATGCAGCGTATAGTATGTACCTATACGTCGCAAGAGAGAAGGAGACATCATACAACCTACCTCAACATTGTAATAGAAATATTCACGCGCGAAACGGGAACTCCAAAATACTGGTAAAATGTATAGTTGAAAATAATAATATTGGAATGAAACGAAATATGTACCTACCTATACTGTAGTATGTATAGTGAACCATTTCGTACAAGGAACTTTGTTTTACCGATAAACAGAATTTTGTTGTTATGTTATTTTGATAGTAAATTCATTTTCGAACTGAGAATAAAAATCGATATTAAATTGAATTAAAATTTTTTGAAACAGTAAAATGTTGCATTTGGAATAAATATTTTTATTGAACTCTTGGAGAAATAATATTAAAGGAGCGTTGTTGTATAAAATTATGCGTAGTAGAGTTTTGATAAGAATATATGTGTGCGTACGTAGTGATGTGACGAAATAATAATGATGAATAATATTAAATAAATATTTTTGTTTTAAGAAAATTAAAGTTAAAAATAAATCGAAATGAATAATGTTAAACCCTTCACGACCGTTCACGAAATTTGAAAAATAAATACAGTTAACCCTTAGTGAAACATGACCGAATTTGTTAACCCTTTGTGAACAGTAATTGAATTTTTTTTAATGTCAAGTAGTGAACTGTAACTGAATTTTTTAATTTAGTTAAGAAACTGTTAACCCTTTGATGACCATCGTTGAAAATTTTGACATTAACGTAAATAGTAGAATGATGTTTTGTAAAAAAAAAAAAAAAAAATTTTTTTTGAAATTAAAGAAGTAACCATGTAACAATGTAGAATTTTTGCTGTTGAATATTAACCCTTCGTGTACGGAATTTGTTATCTTTTGTGAAGTAATTAGTTTTCTTGAAATGTTATAATGAGACTTTTGCGGCTTATTACCATCGTGAAATATTGAAGTAATCTATGCCTTGTTTATTTGAGAACTGAGTCCGTTTAGTGAATTATTCCGTTAAGGTAAACTAACGAACGCTCTTTGATAAAAAATGAGTTATGTTTATGTAATATGTAAAGCCGTGGTAGGAGAGATGTGTTTAAATACTTTTTGTGTGACTTTATGTGTAATCAATATAGAGACGATGTTATCTGGATGTGTGAAAGATAAATCGTAATGCTCTTTTTGATGAATGTAGACAATGTGATTGCTAATCGTTCATGCCTATTATTTTGAAGTTTGAGTTTATATGACGTTTAATTCCGCGTAGGACACGTAGTAATCTCTTATGAATTGTAATTGGAAATGTTTGGATGTAGTATATCCTTGTTGAATTAAATAATCTTGTGACTTTGTGGAAAATTTGTTTATGTTGCTTGAATACATTGGAAAATGTGATAGAACATTTTGACATTGAACGGGAATGGCTTATGAAAGACACAGAATAAAACCTGTAGTGGAATGTTGGCTACAGATATTCAATGGGATAATTTTAATTAATTGTATGTTAGTGAATAAAGATGATGTATGAATCTGTTTATGAAAGGTGAGCCCTGTATGAAGAAGTAAATGTTGAATTTGAATAATGATGTATATTAGAATTTGTTGAACTTGTAACTTGTATATTGTGTAGCAAAGATCGAAAGTTGTTCAATGTATTTGTCATGTATTAAGCCTGTGTGAGGGTAGCTCCCTCTGAGATTATCTCTATGTGAGAAATCTGTCTCTGTGTGAGAATTGTGACTATGTGATATGCGTAGAAGGATTTGACGCCAATAATGAATATCGGTTACTGTATATGTGATTGCAGTCGTCGTGATGTACCATTATGTCATGTCTGCGTGTAAATTGTTTTTTTATATGTATGTCCTTATTATGTATGATTTCTTTCTGTGCTTTGCCAATATCTTTGTATGGTACATGGTACATGAAATCGCTTGTATATGAGTGCTATTAAGCTTAATGGGTAAAATGAAGCGTAATGTAGTATCTCTAATTCCATCTATACAAAATTGTTTATAATTATTTAGATCCCTTTATGTTGCTTTTCCCTTGCCGGATACATGTAACTGGAATCGAAAATAATATGAACCAACTTCTTAAGTATGTAACTTTTGTTTTATATGTTTGTCATGTTTAAAATATTAACTTGTCGTCGATCGTAGTAAATGAATCCATCAATGAAACGTACGTATATTGATAAATTGAAGAGAATAATTTTATCACCAGTGTAGAACGAACCGTATATTGAAACGTAATACAGATCCTGAGTTTCTTATAAAATTGTATTGTAAAATGTTTAAAGTTGTTGATTTCATGACCTGTGTTTTTCATATACATGCACATATGCACCTGTCTATATATATACACACCTCTATGTACTATTATATTGTTATGATTGTAGCTCTCAAACTTTTGTTAGGAGCCCCGTACTAAAACAACCAATGTGAATTTTGTGTTATTATTAAGAAGTCGATGGCTTATTTCTATAGGGAGACAAGTCGAAAAACATGATTTTACACAAATCGCATTTTAAATTTTAGACAAAACTTAATCTATGATATCTTCCCAAAATAAAAAGCTAACCTACTAATAACTTCGCAATTTATTTGTAAAAAGTGTTCTAATTATTACTAACATAATTTCAGTTCATTTCGATAATCAAAAAAAATATAAAAATTAAAAATATGAAGGTATTCAGACTTAACTCCTCATAAAATCGTACGTCTTGGTAATTATATCAATTCTATAAGGAGACATCTCAAATGTCTCCCTATAGAAGTAGATTTTTGACCTACTTTATACAGAGAAAATCGTATGTTTTTAGTTGTCTCCTGCTGTCAATTTGCACTTGAAATGTGATGGAGGAAAACCTTTAGATCAGAGGTTCCCAAACTTTTTTTTCTCATAGACCATTTTCAAAAATTTGCTGGTATCGGTGGACCCCCTGTATTTCTAACCCCCCATAGCTAAATTTTCGAAATGGTATAGGAATTTAAATATTTCAAAAACTCCTCAGTTTTCTTACAGAATATTTTCTAACAGAGCCTTTTTCTACAATGTAACGGGTATTTGTACCGACTATTGTTGATGTCATTATCTGGTGCTTTTACCGAATATCCGATACTTTAACTATTGATTCGTGGATCCCCTCTCACGACTTGTGCACCCCCATTTTTAGTCACGCCATCGTAGACCCCCGTCGAGTCTCCCGTGGACTCCTGGGGGTCCACCTGGACCACTTTGGGAATCACTGCTTGAGATGATCAAGAAAACCACACTGAAGAGGATACAATATTTAATTTAGTATTTTTTTATACATAATGCTTATCATCCCAAGTAGATTCATTATTTTTGAGCAATGATGGCTTGTTGATTCACCAATTTACTATTCATTCTACTATAGATTAAACAAACATGAGAGATACCTCTTTTGATTTCTCAGGTCATTATATTTTTTTAGTTATTTAGTTAAGAGTTATATTCATACATACAGATTGATATACATACTTACTTTTATTTCATATTTTTTTTACGAAACAATAATAATTACCTAAGAAATCGAAAGACGTTTTTTTCGTTTCTGTTAAATCCAAAGTATAAAAAACGCTAGTTTCAATTTACCCAGTACAATAATATCAGTTACATACTACTTTCAAATAAATCTTTGAGTAAATCGATGATGAGGAATGATTTTTTCAGCGCCGTCTAATGAAACACCCATCTCAAGAGCGTGGAACAAACATATCTAAACAATATGTAAATTGAAAAGTATACAAGTTTTTCGAACTAGTTTATTTTGTCTTATCTCTTATAGGTACCTACTTGCTGCTATCTGCAGCTACCCCACTTGTGGGATATGCCGTGATGGTATAGGAGTAGTAGTAGTACCTACTTACTTGAATACTTTCATGATATCTATATATATAAAAGAATGTCGCGTTAGTTAGCTTAGGAATGGCTGTACCAATTTGAATGATCTCTGAATTGTTGGATTCTTCTCCACCTTGAATAGCCGATAGGCTATTAAATATCTTACAAATTCACGGGAAGAAAAATTACGAAGATAATTTTTTACTCCATACATTTTTAATTTCAATTAAAATTCAATTTCAATTAAAAATGTAATATGGAGAATTATACAAAATCAACGATGATGTTTTTTTTAAAGATTAGCCTATTTATAGAATATTTTTTGTATACATTTTCAAATTAGAATAATTATCCATACAATTTAACATCTGTGATTCTGAAATTTCATTTTTGAAAAATTCATGGATAAGAATTTTTATAAATTTGAAATGAATAGGTACAATACCTAAAAAATAAATTAGTACCTACATATATTACATACAGCAGATAATTTGTATACAAATCTGAGTTAAGTATAATTGATCAACAAAAATTAATTTTATTTTTTACACTATACGATGACACACTTAAACAATTTCGGGAGTTAGTAAAGAGATTAAAAATATTAATCATTCATTGATTCTTAGACGGTACGAAGTTCGCTGGGTCAGCTAGTTGCATGATAAATTACAGATATATTAGGAAACATCTTAGATGTCTCCCTATAGAACTTACATATATTACAAATCAGTACTAATTTATCAATTCTATAAGGAGACATTAGACTTGTTACCCTATAGAACTGATTTTTTGTAAAATTTCTATTATTTCCATATGGAGACAAAGTATTTCAGCTTTCAGTAAAAGCATATTTGACTTGTTTCTCTATTGATATATGTGCATACCATCTTTAAGAAATTATTTGCATCATTAACTCAATTTTGATATTTTTTGACTTGTCTCCCTATAGAAATAAGCCATCGAAGTGTAAGTCAAAATATGAAAACAGTTCGCATCAATTTTGACTATGGGCAATTTACCGCGAGTGTTTAATAATAATTGAACGGGCTATAGGATGTAAGAAACATTGTAATAGTATATAAGCTACCATTTTTTGAATTGTTTGTCTGTAATTGGGTACCTATGTAGTTGCTTATGTATCCAATGGTTCTCAACTTTTATGTAACCAGTGGTACTCAACTTTTTTATGTGACCAGTGGTATTCAATCTTTTCATGTAACCAGTGGTTCTCAACAATTTTTGTAGTGGTTCTCAACTTTTTTTTGTATAATTGAGGAACTTGAAAATTTGTCGCTTCTCTTCAAATTTTCAAGAGGGGCCGAAAGGGAGAATGCTACGCATTAAATAATCGCTGCGGAAAAGTTCATACTGGCTAATGTTCCTACAGTCGTTTGTTGTCTGTGAGTCTTCCGTAATAATAATAATAATTGTACGTTACAAGGAACACGTGACTGGCTGATGCTTCGATCTGCACACGGCACCACATCGTATGATTCTCATTCCCTTGAAGAATAACCGTTAAACGTGCCTGTTCCTCCTCGCGTCGCTTGCAAGCAAATTCAGTTACCCGCAAACCATGGCATAGGTTGGACGAAAGAAGGGTTTGTCCCTTCCCGCCTTAGTCGCGAATAGCGATGTGCGTAACTCCGACACAATAATAATACTAACAATAATTATGTAATAGTACTTAACTTCGTAATGTGATAAACAAGTGTGTTGCCCTCTATTGTATGTAAAACTATTCTTATTGTGTGTCGTTAATAATGTACTTTACAAGTCTGTGTTAGTTTTACGTGCGCGACCAATCTTACCGCCAATATCAAGGAACAATAGTAAAGATTAATAATTAATGGTAATTAATAAACAGAATAATGTTATAGACAAGCTTATGTTCTATTTGAGATATATATAGACTACGATTCTAATGGTGATAATGATAATATTTGGAAGTTTTGAGTATAATAATATATGTTGGTTTTGGGCGTGGTTTTTGCTGTTGCCGCCATTATTCATAACCGTGTGAAATTAGATAATCCATTGTTTCTGAACAAATATTCTATGTTAGGAATCATGAACAATCACATAGACTGTTCTTTCTACTTTCCCAGTATTGTGAATTTGATTGAAATTGCGAAAGTGATCCTAAATCTGCAGCGTGTACAGCTTCACCTCGGATGGTCAGTATATCGCGTAGCGGTGATTTACCGATATAACTCGCATTACAATGTGAACTGTGTAATCCTCTAGTAACTTCTCCGGTCCATACCCTTGTCAAAAGAGTGATTAAAAGACTAGCTGAATATTTCTGAAAGGAATATTGAAATAGTGACGCCTTCTGCCTTTTACACTGAGGATATTGTAAGAACGTATAAGATATCCCATGTCTCTTGAGAAGTAGTGATCTCTTCCGCCTTGAGGACAGGATCCATCTGATTCTGGCAACACCTACGCACCCCTGTACGTCTTTGGATTGACCAGCGACCGCCATAGATACATCAGAGTATGTTTCTTTCACGATCCTGCCTTCTACCGTCAATGTGTGCAAAATACGTCTTCAGTAACATGCTCGACTTTGTGTTATTCAACACCTGTTCGCCTGTCCATCCGTAAGTGACTATATTGCTATTGAATATTGTATGTATTTGTTCCGTAACAGAGTTCATGTCATCATTGAACTGACCTATATATTATTTTCCGTTGTATGATAACTATATATTAATTTCCTTTGTGTAATAATTTAAGATCTTGAGTTTGACTGAAGAATGAATGGTTCCATTTAATTATTTATAAATCACATGATAAACCAGGTATTGATTTATATTGATAATTCCAAGGTTGGTTTATTTGATAATTACCAACGTATGATATTATGTCTCCATACAAAATTACTTTGAAGTTACTGTCTTGTTATGTATAATATGTATACACAATAAACGTGAATCACTTACCATAAGTTATCTTTCTGTTGAAATCCATTTATTATACCTACAAGTACCCTCTGTGCTTCTATTCTGTTTAAAGTACATCTCTCCGCCTCCTTGTATATAGTCTTCCAATAACCTAGCTATACTTGGAGTAGTTATGTCACAAAGGTTCAATTCCTTGATCAACCAATGGATGAAAGACCCTATTATTTTACTATGAAAGCAACAAAGAGTTAAAGGAATGGCTCCACTGATGGAAATAATATATCCACTTTCTTGGAAAGGTCTGATGTACTTATGATAATCTTTGTTCCACTTGATATAATTTTTTATTGTTTACTTGGAGATATATATCTATAATTCTACTCAAGACAGGATATACGTAGAATCTTTGCAATATAGAGTATGCAAACAGAAGAAACATTGCTTAAATTACCTAAGTATTCTATAATGATATGATGACCATAAGAAAATGATGAAACCAAAGGATAAAGAATTCTCTGAACTTTACGTAAGTATAATATGTATAATTGAAATATGTACACACCCACACACAGTGCATTCCTCTTGTACAGACCAAGTAGAATCATCCCTAGACACGAACTTGAGCCAATATTAATCTGTTTTACTTGCAAATATCTTTATATACTTTCTCTATAATATAATTAATTTTCTATGTGTTTCGCTTATGTACATTGCAAAATGTATGTAGCGAAGCTGGGGGTTACGAGCCAATTTATATACTTATCTTCTTATGTATAATGTATAAATAATGTAAATTCATTTCTTTAAATATTTTGTATAATTTCTCTTTTGATAATTTTGTATAATGATATGATACGATCGTCCTAGTGGACGAAATCGTATTAATTTGTGTGCTCGTCCAAGGATGTAGCAATGAGTGAGACGATAACGTATCAGCAGCTAACCTGCCCCCAGATCTAATATGACATCCACTAAATAATATGGAATCTTGTGTTTTTACGTTATTGAATGTTCTCCAAAATTTTTAGCAATTCTCCAAAAGGCTGGACTTTTTTTCACACTTCTTAACCAGGCTGAAAATGCTGAGAACAAATGAAAAACTTTTTATAAAGGATTGTCCCCGCCCAGAAAAAAAAACTATATTAGCCTTTGTACTTTCATACGGTACCTAGGTGTGTTTTGAGAGAGTATTTAAGCCAGTTTATAAAGTACATAGATTAATTGCCAGTTGCTGGTCCTCGTGTCAAAAGCATACACACATTACTAGTAATTATTCAAGAAAACTTGGCGGCCTGTGAACGTGTGTAATGTATGAGAGTACTAAAACGTACGCTGTTAAGGATTAACCATTAGAACTAATATAATTTACTGACGTCCATACATGTTTGTTGTTTTAGCATCCATACTTTTATCTACTTCCTACATAAATTCTGCTCCTTCTACTAGCATTCCATCATGGCATATCCCACAAGCGGGTTAGCCAATAGACCAGCCGCATGCAATAAACATGTAATCTTTGCCTCCAATTTAGACATTAAAGATGGGTGGCAAATAACATCACTGAATTTGAGAGGTATAATAATGTATTTTTTCGAACACTAGCCATTTACAGGATACTAGGGAACTTGCGTTACGATACTAGAAAATATGTTAAAAAAAAGTAAGTAATTTCTTTTAAATTGAACTTGTCTGCTAACTTTCGAGTGTTTTGTAAAAGGTTCGTAAAATAAGACCTATAAGACAAATAACATTTACAATGCAGCGATTAGTTAAAGATGTTAAATTATATTATGCGAACGTTAACCGAACACCTGACTTTTAAAAGACTCTCAAAAACATACTGAAAAGAGTGGAAGCTGTATTCTTTGTCCTCGAATTCACGATACTTCTTTCAATCGATTTTGTTGCTTTTGAATACGATGTCATTTATCCTCTGACGATATTTGTGTGACACTCACGTACATTTTTTCAACGACATAAAGAAATAATATTATTCTGATTGCTTATGTATATCACATTCATAACATCTTAAAAATATTTATAATAAGAAAGAAACTAATTGTTCATAAATACTTGTAAAATGAAAATCCCTTTTTCTTAGAGTGGTAAAGAAATACTTTATTTCAAATTTAAAAGCAAATGAAAAATATTCAAAGTTTGTAATAACTTATTATTCGAGTGTAATCTTTAAACCGAGATGATTATTATTATAAGGTATTATTTAAAAAAGTGCTTGAAAGAAAATTAAGCAGTTTTAATTATTATTAATTAGCAAAGAAATAAGATCAAAAGAATTTTGTATAATTTTCTAATATCCATTTAGTTTGTACTCATCCCCGAAGTAAATCCTTTGACTGAGAATGGTATAATGTTTTTTTAATATCTATTTAATTCTTAAATCACAAATAAATTTTGTTTGAAATAACTTAAAAATGAGATTAATTTCAGCAACATTAGTTTCGAAATGAATGAAAACTAGTTCATTGAAAATGTGTGATTTTTTTTTTTGTATTGTCAAATTTATACTTTTATTCTAAAAGAATTGTACCTACACATATGTTACCAAATTTAAACATAACAGCGCAAATGGGTTATGACAATTATTAATCATTGTGAAGTAACACTCAAATTCAAATATTTTTTCGTAAAATTAACACAAGAAACTACCATATTATAAAGTTTAGAGAAGACAACGTCACCTTTTTCGTTTTCTGTAAGTCAAACATTTATCGGAAAAACAGACGCAAAAATACCTATAAAATGAAGCTTTGTAAAAATGTAATTTTTTTACTCATCCATAAATTAAACATATCGTTGTGATTGCTTGGAAAGAAAATAAACTTTTTAATTAGTTAGTAATGCCATTTTTAATTTGGGTCATAAATAATTGGAACAACGTCGAGGTACAAAGGAATTAAAACTTTTTTATAGAATGATCACTTTGATAGGTTATGTATATAATATAAATATATGAACTATTTTACTATACTATTCCCTCCCACCGTATCCCAAGTAGGGTAGGCAAAGAGAACGAAACGCCATATATATCTGTCCTTACATACTTCTTTCGTTTCTTCTACATTCATACAATTTCACATGCACGTACGTCGATTTTTCTTAGTGAATACACGACAGTCCTTGAGAATTTGACCTATATGGTCAAGCCATGTAGTTATGGGATGCCCGCGCTTCCTGATACCCCTTCTTTGTTATTCTTTCCTCTTCCATTCTTTACACATGACCTAACATTTCAATTGATTTATACGCATTCTATACACAACACTCCTCTTGCATACACTTATTCTTCTAATATCCTCATTCGGGATCTCCGTGTAGTAGTTTTTAACTGATAGATCCTAAAAACCATAGAACACGATATGAAAATTAAAATATTCAAGGTATGTGACATACCTCAAAGATGTCTTATTCCTGATGTCTAACGAATACCTGTCATTAACTGAACACTCGAAAGCTTATAGAAAATAGTGGGAGACTTATTCTTGTCAGAAAGACTCCACGAGATAAGACAGCATCTTATTAAAACGCACAAAAATATTGCACCCTTTTGTTGGCCTGTATAGTAATAAATCAAGCCGTCGTCCGCTGAATTTTGATTTCAATAAAATTATTTTATACTAAGATATACATTCAAAATAAAAGATGATGATTTCAGTATTGTGAAAGCTCAATATATTATCATATACCTACCCTACTTAAGTCATGTCACGGAGTTCTCAAGACGATGGAAAAAAGAAAAAAAGAAAGAAAAGGGAAAAATATAGACAAGACAGATGCGAAAATTATGTAAGAAGCTGATTTTCAGGATCAGAAAAAGAAACTAAATATATCCACACAAGTATTATTTTCGTTGAGACAGAAATAATAACACATGACCAAAGGATATTTTTGGAAGATATTTAGGTTGTAAAAATAGTGAAAAATTTAAGATTGATACAAGTCTGTGAAGTTCAATATTTTTGTTCTCAAACTTAAAAAAAAACTTTATTGATTAACATCGATTTAAGATGAGATGTGCCACCAATGCTGAATGTCTTGATTTTTATTATCCTGGAGAAGACAGTTTGCATTTTACTACTACTACTATACTACTATACCATCACGGCATATCCCACAAGTGGGGTAGCCAGCAGATCAGCTGCATGTAAGAAACATGCAAACTGTCCTCTTCGTGCCAATATAAAATCAAGACATTCAGGATGGGTGGCAAACCTCATCGCTGAATTTAAGATTTATAATGTCTTAATTTTTTCGAAAACCTGCCTTTTACAGGACACTCGAAAACAAAGTTGATTCATAATTTAAGATAATTGAAATAGAAAATAAGTTTTCTAATGGTATTTTCTCATAAGGTTATTATAAGTTATAAAATTAAATGTTATTTTTATAACTTGATTAAATAAATAAATAAAATAAAATAAAAATATAAAATTTCTTATATATTTTTATTGCATTGTCATCGATAATGAACAGTTAATGTTCGAAAACGTTCTGACATTTGAATAAAGTGAAGTGGAAGTAAAACAGTGTTCTGTAATACATTAATTTTATTATTTTATAAAATGACGTTCCACAAAGTTTCTCTCGCAAATTTCGAAAAAAAAAATATATTTTTCTTTATAAACCAAAGTATATTATTTTTTTTTTAAATACTACTCACTGAACACGTTACTTTAAATTATTTAGCGGATATAGGTACAAATACAAATTGTATTTTAAGATTGTAATTAATAGCTTATTTACTAGCATAGGTACTCCCGGTAACCGAAGAACCCTTATAAGGTGTTGAACTCCATAATAGTAGATTTCTATTTTAAACAGTAGATTGTCAGCTACCTTTAGAGTTTACCTCCTCTAAATATCGGTTGATGTTATCCAATAGCCTTTTTATTGGTCTACAAAATGGTAAGTTTCCTTCGAGTAGGTATACTTTACGTAATACATTTTGTTGACCTCTCATACCTCTGGGTCTGACAACGTGGCCAATCCATGCCAATATTTGGAATGCGATCACACTTGTAATGAAAGATTTGTTTGTCTTGAAGCAAACCTCTTCATTAAATATTAAGTACTTAGGTATATTGTTTTTTTTTATTTATTAAAACATAGGATCCCATAAAAACACGTAAATAAATATGCATAATTAAGAAAAATTCGAACTTTTTAGCTAGTCTTCCGGTAAATTATAATAATAATACTACAATATATCTATCTTCATTATTTTCTTTCAACCTCATTTATCACTTAGGTATTATTAATCAAATGGCTGTAATTCTGTACCGCACCGGTACCAGACACATTAAATAAGGAGTGTCAGGAGATGTCTGCCTGTTGAGGAGGCCAAGACTCCTGTCGGAGCCTTTGTACTTTCCAGACTTGTTAGCGTTACATTTTCGTGTCGTTATCGTTCGAATATAGACGTTGCGAGAAGTGTCAAGTGTCATAGCTAAAATACACAATAGTTACGAAAATTGACACATTGGCGCAACGTCGTCTATATTCGAACGATAACGAAACGAAAACGTAACGCTGAAATGTATTTCGACTTCGGGCCCAGGGTCACCAGAAACCCGGTTATCGCTATGTACTTGCCGACTCGCCTATATACCTTCAATTATGTGGTGTTCTCACTTTGGCGAATATCGCCAGGGCACCAAAATATCGCCAGCCATTTTAACCGTGTGAACAAAATGACAGCTAGTCTGAAACGATAAAAATCAGTAAAAACGATATCGTCTCGAGTTGACCACCTTCCAACTTTATCGTCCGATTCAACGATTCGCGCATGCGAAGATGGGCGCGGCGTTCGTATCTATGGTAAAAACTGTATAACCTATAAATTTTATAATGTTTCCCGCTTCGTGACAGGTGTTATCTTTGTTGTTGGTTTATGGCGTTTGTTTTCTTAATTAAAAGGCGCCTTATAACCTCTACTATAACATTTTCAACAAAATAAACACATCGCGATCTCCATCTCGACGTCCGCCATTTTGAAAACAGTGTCAAAATCAAACGCATCTGACAGATCGTTTCTATATCGGTGAACTGTGTGAACAGGTGTGACGATCAATGGATGTCCGGCGAATTTTGTTTTTTCGCCTGGCGATTTATTTTGAAATTCGCCTGGCGATATTCGCCAAATGTGAACACCCCATTACACATTGCATATTTTAATCGTTTATAATAATATACTTACTTACTTACTGCTAGCCTTCTTCTCTCCACTGCTGGATATAGGCCTCTTCAAAACTTTTCCACATTTTCCTATCTCGAGCAACACGATACCACTGTTTCCCCATCATGTGATTACATATGGGCTAGAAACTATGACGCTAACACTTGCGAGCAAACGAAAACTGAGGTGTGTACAGCGTGCCATGGAGAGGCAAATGCTAGGTATCAGCTTGAGAGATAAAATAAGAAATGAAACTATCCGACAAAAGACAAAAGTCGTTGACGTTGTTGATAAAGTCTCCAAGCTGAAATGGCAATGGGCTGGTCATATGGTAAGACGAGAGGATGGCAGATGGACCAGAATTCTTGTATGGAGACCATGGGAGGACAAAAGAAGCGTAGGAAGACCCCAAAAAAGATGGGTTATAATAATATATCTAATAATAATGATTTGGAAGACACGTTTGTTCCTTTAGTTCCTTTAAAATAATTATAAATACTCTAAAAGAGCATGCTTGGAACTTATAAAACTAATTGAAAATTATCATTTCGACTAAAATATACATAAGTGAAGATTTCATTAACATTAAAGTCTTGAGAGAATTTATCGCCTCTATTCAATACAATATACCTACTCTACTCTTCCATCTCTAATTAAGTATGGTGAAGTTATTGTATCGAATAAATTTATGTAACCTAGTAGGTAGTACAATATAAAAGGTTGTACGCTCTTGAAATATATTCTTGGGACTTATTGGTGTTGTCTCTATGTATGTGAAGTACTAACACTTAATACTAAGACTTGAGACTTATATATAATTTGTATCGAAAATCAATGAATTCCGATTTATAAGGAAGATAGTAAGAATTGAATTGATTATGAAAGGACGAAGGACAAAGTTTACTAGTCTAAAAAAGCATGGTAAATTATGACGGTCGAGAACAACGTGGTTTGACCATGGGGATTCTGGGAGAAAGTTATCACTGACCACGCGATAAAGACTAGTATTACTAAGAAATACTTCTTCTCAATGTGCCATGTTAGGCCCCCCAATGTCAGCTATCACCCTGGTGTAGGCTTCTATGTCATGTACCTACTGGTCATAACAGCCCTTTCCCCTTCTGGATTCCGGTCCACCCTCTAATGTTTCTTTGTCAGGACATATGCCACCTTCCCACAATTATTTAATTTATAAAGGTAAATTTATCAACGATTTGTTTGCGAAAAATTAATATTATCGATTCGTACTAATGAATCGTTTGTACTATCTATAAAGGTAAATTTACCAACGATTTGTTTGCGAAAAATTAATATTATCGATTCGTACTAATGTTGTTCGTACTAATGTTGTGATTCGTTGTGAAATTTCATTAGTATTTTTCTCAGTGTGTAATGTGTAGGTATATCTGTCGTATATTTGTTGATTTTATTTATTTATTTATATTAGATATAATATAAATACTTACCTACCTATAGTTAACCCAGATAATCCTGAATTTTTTTTTTCATCCGAAATTCATAATTTTTGGATATGTTGTTGAATTTGGTAAAAAAATAATGTTGTAGAAGAAGAAATTAAAAAATATATTTTTTTAAGAGTTTTATTGAAAAAAATAAAGTGTCCTTTTAAAAGGACAATAGTAATATCCACTACCTAAACAACATTGTATGAGAATCATAAAGTATTGAGGTGGGATTCATTTTACAATGTAGTTTTTGTGTTTATATATCTAATTATCTGTTGGATCCTGTGATTTTACATGATAATGTGTGAAGTGGACATTAAAAAAGTAGTTTTTTTATTATTTTTCGTGATATGGAATGAAACATTCGATGTGCAGTGTAATATTGCATTTTTTATAATAAATATTATGCACTGGTATTTTCTGTAACACTCTCTTCAACGGGTTTGTTTTTCTTGATTCATTATAAAATGATCAAGTCTGTCAGAGCGGGAATCAATATTTTCCAAATTGGAAGGTTTGGGTCTTTTCCTTTGTTTGAAAGATTGCAATATATTGAGAACAACACGTCTTCTAAATGTTAATTGATCAAGTTTTCCACCTTCGTATCGATGTAGTTGCCAGGAATTTTGCATTGCAACGTCATTGAAGGAGACCCACCGTCCACCCGGATACCGCAGAAGTCTAGGGACTTCCATTTATCCGAATTCTACACGTAACAGATCTTGTCCACACCGAAGGTGCCATTGTGGGCAGCCTGAAGGGCTGGCCGGCCGAAAACACCCCCGTGTGTGGAATCTTTTGACTACACTCCTTCGATGTCCCTCTAGTCGAGAAAAGCAAACAAAATCAAAAAATGTTTATATATATATATATAAAAGAAAATAATAACAATAAAGAAAACAAAAAAATAATAATAAATATATCGCCAACTGTATCACCTTCTTTCTCAGATTTTTCCTCTCCAAAGATTGTTAATATATCGTTTAGTGATAACGAAGCTCTAAAATAGAAAAAAAACATAATTATAAAGTATAGAATATTTATTTGATAAGTAATTTTGAAAATGAAGCACAATATATAGTTATTTTCCTATATATTAAAAGTGGAATAACTATATATTGTGTTTCATTTAAAAAAATATTAATATGGTCTTACACCAAGAACCGTCGGTCGATAAATTAAACTTTATATCAGATAAGATTTATACAAATGTCTTAAGTAATTTTTAATGCTAATCAATGTGAAGTGTAAACATATTTTGTGACAAAAAGTTGAAGAAATATAACTTGTCTTTATTACGTATACCTATAAAATAGCATACGTATGTTACTATTGTCCTTTTAAAAGGACACTTAAATTTAACATTACGAAATTATCACATATTTTCAATTTTTTTTTTTTTTATAATTCAATCATATTTCAACAACATTTAAGTACACAAAAATAAAGCATGCATGTATTTTTTAATTAATATAAAAAAGTTATTTTCCGTTTTTTATCCAAAGGTGGCGGCGACATCAACCCAAAATCTGTAGCACTATTTTGAATTCTAAAAACTTGATCCCTCGTCACAAAACAATGCTCAAAACTGTTTCATGATGCAAGTTGATTCATAAGCTATGCAAATGGACTAGCACGACTGCTTAGGAACAAAATAAATTAAAGATATATCCATTTATATCGAGGTACTACTACTGTCCTTTTAAAAGGACAATAGTATTATCTGGGTTAATAATATTTATTCCTAGATTATTTTGCGAGTAGGACGGATTAATAAAGTTCTAGAGTTTACATACAGCATTTGAAAAGCACACATGGGGATTATTTTGTACGTAGGATTATGACATTGATTTATATATTGTGAAATAATAATAATATTTCTATTTCGCTTTATCTCTGTATGCTATTTCGGAGATTAAATTGTACAAAAAATATTTAATTTATTTCTTCGGATTAGTAAGTAAGTATATACACAAAATTATTTTTTTTCGGAATTTCCTGTTTTTTAAAGACTCATTGAAAACATGGAGGATCTATTTAAAATCTATGCGTATATTATATAAACAACTTCAAAAAGTATTAAAATAAAAGAAACTTTTTATTGGTTACTTTTTTGCTTCGTGTATTTTTCCGGTATAAAAAGTACCTACCTCACTTTTTTTCTGTTACATAATATATCTATAATGAGTGCCAATCAAATATAATGAACAAGATTTAAAAAAAAGAAGATATGTATATCTGTATTTTGTTATAAACCCAAATATGTACAACCTTATACACTTTTTACAGTAAGCTAAAAGCTGGTGTCGTGAAAGGGGAGTTTTCTGGTACCTTGGATCGAACCACGAACTCAGATTTACATGTTCAACTCATCGATGAGAGATGGTATGCACTCTGATTACTTTATTTTGTTCGGAAGTTTATCACATTCGGTCAATCTACATACCAACTGTGATGATATTAAAAATAGTTCAATAGGGCCAATTCTGAATCTTAATGAACTAACTAAACTAATAGTTGATTAATATTAGTTATTATATAGTATTTAGCATTAGTTATGAACTATAAACAACTATAAACTCGAGAACCACCAAGTGCAAACAGTAAAATCTATGGGACAAACTAATATTAGTCAGTGATGCCGCAATACAAAATGTTTTTCACGTTCCGATTTACACTTCTGGCAACACTTTAATAATTGTCGCGCGTGAAAATTGTGAAATGTCAGATTTGCCGATATATTTTGGCGTTTGTATTTGCGTCGGTGGTGGTATAATTTTACAATTTATACATGATAAGAGTTGCGAGGGCCCTAAAAATATAAATTTTTACTTTTAATTGATAAAACAACTTAACACTTCGAAAATATAGCAATATTCTCTGGCAAAATGACAGCAACTAATAATATTCGCACATTTAAAGTCGTCGGCTGTCAACTAAAATTTCATTCTGAATACGAAATCCATAGAGCGACGAAATTTATAGTTGTACTAAGGTGTCAAAATGAACTAATCAACTACAGTCTACATATATATATGAAGACGAAATACATACTACTCGGTACATTTTTTACTAAACGAATGTCGTCCTTTTCACCAGCGCCCTTGAGATGGTAGGACGATCGTTAAAAGGCAACAAAGAAATAAATCATCTTACATACATAATCATTTCTATCAAATACGTTCATCATGGTATCAAACTAAAAAAAGGTTCATAACCTAAGCATTAATTCTATTCTCTTCTCTTGTGAGATTAAAAGTCGGTATTCTTTTGAGATTATTTATAATACCAAGTGCCAGTAGGTAAAGTTATCAATCGTAGAACGGTTGAGTGGGTAGATATAATAATTATCAATTGACAAAAGGAATTTCAAAGAAAATCATAGAAAAAAGGGATTGATTGATTTTTTTCGTCTCTCAGTGCGACGAACCAAAAACATTATAGGTAGGTATATCAAGTCCTTAGAATGTTACATGTTAACATTGTTCCGGTTCTACCTACTTTCTTATGTACATATTTCTTCAAGTTCCTACTTATTATTTTTACCCAATAATTACTACCTACTTACATGTCCATTTTTTGTCAATTCGTTCCGCTTCAAGGATTCATGGACTTTAGGACAATTGAGCTTATCTATCTATCAAAGTGGAGTCAGTACTTCAAAGTAATTCACATAACTTGCGTAAGTCTTTTTTTATTTTTAGTTTATCTTTATGTTAACCTTACTTGAAGATAACATCATGATGATGTATACAATCATATAAAATATCTATTATTCAAAATAATCATTTTCATATGTTTTGTCAAGTCCTATACAATGTATAAGAAAACGAACTAAAAACTTACTATAAAAGATAAAGACAAAATACTAAAAACTTACTAGTATTTTGTAATTCGTTTTTCATTTTCAGAAAAGACATTTGGATTAAAGGAATAAGAATAAAAAAAACAGGAAATTAATTTAAATTTTGTTTCGAAAAACTGGATTTGGTATAATTTGAAGTGTTTAAATCCGCCAATAAAATAATTGAAAAGGTCATTATTTTACTTAGTAATGAATGTACCTATGTATGTAGCTTCCTAAATACAACATTTGAAACCATTATTAACTTTGGGCTTATGAAGGTATATAATAAGAAAATCGATGAGTAGCTTTTCATAAATATTATATGTACTTAAAGTGAAGTCAAACCTTCAAACACCTGCTTACTTACTCGTAATACCTTCACTTAAAATCTTGTTACTGTGGAAGTACTTACTATGAAATTAATAATACTATTAGACATCTAATGTGTTCCATGAAATCTATAAAGTTCTTGTTCGAGGTTTTGTGCATTTACGATGTAAAAAAGCATATTATTTAATATTTTTAAAATGTATCAGAAGAAATACCTACACTGTTTGTTTTTTATTTCATTTCCTTTGCTATTTATCGTTACATAACGTTTTTATATTGACTTTAATTTTTACTCAGTTCTCTTGATAATGTCAAGCTGTTTTGACAAAAACTCTCGAGCATAATATAATAATCAGTGTGAAAAATTAACGGAATTGTTTTTGTTTTGACATATTTTTAGTATGAAGACTTCCAATCCATCCAACTCCTAAATCTTGAGTTTATAATGTGGATATTTTTTTTCTTGTCTTTAGTTTTAAGTTACACTAATCTTGACAATGTGACGAGATAAAAACACTGATAACATTTATAATGCATTTTTTCATTATTTCATTTTTTCATTAGACAGCCCACTCAGAGATTTTGAACATTGTTTTATTTATAATATTTCTAACATATTAAAATACGATCTATTTACATAACGAAAATGAGAGAGTAGGTGCACAACTTCTTAGATAGCAAATCAAACGATTTTTTTTTTTGATGTTAGCAATTAAGTTATTTTTAAATACTTATCATTATAAATTCCTCTTTCCTCCGATAGAGCAAAGACTAACTAAAGTTTACAACTGCCACGCCGGCCACGAACATCACCCTTGGGCATTCCAACAAAATGTATGTAATAATTGAATTTCCTAATGAATAACGTCATTAGTAAGCCACGAAAAACGTGTTTCTTTCCACAACAATTAATACTCTGAAAATGGTACTGGTGTTGTACGTATTTCAAATTTAATGTTTCCAAATTACACACTGGTTAATGTATGAAGTACAATACATATATCTACAACTTGAAGAATGTAATTTTATTATTTATATTGCAAGTGATTGTATACATTTTATGGATGAAACGGCATACGTGATGCCCCTAACGAGTCATAGAAAAAGCTGCCTTGTCTGGATTCGAAGCAGGATGGAAGTGTACTCGTACTTATAATATAAAAAAAATTACACAATTCAAACAATGAAATAAGTGACGGGCTTATTGCCTTGCGGTAAACTCTAACAAAATATAAGTAAGTAATTTCAAAATACGGTAAACACTAAAGCCTATCTTTCAATGGAATATGGTTTCAAACTTTCAGTCGAATAAAATCAAGAAATAATACTATTGACCAAAATATGGATTAAGCAATAAAAGATACTTTCAACTTACTTAATTTAAATGGTAGTCCTCATCTACTTACTGATGGATATAGGTTTTTCATGAAAATGAACGTATAGCTAGTTAATTGCTTTCCTATAACCTGAATAAAAAGTCATCAATCCTTTTTTAGTGATATTTTCATACAACTTTGTTGCCAGAATTTTTTTTTATCGAATTCCTAGTAATCTCTTCCGAAAAAAAGTAATATAAATATAGATATTTAATGTGTATATTTGGTATGATTATCGACCATCCTGAACACATGTACCACTTTTACTTTGTAATAAAAGCATAATGGTTGTCTTAAGATAGCTATTTTGTCTTGGGTAACCTTTGAAAAATCTACTTGTAAAAAAAGCGTCTCAAAAATTTATTACGCAACAACTTATAGATTTTGGACCCCATGGTTTTATTACAATAAACAAAATTAACTAAAAATATTATGTTGTAAAGAAAAAATATAAAAATAATATCCTTTTGCTAATAAAATGCCATCATAGGTTATAATAATTGTCACCTCAAAGAAAATTTAGGATCTGAAAATAAGCTACTTTCTGTTATCTGTTTTTCTTTCTTATTTTTTTAATTCTGGCACCCCTAGGGAGTTAGCTACCAACAACGGCCTCAAGGGTTGTAAATATTTGGTCAAAATTTTCTTTCTTAAATATTTATTTTCTAAAAATAATAAGAATAACTTGTATTTTATTAAATTACACCCTGTTGGAAAAGCTGTCGTTAGGTAATAATTTAAAGACATATTATTAAGGATTTCTTTTGGAAAAAAGGTGTATTTTTTGTATAAAAGTATGGTTTGTAAATAACTGTAGGTAATGATTTTTAGTATCTAAGTAGATTCATGCTTATTTTTTTTATCAAAATCTAGTTGGAATATTTTTGAAATTTTTTATTGATCATCATTACAATATCATTTTCATACCTCTTATCTACGGTATCACCGATGGAATGTCCTAAAAGTTGGTAAGCTTATAGAAGTACTGTATACAACGAGAATGCAATGCGTTTTCTTAAATCTCAAAGAAATGTCCAAAATGATGAGCAAAACTCATCACTGAATCGAATGGGAGATTTTATGTATTATCTTCGTGATCTTTTACGAAAACCTGTCATTTACAAAAATAATTAAATATCTTTACTCGTTCAAGGATCAGTGCATTAAAGTCATTAAAAAATCAACACCAACACTTTTTTTGTTTCTTTTTAAACTAATAAATATATAATTCAAGGTTTTCGTCAAGATTAATATTATCAACAGAATATTTTTTTTGAAAAAATCGCTCGAGTTAAATAAGATTCATTATGAGTGAAAAAAATAGGTTGTTTAATGATTTTTTTACGAGTTTTAGATCTCCATTCATCTAAGGACATGTAAGAAAAAATATACTTTAGATAAAAGTGAACAAGTAAGTCAAACTGACCAATTTGGAAAAAATTCCAGTCAACTCAAGTAAAGCGTTTGAAACCGCAATTTTCGGTAAACTTTAGGTACCTACTTAATAATAAAATTGTTATAATGAAAAAAATATATAATATACTAGCGGGCTTTGCACGAGTAGAAAGGTATTTAATTTTTTAATTAGTTTTAGTAAGGATCCCTATTTCTAGCCTATGTCACCCGGGGATAGTGTAGCTTCCCAATAGTGAAAGAATTTTCAAATCGGTTCGGTAGTTTCGGAGCCTATTCAATGCAAACAATCAAATCTTTCCTCTTCATAATATAAATATAGATAAAAAAGGTTTTATTGCTAATATATTTTTTTTTATTTTTTAATGAGAGTAACATTTATTGAGAAAGAAATTTCTCATTTAATGAGAGAACAATAATACATAATAACAATGTAGAGTATTTACAGCGATTTTTTTGTGCCATACATTGAGAAAAATACTCAAAATGAATCATTGGTACGGTACTATCAGATTAGGACCAGAGATCGTACAAACGATTCATTGGTATAAATCTATAATATTAACTCTTCGCAAACAAATCATTGGTAAATTTGCCAATAACTTGTTTGCGAAGAGTTAATATTATAGATTCGTACTAATGAATCGTTTGTACGATCTCTGGTCCTAATCTGATAGTACGTACCAATGATTCGTTGTGAAATTTCGTTAGTATTTTTCTCAGTGGTATGTCTCTGTGTAGCACTTCGTGGACGCTGTACATGATATTGTTTTATCTTCAAGTTGTCTGTCGTAAATCTGAATCAGAGTTTTGATAGGATGGTGAACAAGGAATTTGGTAACATTTAACTTTAATTGTACTCATCCAATCAGTAAAATACTAAATGATTAATTATTTTTTTATTTATTCTACTATTTTTGTACATCATCAGTTACATAGCAAAATCAACAAATCAATGTCCATAAAAAATGTGACAATAAGCAATGGCGATCAATTCTAATATAGTAAATCGTTTAACAATATAAAAAAAAATATGTTTAAATTGTACTACAAGTTGAGCAAAAGAGTAAATTAATACGAAGTATATAATGATTCACGCATTTCTTAAATTTCTTGTTTTGGATCATATTATGAAGTTTCACAAACCTCTTTATAGATTTGTGTCATTTAAAAAGCAGCTGTAGGTGTGGTTATTTGACGAGCAGTTTCGAAATACATTGAATCACAGGCAAGTTTGAAGACACATTGTACTTTAATTAGTTCAACTCGAACCACTATGAAATAAGATACTTTAAGCTGCCCGAACTGGCCATACGTTGTTATAGGCTTTAACAAAGTATGTATGCAGCTGAAAGCTGAAAGTAATAATTAGATCGTCTTCTATATTTGTATCCATATTCGTGCAAAATATATAAATATACACCGCACTACGTGTGTTCTTATTCAGACAAATTAAAGAGAATGTGGATTATAATAATATTTCATTTTGTGTATTAATATCTCAATCTCAATCAAATGAAAGTAATTTAAAAAGAGGACTGTTGTTTCATTCCCAAAGCTTTCAAAAGTCTAGACATGTCTTTCATAAATAATCGTTTCTATTAACAACCATCTTGTGTGATCTCAAATGTGTTTTTTATATTGATTAAATCTTAAAAATAATTTATGAAAACACATTTTAATTGATAATAAATAAAAGAAAAGTTAAATGCATTATAGGTACCTTCTAAACCTCTAAAATCGACAATTCATTAAATAAGAAAAATTGTCAAATGCAATAGAATAATAATATGATTGCAATTTGTTTTAAGCTTTTTTGTTGAATAACTAATTACAATAATAATATAATTTATTCAAGGAATATACATAAATATTAAAACAGTGACAATAATATATGAACAATGAAAATAAAATTATGTTACAGCAGCCTCAGTAGGTTGTCCTGTATCGAGGTGTGCTGCGTGATTAAAAAAACAAACAAAATGACACAAACTAATATATGATAATTTGATCTCAATATATAAAAAATATATATCAAATATATCATTGAATAAAAATTCAACACAATGATACAAATGAATGAATTAGGAATGTTTTCCAAAATGAAGAAATACAATATACAATCATAGTACAAAGATAATTAGCCGAAATTGTAACCGAAAAAAGTAAAAACGAAAGAATTCATAATAAATCAAAACTTTTTTCATAAAACAAAAAAGTTGTTCAATAAAATGAAACAGTTATTTATGATACATATATATTGTTTTTATATTAAATTAATAATTATTTTACTATCTCGGACACAGCAAAAGGTAACTTCCTCTAGGTAAAAGTATCTGGCAATCTGCTACCAAAGCTCATAAATTATAGAGTATTTAGAAGACATTTTCCAGAACGACAGAGACCAGACGGTGTCAAGCTATAAACTACAACGATAATACACAAGATATATAACACTGACTAGTCTTTTCTCGTTCTGATTATTATCATTAATTCTAACAAAATTAATTAACTTATCAAAATGTAAGCTATAATTTATAATTGTTCCTTGAGCATAGACGTAGCTCAGAAATTGAAAGCACCAAGGCTTTTGTCCTTTTTGGGACGCAGTTCCAGGTAATTCTATCTACAGATATAACAATGTCTCTAACTAATAAAATGCGAACACCACAATAATATGTTATATATTTTTTTCTTTATGAAAATATAAGAAAATAGGTTAGATTTAAAATTTCGACTTACACATGCCCTTTATTCTAATATTTCTCGATTTCAGAACATTTTTTCTGATCGAAATCAAATTCAGTTAAATTATTAAAAAAAACTATTTCTATTCTAGACATTTGTTGCTGACTAGCCAAACCAGAAACTGATAAAGTATCAGTGAACCTAATTGTTTCGGTGCCATTTAGACAGGAATTCTTGATCCATTCGTGATATGGGATGCCAAAAATAAAATTTCTTCTATAGTTTGCATGGAATGTATCTCGATTGGCGGACCTTATATTGTCCGTGAACATCAAAAGATATAACTTCAGCCAGTCTAGAGTAAATTTGTAATTGATGGGTCGCTCTTCTCATTTCTTTCTATTAGATTTCGGACAATTTTACACTGACTAAACATGGTTCTCCAATTCAGACATGTGCTAGATTTTTTTTTTATTTATTCATTCTTTACTGTACATTGATAGCAACTCAATGTTTACAACTCTATAGAAAAATGCATTCAAATTTGATATAATTGTCCATTTATACTGAAATTGACCAGTGAGAAATTAATTATAGAAATTAAAATTACTTTCGATAAGTGACAAAATTCTCGTTTTAGTGAAGAGACGACTATGCGGTTTCGCAATTAAGTATTTATTACTGTCTGAATTTTAAACACTTTTGGATTGAATTTTAAGACTTGTACTTTACGTTATTGTTATTTTTTCAACTAGTTACGTTTTATAAGAGACAATTATAAATTAATTTCTTTATATTTTAGTCACTTGTGAAACGTGTCATAAACTCTATATTTTTTAGCATAAATAAAACTTATCCCCATTTATTAATTTATAATATTTATAGAATTATAAATATGTATTATATTATATATGATACATACATCATATAATAAGAGATGTATTACGATAGGTATGATTTAATCCGAAGATTCATACCCATCGTGATATATCTCACATATACCTAATTCACTAACGTAAGTGCAAATATCCAGTTTAATACAAAAAAATCAAAGCCTTCACATACATATAATAGATCTTACAAAACAATAAAAAGCGTCACCTATTCTGAATACACCTATTTGAATTTTTAGCTCTTTGCTTTCTCTTCATTAATAACATATTTTAATGTCACTAATTTTATTTTCTCTTTCTAAACTTTTCTCTATCGACTCTAAATAAAATCTTATAAATTTTTAATATAATTTAATATTTAAATGTGTTTGTTAGATTTAATACACACAAATTACAAATGTAAGTATGGCCTAAAGCCTAAAAAAATAATATATATTTTCGAGTAAAAAAATAGTCTTTCAGAAAAATAATAAATAAATACTTCTATAATATTAAAAATAACTTAGATTCTATACAAGAATAATATTGGGGATAAAATGTTAAAATATCTGAAGCTCACAAAAAACAAAAATGTTCGTTTTTCGTATGAACTTGTATGATCAATACCTACTCATGTTTACTGACTAAATGATTGACAGGAACGACGACACTCATTTATTATTTATATCAAAATTATTGGAATATGTTTCACTTTTTCAAAACCGTTCGATTTGTCATTTGAAACAACCCAGCTATTTATTTTTTTCTCGCAATAATCTAAACATTAAGGGAGGGGTTCCCACCACTTACCCCTGGATGTTTCAAGAACATCAGTTCTCATGTCATCCAGTCAATCTAGAGCAAAAGCTTTATTTTTTTGTTTATTTTTTACCAAAGAGTGGGCTCGAGGTTATCCTAATGGGATTTCCTCTGCAAAAAAAAAACCCACTCGACAATTAAAATACTCCCTTGATGTACCCTTGGTGGAAGACCTCACACCGAGGATGACACACACATTTACACAACATAGTACATGGTTTTTTAAAGAAAAACTTACGTCTAGAAATATACAAAACTTTTCTTAAGTCTATCTTACAGTTACGTACGAATACGTACTAAGGACTTAAACTATTACAAAATTAATGTGTGCCTACATATGATTACAAAAATATATTCAACTCAACAAGCAAGTGCACACACTATATACTTACCAAGGGCAGCAAGGAATAAAAACTCACCTCCTGTGTGGAGAAAAGACAAATACAAAACAGATAAGAAAAGGGAGAGCTCAGCACAGTCGCCCGAAAGTGCCACCCCAAGGACCAAGTCGTGTAGAAGAGCAAATCAGTCGACAGGAGGGTTACCCTGCCGTCTGAGAAGCTCCCATCTAGATCTCCATACGTCCACAAACATTCGAAAACATTCAAAGTTTCTCGCGTTCATGACCAACTCTTCACACCACACAGGGCGAGGAGTGTCACCAGTCAGGCCTGCAACCATATCATCTCTCGCATCATTCAGAAAATCACACTTCCATAAAATGTGCTCTGCGCTCTGGGCACCTCCGCCACACGGACACCACGGGTCACTAGCCAAACCGAGTTCAAACAATTTACCCTTTAGTTCTCCATGACCCGAGACCAACTGCGACGTGAAGTGGTCCAGCACAACAAACTTACGCCTCATTCATACCCGAACGTCAGGAAAGAAACTGTAGACAAATCTACCGGTTCTATCCGAGTCCCAGCGATTCTGCCATACATTCATCGTTATTTCATGCACATTATCAAGCGCTCTTTTCATACCCTCTCTTCCAGACTCTGGTCTCACGACCTGGCCAAAATGATGAGCCACCCCCTCAAGCCTCAAGGAACGCCTGGCCGCACATTCAAGCACCTCAAGATCAGCCGGAAGGACGCCAGCAATAACTGGTAGGCCTGCACTAGCTGCCGTGCGATAGGCTCCCGTAACACCAAGTAGAGAAGACCTCTGACCCCTGAGAAGAGCAAGACTCACAGATCCCACAGCCAGCCTATACGACCACACTCGCGCACCATACGTGACTTGAACCACATATGTCACACGGTAAACAGACAGCAATGTCTTAGGCTTAAAACCCCAAGTGCCTGTACTCAATCTTCTCAGAGTAACAAACAGTGACGTAGCCCTGCTCGAAACCGCCCTAGCATGCTGAACAAAGGAGAAATTCTTATCAATAACCACACCCAGGTACCTATACTCCTCAACCATCCTCACCGGCTGTCCAGTCATTCTGAGTACAGGATTTCTGTTTCTGCTAAGACTCCCCTTCATCAGCATAGCCGCAGTCTTAGCCGGTGCGAAGGCAAGTCGATTGGTTTTACCCCATTTCAATATTTTGTCGATCGCATCAGCGAACATGGTCTCAATTGATGTACGTGTATTTCCAGCAATGAGCAGGAGTGCATCATCAGCGTAAGCGATTATAGTGGATCCAGTTGGCAGTGTGAAAGTGAGTAGGTCGTCAAATAGTACATTCCACAGGTATGGTCCGAGGACTGACCCCTGTGGGCATCCCATAGTAACCTCCCTAGTAACCTAGTCCCTAGTCCAGCATAAGAAATTGAGACTTCTCGATCACGAAAATAATCGGAAACAATATTGAACAGCATTCGAGGACACTGCCTTAGTTTCAGTTTAGCCAATATCATAGGCCACCATGCGTTGTCAAAAGCACCCGAAATATCAAGAAAAACTCCCAATTCGTACTTTTCCTTTCGTTCATTTCTCCATTTCATGCATTCCAGAATAGCATGCTCAGTCGAGACGCCACGGCTAAAGCCAAATTGTCGAGGACTTCCAGGCAACAGAGACTCCTCCAGGCGGTTTCGAATCAGGATTTCAAGGATCTTTCCAAAGGAGGGCAGCAAGGTGATAGGTCTGTATGCCTTTAAGTCTGATAATGGCCTATCATTGCCCTTAGGTATTACCCTGAGCAAGCCCTTCTTCCAATCTGTCGGAAAAGTTCCACTAGTGAGACAAGTCTGCATCAGAGAAACCATGACATCAGGACAATACTTCCATACTTTTTTGACAATCGTGCCAGTCAATCTATCAATTCCGGGCGCCTTTCGTGGGCCAATATCGGCTATGATTTTCCTAAGTTCTTCAGTTGTCACCGAAGTCACCTGAGGGTGCAACGGTGAATCCAGAGGAGGGACTCGAGCCAAAACGCGAAGCTGTCTGTGTTGAAGAGTATCTCCATCACAGCAGTCCAATGGTATAAGTCCGGCAATAATCTAAACAAATGTTTATACCCTTATGTGAAAATCTCCTACCTTATTTATTTATAATTAATTTCAAAAAAAAATTGAACTAAAATATATTTGCAGCCACGTTTTAATGATAAACATAGTTATCGCGTTTTTGTGCATTTTTACACCTGCCTGAGTGAAAATATTGCAAATATTACTCAACGAACATCTAAGATTGTGCGAACTCCATTCGGTATGAAATAGGAAAGGTGTCCCGATGCATACAAATTGGTTAAGGCTGGTTTACATGGCCTCTACTGAAAATATTGCAAATATTACTCAACAAACATCTTAGATTGTGCGAACCTCCTTTAGTATGAAATAGGAAAGGTATCCCGATGCATACGAATCGGTTAAGGCTGGTTTATATGGCCTGTACGTTCACATATCTCACAAATTTCTGTTTCAATCAACTGAGATCGTAAAACTATGTTTATACAACAATGCTTTAAGGAATTCGTATGGCAATAGCATTTAATCATGAATACTTGAGTTTTATTTAAATAATGCAATATCACAAAGAATATTCAATCATTTTTAGTACACGTTTAAATAAGCTTATGTTAAATTTAACATTTACTCAATTGAAATTTCATTTGACTATGATTCGAGAATTTTTATGTGAAGAATTAAGGATATTTTGATAAACTATGCTCCCTTTTTAAGATAAGTAACATACCTACCGAATTGTGCTTTGCTCCACCGCAGATTTTAGGATTCTGGAACTCATTCTGTTGTTTATTTATTTATTTTTTACTTTATTTTATTCTTCACTGTATATTATTTCAAATCAATACAATGATTTTTTTTTCTAATTGGTTTTAAATTTACAATTTTGAGCAGTTACACATTAAGTCTTCAAAATTTTAATTGATGAGGGTGAATTTCGGAGTCAAATACACCAACAAATCGCTTTGATTGTAATCATACGTCTACTGAATTTTAATACTTATATTATTTTAATAAAAAAGTAATTTGAAAATTCACATTAAAATTCATCTAAAGATTAATGCTCATAAAAAATGCTGTAGGATAATTTTTAAAAGGTTTTCTCACTTGTTTGATTTTAATACCCATTTTTTTTTTATTTATAGACAAACTTTAATTAACATCCATTGGTAGCACAGTGAAATATAGATTGGACTTTTTCCATCTTCTATATATGTAGGTAAAACAGAAATCATCATAATATATTATAATATTAAAATAAAATGATATTAATTGCGTCGGTGCACACGTAGTAAAATTCCATTAATAAGGTTAATTAAAACTAGTGTGTCTCTTCTATAGATTATAAATCATGAGAGAGACGTCTTTATGATAATTGAGATTGATAATGATCTAATGAGTCGAAAGACGTCTTTCTCACAATCCTTCATCAATAGAAGAATGAAACACTTGTTTCAATTTATCTGAAAAAAAATACTTCTTTGCTAAAGCAAGCTAGGGTTAGTCGGAAGAAATCGCGCCTTCGTATTAACCTCTCCCGCTATTTATAGATTTATTTAATTTAATTTTAATTTCACCGCTATCAACACATCAAGAATGTGGACTTGAATCAAGAACCATCGGTCGATGAATTAAACTTAAATTTAAATGTTTTTACATGTAAATTGCTTTGTAGTTAGTGTCCAGCAAAGAATAAAATATCAATATGAGCATTGTTAAGGAGTATTGTGTGATATTATTTTATTAGATGATAAATTGGTCATATAAAAATTGTTTTTAATCTTCCTTAGAATTATACAAATGTTGTCAATTTCATGTGACATTGTAAATATTTTATCTAATTCTTATTGAACAACGTAGGTACCTCATTACTGAGAAGTGAGATCCCGTATCTATGTATTAAAAATAGCTTTATAAACTTTCCACAACATACTCGAATACTTTTGTAATGAAAAGGAGTGTTATAAATTATAAATTTTGAAATTAATTATAAATTGCTTTCTTAGGTAGATGTCCCACTTCATTAACGTTTTCAATAATTTTCTGTAAAAAGAATAATAATAATAATAATAATAAACTTTATTGTACAAAATATTTAAACAAAAATAATGAGATTACAACATGGCATATTTAACAATTCATCAATTCAATTCATGAAAATATTCATTGTACAAATATTTTGCACAATGGACGAGTTTATCGCAGGGACGCGATATCTTCCAACTAATCTAAATTTCAATTTTATCAGCACTTATCAGCAGGTATTCAACATAAATCATTATTTTTTATACACCAAATGATCATTAAATATTATAAAGTAACTACCTACATACTTCATTACTAATGTACCATTACGGCAAATCCCACAGGTAGGGTAGCCAGTAAAACTACTTCAAATAATTTAAGTGCATATTGTCCTGCCTATATCTATGTGTGGTAGCATGCCTTATCGCCGAATCGTAGATGTTAGTTATATTATAGGTACATGAAGTCCTCAGATCTCCTTGTTGAAAAAGGTGTGAAACCTATGTATTATCTATCGGGGTAAGAATAAATATGATTAATATAAATAAAACACTTATTTATAATATATCCACAGTGACTTTTTATTGGACGCGAGCCGGCTTTCAAGAGTTTCTGCAGGGTTACTCTTGACAAAACTAAACACGATCTTAATCTAGTCTTGATCTTGATCATACGACGCACGAAGGGACTATGGTCAAAAACATCGCGCTACCGCTACCGCGCAATCGGTTTGGTGTATTTTTGGCCAATAGTCACTTCGTGCGTCGTATGATCATGATCAAGACTAGATTAAGATCGTGTTTAGTTTTGTCAAGAGTAGCCCTGCTGCTCTCATCATCAGGTTAGCTGAAAGCCGGCTCGCGTCCAATAAAAAGTCACTGTGGATATACTATAAATAAGTTCGTCGATAGCCTGGGGGTAGAGTCTCGGCCTTCAGAACAAGGGGTCCGTGATTCGATCCCAGGTGCCAAAAAAAATGTTTTATTTATAATTAATTCAACATGAATTTCCATCAATTACCGTCGGTTGAAAAATATCAACATTATAAATATGATTTGTCAATTTACCCATTTATGGAACAAAGAAAATGGCATATCTAAGTTTTCTTGTAGGGTAATGTGTAATAAATTCATGGCCTACCTTAAATCAAAGGAAAGGCATACAATATTTTTTTAAGATATTTACTCATTCTATGTAGCGGAAATCCATAAATAAAGCAGAAAGCTGAAACATACATAAATCTCAAAAAGAATGAATATAAAATATATGAACCGTTACTATGGGAATCAAAAGATTTTGGGATAGTTTTTGTTTGACTCACTTCTTTTACGCTACCCGTACAAATAATTAATTATTTAGTCATAGATGGAACCACATTCTTTTGCGACATGTTGTTAATGAGAAAAAAATAATAATAACAGGATTATGTAAGCACGTGTCAATCAACAAAGAATAAATTAATATTAAATACTGTTGTAGGTGGATTAAAAATAAACATCTACAGCATTTGCCTATTTGTGGAATATCGAAATAATTACAAAAAAGCAAATGAGAATTATCGGTTAAAGGTGTCGGCATCGCAATAATGTAGTTATGTAATAAAAGAGTTAATATTTTCGTGACAACCAGATATTAGAAATACACACACCCTCTACTTATTAAAATAACTACCTACACATATATTAAATTTTCTTCATAAAATTTTCTCAGTTGAATAAAAATATAAAGATGTTCTCATATATTTTTTCATAAAGCGAAATGAAAATCATATTATTGTTAAGAGCAAGTAAGAATGTACATCTGTAGTAATCTACATAAGTAATTGATGGAAAATTTATTCTGGTTTTTATTATTACTTATTACTTTACTAGTGATGTAACGAATGAAAATTGGTATAATAATTTCATTCTATGTAAGCACACATTTTCTAATCGCAAATGACAATATCCAGATAAATATTATTTGAAATTGGGTTGGTTGGAAGAAATCGCGCCTCTGCGATAAACTCGCACTCCGTATATTAATTGTATGATTGTATTTGTTTTAAATGTATTTTTGTGTGAATTTGCTTGTAATCAATGTAGGTACAGTAAAGAATAAATAAAAATAAAAAATAATGCGCAATAACATTTGCAGTCGATAGTATTGTAAATGAATACAACAATATTCATAAAAGATATTTGCAAATGATATACCTATTCAGATATGAGATAGATTACGTGGTTGCAAATAATATTTATCTGGATATTAAATGGGTAAAGTGGTCGCAAATGCCTCGTCTAGATACTATTATATGGATAAAGTGTTCGCAGATTACATATGTTGCTATCTTAAAAAATGTAACTCCGCACTAAGACTATTAGACTATTACAGTTATTGACCAATGCGATCTTAGCAGTAAAGAAAAACAAATTAAAAACCAATAACAGAACCATGAAAGAGAAAAAAAATAGAAAGAGACACCATCAAAAAGAAACAACAGAATCAAAAAAGTATCGATCCTGGTGGTTAAGAAATTTGTATGTCATGTTGAAATGTCAACATGAATATTCAAATCACTAAATAATTTTATAGCCTTGTCGACAGGAGAATTAGGAATTATGTTTGTTCTGCTATATCTCTTTCTATAATATTATATCTATATATTAAATGGATGAAGTGGTTCGCAAATGCTGTATCTGGATATGACGTAATGTGTTTCCGAATATATTTGAACATCACTAAAACTTATTTAAAATACCGAAAAATCCACCGCATTAAAATTTATAAGATTTTTGGTGTTATTTTTTTTTTATATTCATACAATTTCGATCCTCCAATTTCTCTTGGGAAATGAGAGAGGTAGTTATTTTGTAATAATGTATTTATGTTTTAATATAAAAGTAATTCTTCAAATGACTTATGGAGTTTCGAAAATAGTTCTCAGTTATTGAAAAAGTATATTTATTTATTTTCTTCTTTTGAGCAGAATTGGGAAAGACTACAGAGTTCTAGGTATGAGCCATGCCATGCTTAGTTTTGTTTTAAACTCAAATACAATCTTATATACCTACTACTTAAACTACCTTTGTGAAATATACTTAAATAAAACATTCTAATCATAAAAAAATATAGCTGATTAAATACACGTAGGAATTTAACAGAATTAAATTAATTAATAGGTACGTTTTTATTTTCTTAAAGGAAGTAGAATACGTTTTCACAAAACACAATATCCTCACCTACACACTTACATAGGATGAAAACTTTTTGAGATTTTAGTATACAACCGCCATAATAGCTATATCAATAAAAATACATAGTATGGGTAAGTATTAGATATAACCTAACAACGGCAATGAAACCTTCCATTAATATCTTTAAAGAATCAGCAATTGTAGATTTGTGTTTTGTAGGTACCTACAGGGCAGGGTTTCAAGGACGCACTTTCCATACTATATGCAAGAAATTATTTGCGTATTTCGCGCAATTTACCATATCCGCGAAATACACTCAGTGTTGAAAAACTCTTAGTTTTACACTCAGTGGTAAAACACCATTCGAAATAATCTCGCATGATATCGTGCGACATTTGTCGTCCACGACTTTCAAGAATAGGGTTTTTAAGAAATCGATCGAAAGTATAAAAATCTCTCTTGCGACATCCGTCAATCGAGATTGGAGAATAGGCCCCCAGATTAACGAAAAAACTTGCAATTTTAATTGATTTGAAAATGCCTCCAACAGTACCTATTGGAAACTTCAATTCAATTAGTAGCACAGAGAAATGAAACTTTTAAATTGAATAAAATAGCTTCACACTCGTATTTGCCATTCATCGTACTTGTTGCAAATTTGAATTGAATTTTTGACCTAGAGAAACTCATATGACCACGAAAACTATTTTTATCGCTTTTCCCCTTATTATGTCTTATCCGGCATAGGTATGTGTTTATAATGACGCTAATTAAAAAGATAGTCAGTGTTTTTCACACACATTACAATCTATACAGATAAGTAATAAAACGTTAATATGCCAGAAAACTCACTTTTACATTTTTGGAGCCTGAATGTTCATTTTTATTAATAATGATAATAAAAATGAACATTCGGGCCCCGATATGTTATCAATATACTTTTCTATATTATTTTAAGTAAGGGTTAAGGGTTAACTGGAAAACGTTGTTCAGTAACAAGTCCACCTTTTGGTCTAAACTATTTTGATTCTCATGTTGTAGGAACCTATAAATTAATGTTAAATGTTAGCAAGATTTCATTTATTTATTTTTTTAAAACCACAGCGTTCTCCTATGATATAGAATGCATTATCGTAGGTTTGTGTTAGTTAAAATTTTGGCAACAGTCTTTGTTTTTTACTTATTTTTTTATGAATATCCGAAATTTTAGTGAAATAGTCCAAGTGTTGGTGATTTCTTGACTAGTTTCAAACATTTAGTAAATACACAGTAACTGGGTAGGTACTAACTAATCGTTACAAAAATTGCTAGCCCAACATAATAAAAGTCTGAAAGCCTAGTCCCGCCTCTGAATAGTAGATACAACTACAACAATGTGTAATAGGATCCTTACGCGTCGAAGGATCTCCTTTACATTATCATATAGTATGTAAGTACGAATCAGTGTTAGCACTTTCAGTACCTGGGTACTTTGTTATATAACAGATCGCGTAAATGATTTCCTTTTGATATTTGAACACCGAATTCTATTAAATATAACGGAAGTTTTTATTTGCCAGATAAATAGGTAACAGGTATATCTTCCTACCTTTTATACATTTTTATGAAAATGCCAGTCCTCTGGAAATATTAACAGAATGCAATCGCATGTTTTAAAATCTACTATACCATCACGGCATATCCCACAAGTGGGGTAGCCAGCAGATCAGCTGCATGTAGGAAACATGCAAACTGTCCTCTTCGTGCCAGTATAAAAATAAGACATTCAGGATGGGTGGCAAACCTCAACGCTGAATTTAAGATGTAAAATGTCTTATTTTTTTCGAACACCTGCCTTTTACAGGACACTCGAAAACTTACGCAGAAGAGTGGGAGACCAATTCTCTACCGGGTGCTCCACGGGAAAGATGTTTTAAAATCACTCAATTTATATTATTTTAATCCAGTTGACAGTTTTTTAAACATTGACAACATTTAATCATATTAATTATAAAGATGTTTTTTTACATATATGTATTTTATTTCAAGATAGGTGGTAGAGCGGATGCAAGAGGAGTGCTATGTATAGAATGCATTTTGTGAATGAATGAATGAGGATAGGATGACAAAGACGATAATACTTGTCTCAAAGAAAGTGTGGGAGAATGCGTGGGCGTCTAAAAACTACGTGGCTTTATTACGCGGATTAAATTCTCAAGGACAGGCATATGTTAAGTAAGAGAGATTGACGTGCTTGTATGATAAATTCTATGAATTTAGAAGAAACGAAAGAAGTAGGTATGTATGGATAAATATATATTGTGTTCCATTGTCTCTGGCTACCCTATTTGGGATATGGCGTGAGAGTATAGTATAATAATGTATATTTTATTTTTAATTTTATTTACTTTACAACAATCAACTAAACAGATAATAGCTTGGTGCATTATGCACCACAATTGGTTTTAAAAAAATATTGATACCATCCCGGTCATCTCCAATTGTACATTATATTCGCAGTCTCGCTCTTTCATTCACTACTTTAGTTATAATTTATTAATTCAAAAAAGGGGGTATGATTACTGCGTGTCTGTAGATCAATCATTTACAAAAGAGTAAGCAAATAAGTAATCTTAAAGCTTACTCTGTTTCATTTTTCATATTTTTTACTAATTTAATAAGTTCAAACTAGTACAAGAAGAACAAGTGAAAGAAGAACAAGTACAAGAATACCAAGAATAATTGAAACTAGTTAACAATTTAATAAGTAGGTACAAAATGTTTCAAAGGTAAGAATAGCCCAAACAGTTTAATCAAATGTTTAGTAATTTAAAAATAAAAGCGAGGAAATATTTTTATGATAAATAATAATCAATCATGAATCAGAGTTAAATCTTCACTAGGATATATTATAGTGATTTATATTTTATTAACAATTCGGAATCATTCTTTGATATTTTTTCCTGATACAGTAGATAATAGGTACGTTCCGAAAAAGCTCTTTTTCTTTAGTGGTGGTATTGAAAGAATTTACTGGATGTGTAAAGACGCCCATTCTACATTATGTTATGACCACAGTATAAACTAAAGAATGTTTCTGAATTTTATCTAACACGCCTTTTACTGTGTACGTCGATATAATAATACTATTGAAAGCTCGAACATAAGCCCGGGACAGATTTCCGGTTACGTTTTCACTACTTGTTATGTAATATTTGTAGGAACAGATTTACTTTTTTTTTAACTTGAAAAACCTTGAAGGCATAAAGATGCTTGTTATGATTCTATAAGTTCATACCTTTAATTATATAATAACTGAATTTATTAAAATTTCAGCACGTTGCTTAATACTTTCACGTCACGTCGGTTCAAATCAGTTTCGATAGTTGGTCCATCTTTTTTTAGGGTCAACTTGTTCCTCTTTACTTGTATCAAATGCCTCTTTTGTATGTATTCCATTGTTCATAGTCTTACCAGTAATCATACTTGGATCGTTTTGATTTTGTAAAAAAACAATCTATTGTGTTTAAAAATATATGAAAATGAAATAACGAACGCTCTTGTTTTGAATCAGCTCAAATCAAACTATTTTTCATATTTTAAATACTTTCAAATTCCTGGCGTTGGAAATTTAAAAACAATGTTGAACAACAAACATAAAAAAAATATCTTTCACTCAAACGTTCGATATGTTTTTTTAGGATTGTAAACCCTATTGCATGTATAATTATGAATTTAAAATTCCTCGAATCCCTTGGTAGTGAATCAAAAGAAGAAATACTTCCGAGTCTTTGAAATAGAGGCTATTTACAAAACGCAATTGCTTTTTTTTGTGTAGATCACCGGTAGCGTAAGGGAATTGACATTGAATGCTGTAATATCCACAAAAGTGCCTGAATTTTACTTTTATACCTTTCATGTTGTAATTTGAAATCCAATGTGATAGACCTATAACTGGAAAAGTTATTCGACCCATTACTATAGTACATAATAAACTTTCATGTTAAACACATCTTATTCAATAGGATCTAACAATCTGACACAAAAGCTTAGTATTCTACTAAAGCTGTGGATACAATTCAGTGAAATAAAGTCAAATGTTGTATTTTTTAAATAAAAGTAAATTTATACACATTATCCGTGTGAAGTTGTTTGACAGAGAATATTATGTTTTCGAGTGTTCTATAAAAGACGTTTATCCGTAAATTATGATGTATTAATACATTTTACATCTTCAACTAAGCGATAAGATATGAATCCTATCCTGTATGTCTGATCTTTAATTGGTATGGAGAGAACAACTTGCATGTTTAATATATAAAGTTGATCCGCAGGTTTCCACGGTTGCGAGATATTCAGTGATGGTGTGTTTACACATTAAGAAAATAAACTTCGATAGGTAACTTTTTTTTTCATCCAATTAATACTTTTTATAAAATAATTCAACGATTTTTCCAAGAATTAATTAAAATAATAAATAGTAAATTATGCTCTGGTATTGTACTTTTGGTACAATAGAATATGTTTTTTTTTTATAAAATGTGCCTAGTAATAAAAACATTAGATAATAATGAAGGATAAATAAATTTATTATTGTATTGACTTTCTTAAGTGCTTTTTTGGTAATAATTTTTCCACTAAAAAAGTAATATAAACAGATAAAATTAAGATAGATCTTAGTATGTACCTTTTGCGTAAGATAAAATAGGAATATTCAGTTGTGAAAAGTACGACTTCAGGAAAATAAGAAATTTTTAGTAAATGTCGAAAATTTCTATTTTTCTAGTATATTAAAGTGTTCTATAAAAGGTTGATAATCGTATAATAACACAAATTGGATAATTTAGCGAAAAAGTGTCCAAATCCACTCTAAATGTCTTATATTTCCAAGTATTAAGATTAAAAAAAAGCCAAAAATAGTCTTGAAACTTTCGTAAGATATGATTAAAAATTTTCAAAGATGTAGGTACCTACGTTATAATTATATTTTCCAGCTATTAAGTAGGTACCTACCGAAAAAAAAAATTATTCATTAAAGATAATTTGAAAGCTTTTTTATTTCTTCTTAAATAGTTTAAAAATAAACACATCTGAGAATTTTTTTTAGTAATGGAATATAATAATTTGTAGAAAAGATTGAGTAATCGCTAAAGTAGGTAGTAAAGTTTTTGAGTACCTATCTACATTTCTTATAAAAACAAAGTTTGCTTTACAATCTTTAATTTATACTGCGCATGTTGAAATATTTACTTATCCGTTCTTAACTGTTTGTCGATTACAAACGATTTAATATAAAAAAAAAATTCAATCAGTAATCAGATTGCGAAACTACAATTGCGGTCTCTTCCAACTAACCAAAAGCAATTAACTTAAAAACACTTAATTTCAATAATATCCATAGTTTCAAATAACTTAAAATATGAATATACAAATTAATAATATAAAAAAATTGATTATAATAATTATATCAACTGAAATAAGTATAATAAATCACCTGAATGCGGTAGGGGCATTGGGTTTTATATTTGATTTATTATATTAAATAGCATTGTTTGTGCTCTATAATCTTTACATGTTCTTTTGATATGCTTTTCATCAAAATCGTATGCTTTTTATCCTCTTAAAATATGCATGTGAGTAGGTACCCAGGTACTTTATTTTTTTTACTATGTAGGTACATGATCTTATCCAATTTTCCAACACTCGTGTATGATGAATATTTTAACTACTACTTCTATACCATCACACCACACTCTACAAATGGGGTTTACCTCCAAGCAATAAACACGCAGAATGTCCTCTTTGTGTCAATAAAAAAAAACATTTAGGATGAATGGTTTGAATTGTAGACGTTAACTGGCTAACAAGTAAGGTTCCACGAAAACTTTCCTTTTAAAGGACACTCGAAAACTTACAAAAAGGATTGGCAGAGACTGCACGTAATTGCATCATATTATTTTCACTTATAAAATTTATATATACCTACCTAAAACCCTAATACTTAATTTCTTAAGTTTTTACTTACTATAGTGTGTTCATCGAATTTACTTACACTCTGAGAATAGTTTATAGTTTTAACGATTTTTTTAACAAAGATAATTGTTCAATAAAAAAATTGAATCAATGAAATCTTGAGAAAAATCTGAAATTCGGCTACAAAAATTCAAAAATAAATAAGCAATTTTGAAAATTAATAATTACGTTAATGTACACCTACATAATATGTACATAAATATTATGTAACAAATACAGGGGGAATGTTTTTTCAAATATACTTGTGAACTTGTGAGTACAGTTCACAGCATCTTACATCTTTTAAAACCTTTTATTTTCTACTTAAAAATTATCAAAAGTTCAGCAAATAAGTGCTTACCAAATAATTTCGTGTTCTTTTTAAAATTCAAAGTGCTGAAATTGATTATTAAGCGTTTTCCATTTAAAAGCTTGCATTATTAATTTTCCCCTTTTTCTTTCCTAAAAATAAGAAAATCTAAATTTTGTTAATGAATTAATGCTTTCGAATATTGTTTTATTTTTTTCTTATCGTAGCTTATTTATTTCAAAGCTTTCTTGGAATTTAAATAATTCAAAATATTATTATTGGATTGGTATTTTTACAGTTAAATATTTCAATTTTTTTCTTCTTTTTATCTAATTCTTTTGTGTTAATATAATTATATCCATTAACAATTATTTACCCGATAAATATCTAGCGTTGTTAGTATTTCGCTCAATAGTTTATGTAATTATTATTCAGTATTTATCATCTTATGAATCAAATTGTACTGACTCTTGCTAATAGTACAAAACTCATGTAATATCCCAAGTGATGTAGAGAGAGATAATGAAATGTCTTATTCATCTACATATATTTGTAAACGTTTTTCGCTTTCTCTTGAATTCATGTACCTACGTGTTCAATTTCTTGCCATATAGTTCTCGAATATACTTGCTTTCCCATACCCGTTCATTCAGAAAGATATGTCGGTATATTTTCTTCGTCATCCTTTCATCATTCATTCATTCCACATGTTCAAACTATCGCAATTTATTCTAAAAATATACATGAAGACTTATTGTAAAAAATCTAATGCGCACGAATTATGCATAATTATAGGTTTATCAGTTAAGGTACAAAAAGTTTTACATTTTTGCCTGTAATAGGGTGCAGGATTGGCTTTCTAGTATTTCATTATTACATTTTAAAATCTTAATGTCAGGCCTGTTGGTGTATGATTGTGAATAAATAAAGAAATCAGTGAATCAGTGGGTATACCCAAAATAACTTGAACATTTTCTTCAGAATTACATGTTTTCATAACAGTGGAAGAAATAAGTGAATGAATATGTTTTTTTCAAAAGACAAAAGTAGAATAAGAGAGCACGTTTTCAGGAACTGAAAATATTTTACTGAAATAATAATAAACACGTTGTAGAGCGGAGATTTCCGGTTCGTTTGAATGCATACAAAGAGAAAATAATATCAATAGCCTGAAGGAAAACAAAGTCCTGCTAGGTAGTGAAAACGTGACAATAGATTCACAAACATTATGCAAATATAAATATTATATGAATTTTAATATTTCAACACTGTTCAGATATTATTGTCCCCGTTCTTTAAGTGTTAAGGGATTTCTAAGACATGCAATATGACTATGAATTCAAAACTATAATTAATTTTAAACATTTGATAAACAAAAATACTACATTATATTAATAAAGTTTTACATTCAGAAATGAGTTCCTACGAATAGTCATATATTTCTTATTTTATAATTGCCATTCAATATAATTTAATTCGAAATTAAAATCAGTCAAGATATTTTGAGTTATAAATGATAATAGGTTCTAATTTAACCACTATAACTGTTTAGCTCCCATATGAGTAAATCCCTCTTCTTTTGCCTACTCTCACATGCTCGGAAAATAGTTGCTTCTGGCATCTGGAACCCGTATCACTAAGTGCTTTAACTCCAAAGATCACCCTGCGAGATGGAGACAAATAAAGTGATTACACAACTTTCAAAGCTAAAAACATATCTTGTGCTTTGTTCGTTACTTTACACAGATAGATGAATAAGAATCTTCTCTGTTTAGTTAACTTTTAAGCTACAGTTTCAGCCTTTTGATTGTATCTCAGTTTGATAATATATTGAATCTCATTAATTATTTCAGTCCATCACTTAAATAAAGTGATGTAAACTATTGAATATAAATATCATCGAACTTTTAATTAATAAAACAAAAATCTTTTATGACTACATACCCATAAGAAATTCAATTACTTCGTGCTGTTCTTTTAACATTCTGGTTAAACCAAAATTAATTCTTATAAAATGGAGAAACAACTATATTTCATCATAGCAAATTCGTAGTGAAAAATAAACATACATCGATGACGTTCTAAATGTACTTATATAATTGAAGGCTGGTTATTACAAGGGCAAAAATGTAACTGGAGCGGCAGAGCAATGTAGCAGAAATGATATATTTTGGATGACGTTTTAAATACTCTATCTTGTGTAATAACATTGCAACTTTGTACGTTTATTGGCCTTTTTGTTTACCACCAATTGGGAGTAAAAACACATTTTTGAAGTTTTTGATACTAACTTAGCACCTATGTTATAACCAGCCTTCAGTTCTAAGTGTGTTTTTATTGCATATAATAAAGTTATACAAATATTATATATTGGCAAAATCCATGAAAAATAAGTCGTTTATTATTTGATAAAAATATTACTCACTTTTCACGAGTCATTTCTGTGAAAATAATATAATATACCTACATGAAATTTTCCATATGTTGTTTCCTCACTTCTCTAAAGAAATCGTGAGCGTACACGTAAACTTGTGTCAACGCTATGTATATAAAATTATTTATTCAATTAGATTGTTGATACACTCAAATGTTAAAACTTACCATTCTCTCGATGTGTAGATGCAAAATAAGTGTCTTCACTATTTGCACCCACTAATTTAGGCCTGTCAATTAGCGTCTTAGAAACAAACTACGTAGGACAACATCTTCCGTGATTCATAGTAAAATTAGTTTATTCAAAGACCAAGCTTCTTACATTGAAATCTCAACAAAATTATATACAAAACTACACGACTTAGTGTTCATTATGTCAAACCAAGTCCTTTCACTGTTGAATAAAGTTATCCTTGAACTTTGGTTTGTCAAGCAATTAGTTTTGCTAAAAGAAAAATTGTACGTTAATTAATATTACTGAAATGCTATTAATCACAGAAGCAAAAAAATTTTGGTAATGAAATTCTTGAAATTTTTTATTCACGCTTTTGTTATAATAATTAGTAAAAAGTAAGATCATTAATTATGAAAATATAGACTGTGGACATATCAAACGACGTTGCTACATGTTTTCGTCCAAAATTGATCGGGTCGTTGAATGCGCAAGAATAATTTAAAAGGTACCAACAATGTTTATTCGCTTTTTTGGTAGCAGAAAGATCATCCGAAAATTCACTTTATATTTCGTTTTATAATATATTCCATATTTTCTTCAATACTACTAAGACTTCTCCCTCAAGTGGGGTATTCAGCAACTAACTAAATGTAATGTTTAGGGGCTTGTGAAACGTGGAATTTGATTATAAATATTAATTAAAGGTAGGCTGTTCTTTTGTCCTAATCCAATAAAAATAGTTTTGTTTATTGTAGAATCAAACTAGAATCAAATTTAATATATAAAGAAATGCATTTAAACAAACGGTTGTATTTTCCAAATATTTCAGATGGTTCAAGCGATACGATAATATTGTAAAGGTAATAACTAATAATTGTCGTCAAAAATACGTCAAATTTGTATCTGATCTAAGGCAGAAACTTAATGATCATGCCATTTGTACAGTAGAAATAATAATAAAGCAAATCAAAAAAGACACTTGACTTGGTTGAATAAAATAAAATTTACAGATAAAAAAATCCAGATTGATACTAAGCACACAAGTAGTCGTAATAATAATATAGTCTTTCATGTCACATCTTTTTGGGTTAGTAGACGTGAAATGAATATGAGGTTTTATATCTTTTCAGTGTATTGTTAAAAGGTTTTCCACGTGTTATCGAACTTCTTTTCATCTTTTTGTTGAAGCTAAAAAATATTTTAAAAATAATAAATGAATATTGAAGACTCCTTCCGTATCCGGATATCTCAGAGGTCACGGGATTTTTATTTATCCATTATTCTAAGCAAAAACACTTTTAATTGTTACGGTCTAAGTGATTTGTAAACTTCTTTTTTACCTTTTAATAATTTTTAAAATGAAACACGTTATATAGTTATTCCACTATTAATCAATAGTGGAATAACTTTATATCGTGTTTCATTTTAAAAAAAATATTTATATGAACTTCCGCCAAGAACCGTCGGTTGATAAATTAAACTTTTACCTTTTTCTTTTAATCTCTAAGATATGAAGTTGCCTATTGTGGATTATTGCTTTTATAATTTATTTGATGATTTTTCAACCATATTAATTTGATAAAACTGATTAGTAGATTTGATTAGATACTTGTTTTTCTCTTTTTTCTTTAGATATATTCCTCAATGTATACTGTGGTGTTGGCCGATGAGAAAATAAATAGTTTTAAATAAATTAATATTTGTAATTTGCGTGGGGATGCCAGTGGACCAACTGCATGTTACAAATTTGTTACAAAAGAGAAGTTTCTTTTTATTATATAAGAAATATCTTAAATATCTATTAAAACACTTAAAATCGTCCGCACACACACAGGCTTTGTTGACCTTTATATAGGGTGTCTCAAAATTTACGTAAGATTTGAATTTGCCGCCATTTTCGCAGTAAGTTGTTGGCAACCCTGAAAAAAGAACGGTTTGACAGCTGAGAGTTTAGGGTTAGTAAAAATGGAAGCCTAATAACAATGATCAGTGAAGAGAGTTGGTGGAATGGTATATTAATCATCAACAAGTAAATGCTGATTTTTCGTGCAAAATAGTCCTAAGCGCTGAAACACACTTTGACCTCGATGGTTTTACCCGCCAAAAATGCCGTGTTTGGGGTTCCAGAACCCACGTGTGATTGGCGAACAACAAATGCGCCAACAACGTGTCACTGCTTGGTGCGGATTTTGGGCAGGAGACATCATTGGACCATACTTTTTTGAAAATGAGGCTGGTCAAGCAGCAACTGTTACTGGTGCTCGATATCGCAACATGATAACACTGGTCTTTCTGCCGAAGATGCCATTGGTGTGGCCAATATGTGGTTTCAACAAGACGATGCCACATGCCATACAGCCAATGTAACCATTCAATTACTGCATGATACGTTTCCTGGTCGTGCACTTTCTCGTTTCGGTGATCAGAATTGGTCCCCTAGATCATGAGATTTTAACACCTTTAGATTTCTTCTTAAGGGGTTATTTGAAGTCAAAGGTCTTTGTCAACAAGCTCACAACCACACGTGCATTACAAGAGGAAATTAAACGCTGCATCAACAAAATTCAGCCACAATTATGCAGAAAGCCCATCAAAAATTTCGACGAAAGGTTGCGTATGTGCTAGCAAAGCCTTGGAGGCCATTGCCCGATGTGTTATTCCATAAGAAACCTTATCCTATGCACTTCATGATTCAACGAAAAAATAAAAATCTTCAGACTAAAAACTCTCTTTTATATTTAATTCAAATCTTGCGTAAATTTTGAGACACCCTATATATGTTATTATGTTTATCTATCCTTTTCCAGCCATGTCGTGCCTAGAACTTTTCGATTTTTTATTCCGTAGTACATATTAGTTACGTGACATTTCTCGAAGTTTATTTTATTTTTCTTTTGAACTTGTTTACTTTCAAAAAAGTCATATGTGATGCCGAAAAACTTGTTTCGCCTTCTTGATAAATATAGATTATACTGAAAAATGCTTTCAGAATAATGATGAGGTTTAGGATATATATGTAAATAATTGGTTTTATACTCATAAAAATTTTGCTGTAGTTGTTGTTGTTGTATCTCAATTTTTTTCAACCTTATTTGCGTTATGACTGTTTGTATCGCTGTTTAGACTAAAGAAATAATTACAATAGATAAACTTTATATTTATGAGACGGACATATTAAAAATTAGGCTAAAAGTTTGTAAAAAAGTAAGCATTTCATTTTATAATTTAATTAAATACATAAATATAAACCGTTCTTTTGGTACCAAAATTACCTACAAACGAAAACCTTACCAAAAAAAGAAAAAATATTGAATCAAGAAAAAAACCTTGGAAGTTATGGAAGTAATTCATCAGGTACTCAACAGGAATTTTAAGAAAATAAAATGGTTAGCTATAACTCGATATATTATGCCCATATTCAACTATTTCACACCAAAATATAGACGAAAGACGACAAAAATCATGAGATGTTAATCTGGGTAAGCGAAAGTGTGCGACTTATACGTAAAATAAAGAGACTAACAGTTAATAGGGAGGAATGAAGATGAATATCCAAACTCGTTGCAGACGAAACCAATGGATTTTTACTTACTTTATTTAAATACAATTCAAATACATATAATAAACCTAATGTTTTTGTGTTAAAACTTTGGAAATTCATTATTAACATATACCTAATTAAATATTTTTTTAATTAAAAACACTGTATTCTTTCCAAGGATTTTGGATGTCAAATGGTATGAACATGTTACAAATGATGCTGTGCGCCGGCGCACCCAGCAGAGACCTGTAATCTCTGTTATCTAGTATAAAAATAAAAAACAATGATCAAAACATTAAATTTTAATGGATAAATCAAAACAAGAAACATATTAATTAATATTTACTTCAAATCGGTGTGACTTCTGCTGTTGCCTTTCATAAACCAATTCAGAAATTCGCTTGTGATGGCGATTTGAAGGAATTATCGGAGTATTTTTTTTCTTTTTCCAACTCGCAAAACTATCCCGCCTTTTAAATGATTTTCACCGAACCCCCAAGACTGACTCACCGAACCCCTGGGGTTCGATCGAACCCAGGTTAAGAACCACTGCTATAGATTATATGAAATGTCCATATGTATCTCGTATTAATTTTCTTAACAGCCGTATGGTGATGAAATTGATAAATAAATTATACATATATTTACATAAAACGATTAAAAATGAACTTTGTGAAATAAAATAGAACACTTTACTTCTATTATTTAAGAAATTCATTGAAGGAATAATGCTTTCGTTTTATTATTTCTTCGTTTATTAAAGCTTTTATGAGAGATGTAATAAAGAAAATATTATGATATAAAAAACGCACTTTATAAGTTATAGTCGTATTAATAATAAACGCGAATGTAAAAAGTAGGAAATTCATCACGATGAGAAATCATTTGTCATCTGAAAAAATATAAAAATGAGTAGGTATATCTGCCAGCGAAATGTTTTATGTTTCGGATTCAAGTAATTTTCGGCAAAATCACATTTTTTTACGTACCTACCTACCTAACTTATGTCATCTTGTAATATTTTTTAGATTGTCATTTTTACCAGAATAAGAGTTAAATTCTTCTAAAATCCAAACGGTCCTTTAACAATTATAAAGTTGCATTCGGTTTATTGATTAAGTTGACATTTATTTCATAAAAAATCCAGATTTATGTACGTAAGAAATCACGAATAATACAATTTTAATTATCTACTTTTTAATTATTGAGTAATCTCGTTTCGGCTTATAAAGTTATATTCAAACTGATTTTAGCAAGCCTTGAGATATAAATGTGATGGGTGTGACTCATAAATAGAAGTTGAAGATGTTAAAATTAAATATGGATTTTTAAAAAACACTCGCTACCGAAATTGCAATAAAATTCAAAATACGGTTTCATTTTGGTTTAGTAAAAACTTAGAAATCCAGTTACGTATTTTAGGAAATTTATATATCATTGGACATTATGAAACGTGAACGTCGCATAAAGATAATATTTTCTTGAGCTTTTTAGTAAGCTGAATATTATTAAAGAAAGCTCTTTTGCCGCATTTTATTAACTTACTTTATTCGTAATAATTATGATCAAGATTAAATGATTGCTGACGTTTTCTTTTATTTTGTTTTTTGAGTTATGATATTTTAGTAAAAGGGTATTAATAAAACATAAGAAGTTAAACATAATAGATTTGATTATTTCGGTGTCAACTCTACAAAAAATCATTTTCCACAATTTTTCACAACAAAATCATTGTATTTTTTTTTTAATTTAAATTAAATTTAATATTACAGATCATTCGAAACTAATCCACCTTCTAATGCCCCTACTTTAAATTTTGCCAAAATCACTCAGAATTGGGTGGAATGCCTAAATAATAATAGAATACTTTAAATTTTGGTTAACGTACCTACATTCTTTTAACGCACCTACTTTAAATTTTGGTTAACGCACCTACTTTAAATTTTAGTTAACGCACCTAATTTTAATTCAATAATCCATCTTCAATGGTAAAATCTTAGAAACGTAGAGTCTAACACTGAAAATTGACTAATTTCGAAAAGTCTCTGCTATTTAATTAATTGACAAATAATTCTACATTGAAAGGCAATTAACTTGCAAATCAGACATTGAAAACAAGTAGAACACTCGTATAACATTCACCAGCTGTTCTTGCAAGAGCTAATATAATAGAGAGCTCACATTTTCACCGTAAAAATTCAAACTCAATCATTAATATTCATTTTCTCGTATCTTGATTTGCTCCTCTTTATCTCTCTGCAGTCTGTTATATCCAATCAAGTAGAACGAATTTGATTTAAGTAATTTTATTTGTATTATTATGTCGCATCTCTATTCCAATAAAGTAGTATTTTCAGTCGTATATCGACACAATTGGCATGAAAATGAACCACAAAAAGGCTATACACCGACTAACTGAAAAAAAAAACTGTAGTAAAAAAAAAAGATATATAAAAATAATACCTACCTATATAGTCTCTATAAATAACATTATTTAAATTAATTTTATATCAACTTATATATTTCATTTTAATGTTTCTCATTAATCTATTATTTTTGATCAACTCATATTTATTATTTTTAATTGAGTTCGTCGGTAGCCTGGAGGTAGAGTCTCGGCCTCGTGAACATGGGGTCCGTGGTTCGATACCAGGTGCCGGCAAACCCCCTTTTCACGACACAAGCTTTTAGTAGCTTACTGTGAAAGGTGTATAAGGTTGTATTTGGGTTTATAACAAAAACCCAGATACCTATATCTTTTTTTAAAAAAAAAAATTGATTTAAATTTCCACACTTATATAGTATTTTATTTGCTAAGCATAATATTATTGTTTTTGTTCAGTTTTTTTTTATATTTGCCTGTAAACACGTATTGCTATATTGACTTCATTATTATTGTTATATTTGTAATTGTGTGTTTCACTTTCTGATAATGTTTTTTTTTTGCTGACTTTCCTTTACCCGGGAACAGGGGAATTAGTAGGGCCTTCAGCCAAATCAGAGAAAGAACCTTGGATGTGTGGCAGGAAAGATGGGACCGGGGGAGAACCGCTAGACTTGTCTACGATTTTCTTCCGGAAGTAAGAGAGAGGATTAAAAGGCGCTTCCTGTCCTTCAATCACTTTGCCGTGCAGTTGGTGACGGGACACGGGGAGTTTAAAGCCAAGCTCTTTGAGTTAGGGCTGACGGACGACCCGTGGTGTGTTTGTGGGACGGGAGCTCAGTTTGCGGGGCATATCCTGTGGGAGTGCCCAATGATGACGGATGCGAGGGATGTAATGATTGATAGTCTGAGTGATGATACTCCGAGACCCGTTTGGTCTGGGGAATTAATGATTAGTCCGAGAAATTTCAGGGCCTTCTTGGAATTTACGGATGTCTGGGTGTCTCGGTGGGACCTTCTGCGTGAGCCGAGCTTACCCCCGGCTTACCTGGATGAGCTTGATGGTTGATTTTGCCTTGTGTGATCGTGGCTGTCGCGAGCGAACTCGTTTCTTCGTCTTTTGTGCTGTCCTGTCTCCCTTGGTGGAGAGTCTTAGGTCTGGGAGGGATGTCCCTTGGGGAGGGAAGCGTGTCTGTGAAGACTCCAGTATCAGCGACCCTCGGGTTCACCGGCATGAATACCTAAAGAAGTTTCCGGACACCTCAACTCGGCTCTCTGCTCATTTTTTATTTCTTTTAATTTTTATTTCTATTATTTTGTTTTGAGTATTGATTTGTTATCTAGGTTAAGGAAATGCCTTTATAAATATATTGTTAGTTTTTTTTAAATAAATTATGAATGTATTTGCTTCTCTCGGCTAGAGGGACATCGAAGGAGTGTAGTCAAAAGATTCCACACACGGGGTTGTTTTTGGCCGGCCAGCCCCTCAGGCTGCCCACTATGGCGCCTCCGGTGTGGACAAACTTTGTGCAGTGTAGAATTCGGATAAATGGAAGTCCCCAGACTTCTGCGCTATCCGGGTGGTCGGTGGGTCTCCTTCAATGCTGACTTTCTTGTTTTGGTTTTATGTTTATGTAGGGAAATTGTTTGTATTGCTTGTAAATGAGTCATTGTAATAAAAGGCTTTTATGCCGTTGAATGTATGAATAAATAAATAAATGAGGTATAACATCTCTTAAAAGTGGTGTTGCCTGTGAGTTATAATGATATAATGAGTATAGTATATTATGGTACATTTTCTTCTAAAAGAATGTTATCTTTAAAAGGCTTGGAATTAGACATATGCCGTAGAGAACTCGGTAATGAATTGGTTTCCCACTCTTTTTCGTAAGTTTTCGAGTGTCCTGTAAAAGGCAGGTGTTCGAAAAAAAGTAATTTTACATCGCAAATTCAGCAATGAGGTTTGCTACCCATCCTGAATTTTGTTAAATATTTATTGGCACAGAGAAGACAGCCTGCATGTTAACTGTATACAGTGGCCTAGACGTATTCTACTAATTAATAACTTGAATAAAGTATTACCTAAAATCTAATAGTATAAAACATTTTATATACCTACATGGTTGTTTATCAGTATTCTACCTACTTATATTTTCCTACTTCTTTTTAGCTAAATATCATCCACATTTATCATTTAAATGATATGGAAAATTACGATTTCATGGAATGGAATAATAAATTGTAGAAAATAATGTGACCACTTTTTTACTAAGCCTACTTTAGTCTAGTACAACTATTGTTAGATGAGTATTATAAAAAATATACGGGTATAAAAAATAAGAAAAATCTCATTTATAAAGTTGTTGATACGGAAATATCTTCGATAAAATATCAACACAAAAAATGTTTCGCAGGTATCCCATAAAAAGGCTATATTTTTTTGTTAGTTTATTAGATATTTGCTGTGCTTTCAGAAAAAATCTGTGTCTTCTTTCTACATTTTTTACCTCTATTTTTCAGATTTTTTCGAAATGTTCAAATTATAAGAAAAAACATCGATAGAAGACATAACACAAAATAACATAACATACATAGACAATTCATACCGATCGAGCTAGTCCCAAACTAAAACAAATCTTGTATTGTTGTTTGTATATTTATTACATGCAGCTGGTCCACTGACCACACCTTTTTGGTGGGATATGCCATTATTATTTTTGTTTCATAAAAGATTTATTTATTTAAATTTTATTTTAAAGTATGTATACAACTTAGGTATTTTTTTTTTATTAAATTTCACAATAAATTTTCCATTCATAGTGGTTTTTTTTTCAATCATCTCATTGATGTCATTCTAATGGCAAACATCTATCATTTTCAATATCAAATAAAATCGTTTTCTGTACATTCAAGTTCTGTCAAGGATTCGAATGTCTGGCATGAGCTAAGAAATTTCACAGATATAATTTGACAAGTGTAGCTGTAAGAAGTTTGTACATACGTATAGGTATATGTTGTGTACCGCTACATTTTATATTATTTATGTACTCGTATTAATTTCATTTAGCCCTCAGTGAATTAAGGTGTGATTAGGAATTCTTATACCAATCGACTTTTGTTTTCATATATTTTTTAGTTCTTTTAAGAGGCATAGGTAGGTATCTGTTTATTCTGTATTCTTTTAATAAATATCTTTTTTTATTACTTTCAAACAATATATCAATTACACATAATATTTTCAACAATACAGTGTCACGCCACGTCTCACAAGAAAATAAAATATTTGATTATGAGTTGTGTCTATACTCCTATATTTTTTCTTTTCTTTATTCATTTCAAAGAATAACATGAATTCGCTAAGAGACTAGAAATTCAAATAAAGACATATTAAAATTTAACAAACATTTTTTTTTGTAATTCAAATGTACCTACCTATATCAAGAATATTACATATGGAGTGCAAAAGTATGTTTATCAGAAATGTTTTTTATTTTCACATCTTTGGATAATTTACAATTTTCAATTTGTAGGTACAATTTGAATATTATTTTATTTGTGTGTGATAGTTGGTATGAACAAAATATGATAACAATTCTATTTTCTAAGAATTTACGTTGACAAGCATTTTTTCCTAATAATTATTATGATCAATTCCACATTATAGTGGTTCACCGCATTTTAAGGTTTTTAAAATTATCACAGAAAAACAAAGGCATATCATGTAGTGTTAACTGATATATAAATCTTTTCAAAATATCACATCAAGACACAATAATATTGTAGCGATATGTTCAAATAATATATTTTGTCGTGTCTAGGTTGAATAAAGAGTTTTTTTTTTATTACAAAATAGTTTGAAGTTGATATGACGTATAATATGACATGAAGAAAGAAAATACATTGCAAACATATTTATTATAAACGAGCGTGATATCAAAATAGAAATTTAATTTACAGCGGGTGTCCAAATTAATGAAATCACTATAGTTCTTAGATATATTTATGTAAACTCCTGTCTATCAATTTCCATTTTTTTTCTCCTTTTTTATTTAAATGTGACAACCTTATGGGCTTTGAATATATTACAAATTGTTATAATGTGTACACTTATAAATGGGGCAATGTATTGATTCCTTATTTGACTATATTGTTTTGTTATTATGTATATATGTTGTCTGTAGTGTACTGTTGATGCTAAATAAATAAATAAATAAAATATGCACCACGTGCTATTTAAACCTATTTTCTCTGTTTAGGTTCTGTCCATAAAAGTAAGACTTTTAGTTGTATCCTTCATCGTAACCACAAATGTGAATTAACTTCTATTATGGACCAAACGCAAATAGATACAATAAGCTTAAATAGCGCGTCTATATCTCAAGACAGCGGGAATTGAACTGACACTCTACGTCTGTAGCAAATTTCATCACGAATTATGGGGTTGCCACTTGTTGAAATTATGACCAATACTGCCAGTAATCAGTATTATCATATGTACCTACCAAACGACTGTATGTTTTGCTTGGCTAAAAAATAAAATAAAATAAGAAATAGAAAGAAACAGTTGTATAAATTATGTAAAATTCGAATACTACTGCAAGAAATAATAATAATAATAAACTTTATTGCACAATAAGAAGCATACATAATTACCAAGTTATATAACAAGGTGATACAGATAAAAGATATTGTGCAATGGGCGAGTTTATCGCAGAAGTTTATCTTCCAACTAACCCAAGAAACATAATAAATAGTTTAATTTTTAGTGAGTACCTACATAAATTTAGCAACACTCTATATGTTATATTATTGAAGGAAGACTTAATACAAATATGGACATACTCCTATATGCTGTTTCAATTTTGGAGCAGGTGAATTTAGATTAAATAAAAAGTGTGAGCAAATACTGAGTGTATTAAACAGAATTGCATATACATATGAGACGAATGAAAGCTATGGAGGTAAAAAATCACGTATAAATATCATAAAATATACAATGTGTTATAAATTGAACTTTTAAACAATTTTGTTTCTGTGAGAGATTGCAATTATGACAAAAAAAGTTTATAAAAATCTGATTAATTTGAAGGAATGCACTGAAAATTATATTATAATGGGATATCATTATCTATTTTCCTTATCGAAATAACTACTAAATAATTCTACTACCTAAACACAGACACAGTGAATGAATCTATTTTCCTATTACTTACAAAACCACGAGTATTTACAAGCTTTTTAACTTTTGGAAGACTAAAACTTTTGATAATGATACAAATAAGCCTTCAAAGGTACTATTATTATAATAATTAATATCCTAAAATTGGTTGTAAGGCGTAACCGTACGTATCCAAACTTGATAGTTAAAGTTTAAGGGTTATGTTTCTTAACCCTCTGCAACTGACGTGAGGTCTGTCAGACACCGCGACATCTTTTTTTTGTAACAACGTTGCCATTTTGAGTCCTACCTTTCCGCTTTTTTCAGTAGCTTCCTAATTTCTGTTCCTTTAATCATCAGTACAGTAACGACGGCCGTCGTGATTGCATGTGTGGATCTATAGCTGATGGGTGTCTGTCAGACCTAACGTCAGTAATAAATTATGGGTCTATTAGACCTCACATCAGTAAAATAATAATATTTTCATAGTGTCTCACATACATCACCTCAGTAAATTCATAGAGTCTACCTAAAATCACTTCAATAATTATTTTTTTTCAATAAATAGAGAGCAGATTTCATTTGAAGCCTTGCTAGGGAACTTGTTCTTTCTATTATGACACAGCGGGTGTATAATGAAAAATTGCTAAGAGAATTGCGCAATCATGTCTTAGGACGAGATTTGCCAACTGCCCCTGAACAAAAAGAATCTGGGACATCATGTGAAAGAACATTGTGCAGAATTTTTACGAGTGAATTGAAAAGAAAGATTAAAGAGTGCGATTTAATTGAAAGGAAGACAAAATTTACTCGTTATGCATGCAAAAAACATGTCTGCCTACAATGCTCGGCACAAATTTGCCAGGACTGAGAGGACGCACTTTGAAGCCGATTTTTAGAGAAACCGCTCTAACGATTTTTTTTGTTATTTTTTTTACATTTTAACAAAAGTTAACAGAAAACAAATTTCTACTTATTTTTTTAATTTTATACGTTTTTTTCATTTTATTAATTTTTATAAATTGTTCTTAAAAAAATGGTGATTTTTTATTAGCATTAATAAATTTCTTGTAATTTCTAATATCTGTTTATTTTAAATCATATTTTTTCAAATGGTTTTTTCAAAAAATAATCAAAACTTTTTAAATAATGACAATAATGGAACTTAAAATGAGTGTCTGTCAGACCACTCCTCAGCAGAATAATGACTAAAAAGCCACCTCAGTTGCAGAGGGTTAAGCGAAAGCTTAATGCTTACAATATGAGTTTCGTTGTAAGTTAATGGATTATATGACTAGCTAAGTAATTAGATATTTTCAACATATTTTTCCTTCAGTTATAACAAACCTTTGATTCTAAACACTTGCATTGGTAGAATGTATCGTGTTTTTTTTATGTTCGTTAGTTCTTTACCATAAAAATGTCTTCCAAAAGTGACATTTATCACTAGTACAAAAAATATCAATTATTCTTTATAGAAGATTCATAAACTAACGATTTATAAACTTAAATGTTCTGCAGAACCAACTTTTTCATTTCATGGACTGGAGTCCTTTTCTATTCAATTTATATGCTTTAATTGAGATGTTTAAAATGTGACCTTATCGAAGATAATCAATGAAATACGATATGTAGCCTATATTGATAGTCAATGAGATTATAAGAGAAACTATTTGCGACAATCATTACATACACCTGCCGCTTATATCGTGTCTTTGTTTGTAACATATTGAACACCTGTGCGAAACGTTTGATCTCGCCGCCAATATCAGATAACGACACAATTTCATTAAACCGAATAGGAGATACGTTCATACAAGTTTACTTTACAGAATTTTAAGTGGTTTAAAAGCGAAACATAATGATAGTAATTTGAATTTCAAATTTGCTGAGAAACATGGAAAACTGCGATGTGGAAGTTTTGTGATTTTTTCATAAATCTTTCTATCTACGAACGTAGCGATATTTGGCAAGTTTATAGCGAACCAACAAAGTTATTTTTGTAAAATTGACAAAATCAAATAAAATATTCAGAATAAGTAAAATGCCACGTCACTGAAAACAAGGTAAAAAATTTCTTACGTTTGATGATTTACGAATCAACGCCTTCTATAGGACATTCAAAATCTACAACAAAAAAACTTACTTATTAAGGTAGGAAGTGAATTCTTACCCGAGAATTTCACGAGAGTTTCAAGACTACAAGAATAAACTACATGTGTATGTAAACAATTAAGTTTCATACTATCTGAGGTTAAGCACTGATTAAAGAGTTGTTTTTCTATGTCCTGTAAATATTTAAAAATCAGCAAATAAGTGCTTCATATATTTTAAGTAACATTATCGTGATTTTTTTTCAGTTTTCCCGTCACATGAACGAATAGACATCTGTCGAGTGTTATCAAAAGGATTTTGTGTAACTCGTAGTGGAAAACCATAATGAAACGTGCGGTACAGAAACCACTTTAGCAAAGACTCAAACCGCCTTAACACAGCAAAATTACATTTAGTAAGAATGTACATCCATTTTATTTCGCTTCCCACCAAATATTATAAACCATCATGAATTCGTGACGAAATTAAGACTTATAGGAAACATTTTCACAAATATGTACTGAAATAATGTTTACTTCAATTTTCGATAGATGTCAGTACTCATTTAAGAGAATCATAATATAATATATTATTATGTGAGAAAACGTGAACCATAAATCGTCCCATTACATACAGTAATTACTAAGCTAAATCCACATTTACCGTTTTGAAAATATTTCCGCAAATGTGGACACAATATTGCGTTTCAACTAGTGCAGAAATATAGTCAATCTACATAGTTGTAATTTATTTGTGAAAAATAAAATAAAATCATATGACCAGTAACACGGTAACACGGTAGATCACATTTAAAATTTTCAAATTACTTTCCTGTAAAATTGCAATTGTGGAGTTTCAATCGTTTTGATGTAATGAAGCAATATGAATTTTCTATGTGACTTTATAAGCAGATGATTATTGAATAAGATACACCTGTCAGTAATACACAGCGTCTGTAGGTGTACAGAAAATGTTAAGGAGAAATAGTAAGTGTATTAGGAGCAACGTGGACTAACCGGCAAATAATTGATATCACACTTTTTTCCGTAAATTTTTGAGTGTCCTGTGCAAGATATGTGTTTTAAAAAATAAAGATATTTTACATACTTAATGATTTCAGCGATGATGTTTTCCCCCCATCGTCAGTGTTTTGACTTTTGTTGGCAGATACATAGAAGAGAGCGTGCATGTTTACATGCAGCTTGCCTTCTGGCTACCCTGTTTGTGGTGTATGCCGTAATGATGGTGTAGTAAGTATATTGCTTGTGTCGTAAATATACGAAGTAGGCCGCTGCGAGAGAAATTGAACCGAAAATATCTCTGTTCCAACAAAGACTAAGGGAAAAATGTATGTTTTTAGAATATAACTTGTTAATTAGTCCATGTACCCCCCAAAATAAAAATGGTTTCCAACTTTTCTAAAATACTACCAAGCGTAGGTACTGTAAAGGGTAGTTATATGAAAAATGTATGAATAAATATTTATCATATTATTGAAATGGTCGGTAACGAGGAAAGTGGGCCACTCACTCTGAATATCTATTTTTTTATGAAAGAGCTCGTATGATCAAATACTCAATCGATTCCATACAGTTGAACCATTCACCATCCTACTTATGGCAAATGTCGTGATGGTGGGTAGAGACGAAAAATTAGTTTAAATATAAAAAAATTATAAAGGTATACAGTTTTTTCTCAAGGAAATATTTTTATCGACCTAAAAACATAATTTGTTAGTATTACATAAACTTAACCCTAGAGTGCTATGAGCATTTTGCCGCTCGCAGCAAAAAAATCGTGATATTTTTTACACGATTCATTTGTCACAGTCAAGAGTCTTAGTAGCTGCCCCCCTGTATTTCACCGCCTTGTCTTAGTAATTTAAAGAAAATCGGTGCATGGGTGACTGTAGGAGCCATCAGTTGTTGTCGGTGTGTCGCGTTTGGCGGCAAATTGCTAACTGCGCGACTACTCACGTAAGTAAAATCCGTGTGTCTGTTATTTTAAAATAGTTGAAATATTATTGATTTTCATTTCATATAATGTTGTTTCATTTAAATATCGTAATAATATTGATATTTAGTTTGTTTTGATTAATCATTTGGGTTTTATTTATTAGTTTATTTTAGATCTTTTTAGGTAAGCAACGGGCGAAATATACCTACGGAATGATTAAGAAAAATACCCAAATAGTTTCGTGGTTGAAAGAGGAGTCTGGTTTTGAAGAAGCTGGTGAATAGCTGAGAAACCAAATAACCCAATTTGTTCTATCGGAACATAAAAAAAATATCTTCAGGTATATGTGCAGTATGTCCATCCAGGAAAAATAGAAGGACAAAAAATAGTGCAATAGATGCGCAAAGTTACTGTGCAACGAACATTATATATACATGTGTCAGGACTGTTTTGCTGAAATACATGTCGAAGATGATGAAAACGTTTAATTTTGTTATCAATTTTAATTTTTCTTTTTTTTTATTTAGGTTAAGATGAAAATGTAGTTGAAATTCAAAAAAATTTACCAAAGTATATTTTTTTATAAAACTAAATATAAATATTTAATAAATGTTACTTTTTCAGATAGTTTATGTTTTATTCTATCCATTAAAAATCATTGCAAATGTGTTTAACCATTATTTGCAAAAAAAAATCAATTTAAGTATGGGCGGCAAAATGCTCCCCACGCGAGCACTCACGTTTCACGGAAAGGCGCGACTACTCTAGGGTTAACATTTTTTATTTAAACAGAAAGTCTCACTATTCTACGCCTTGGACATCGCACAGAATATAAAATTTAATAAACTCTGAATGGAAAATTGTTTATAAAAAGTTTTCTGAAAGCTTTGTACAACTAAAAAAAAAGTTTCTTCAAGGAAAAACAAGAAAAAAATCTTAGATAATTATATTAATAATACCTACAATGGTACGTGTGCTTACTCTCACGTTGCAAAAAATTTCATAAAACACATAAAACTTTATCTATCATAAAATCAATAAATAAAATAAATGGAAAAATTCATAAACAAAAAAAACGACTTTTAAAACAATAATACAAGTCTTCACAAATTTTGGCATAAGCAACATTCATAGAGCATAATTAATATTAGTAGAGTCTATTTATTTCTTGTATTTTCGTGTCAGTAAATTGAGCAGAAGAATATTTATATTAAACTAGAAACGAAATAGAAATCAAACCGAATTCAGCCGATGTTCTTGTCTAAACACTTCCGTATTTATTTTCTTGCCATTATTTCAGATATACTCGTATGTACACAAAGTATGAATATTGCAAATCTACTAGGTCCTTCTGCATGAGGATTAGTAATGAAGCTGGTTAATGGCTTAGTCCAGTTTCACTTGGTAAAACTATATTAATCAGAGATAGATATTTGAACAACAACTTTACATATTATTATACAGCATACTGTGCTGTCTTGCGGTTGAATCGCATGAAGTAAACATACGAAATAAACTTAGTTAATACCAATGAAACCGATATTACTTTATTATCGGGTTTAATTTTATTTTCGTATCACTTTACTGACCTTACATAAGTTATGTATAAATTATTTACCCTCATAAATAATATCAATTGAAACTATTGCGACTAAAAATAAAAAATAATCCATACACACCATCACGCCGCTTCCCTCGTGGGATAAGCAGAAAGGATCGAGCGCCACTTCCTTCTATCCTTGCATACATATTTTTCTTTCTTTTTTACTTGTATATATATTGTATAATAACTCAATAAACATTATTACCGCCCAGAAGGGACATTGAAGAGAGAAGTAGTATAAAAGATTCCCACGACGGCGGTTTTGGCCGGCCGGCCCTTCAGGCCTCCCTAATGGCCCGCCCGTGAGGACAATTTTGGTTTGAATGTGCGGATAAGTAGGAGTTAAAGACTCCTGAGGTATCCGGGTGTGTGGTGGATCTTTCTTCAATATCCTTGCATACATCTTTCGCTTCCGTCACTGTCATACGATTCCTCATGCATACTATTATGTTCAACGTACTCAACACGTGACCGTCCTGTAGTATTTGATTTAAATGATCTTGCCATTTAATCCTCGGACGTCCACGTCTCCGAGCACCATTCCTGTCAGCCAAATATATCTTCTTAGTCATTCTGTCCTCATTCATTCTTTCCACGAGCCCAAACCATCTTATTAACATTCATAAAAAATAATATTAGGTAGATATAAGTTTATATATATATGTGAGTTAATGTTGTGTTTATTAATGTCATAACATGTATCTTTATAACAATGTTATACATGTCATCTAAATGGCCTGTGCCGTAGATTGTGTAGATTAATATAGATATATTATGTACCTAAATATAAAAAATAAATTACACGAATACATGGTATATAAAAATAGTTTTTGCAATAATCGAGTTTATCTTTCGACTAACCCATTCTGAATATCTTGAATTTTACAGGCATAGAAAAATTAAATTGCCTAACCTCACCTACAAATATGTAATATCTTCTGCAAGCATTTTAATTTAATAGAGTGGTAAAGTTGTGTATTTATAACGAGCGTACAAATAGCCAACAAGTTACTCCACTTTCGGGATATGCCTCGATGGTAAAGATGTACCTACCTACATAGATAGATTGACAGAATATTGATGTGATTTTGAAAGAACGTGCTACAACAGCTGGCATTATTAAAGTTATGTAGGTACATGACATCGTCAATACTGGAAGGTTGCGTAATCTGTTGTTTGTGTTGACGAGGTGTCTGTTGAGTAATATTCTTATTTTTTTCTATCACGCAGGTATGTAAAATTCAATAAAACGTTAGTTAGTTGGAAGACATCGTATTTTAGCGGTTAACTTGCCCTCTGTACATTGAATTGTATAACTGATATTTTCCATGATAAATGTTTTAATTTGTATTATTGTAAACAATGTACCTACGGTCAATGATAAAATAAACAAATAAATAAAATGCAAAAACTACGTCAATAGTTGTGTTACTGACACTAAGGAAGAAGCCATGTTTCGTTTTGTAAATATTAAGTATAACAAGAAAAGTTTCAATTTTATGTCGCGAAAAATTATATAATAAGTTTTCCTCTCGAAAACAAAGTTTGCATATTTACAGTGTTCTATAAAGAGGCTGGCTGTGGCTGGGACATGTTCTGAGAATGCCAAATGAAAGTTGGTCAAAAAGAGCATTGTTCTTTCGTCCGCAAGGGCTCCGTTGGTTCGGGCGTCCCTCTTTCACAATACACCGTTCCTATGACAACGACATCAGAGCGCAGGGAATGTCGCTGAAAGAGGTGACACGATTGGCGCAGAGACGCTCTGAATAGAGGAGGCTGGTTTCTGCCCTGTGCTCCCGAGAGAAGCGTTGAGGGCGATGTATGTATAAAGAGTAGTAGGTATGTATGTATAAAAAGTATGTGACATACATCGAAATATTTTTAACTTTCAAATACAGAGAAAAATACTTGTATAATCATCACATGCTACGTAACACATTGCTACGATGATTGTGCCCATATGGGAGATAGGGGTATAGGGAAATGGGTGTTAATTTTAGTGTTACCAGAAGAATCGTATTGGAAATAATAATGGCCAATCCTTTCTGTACAAAGTACCTAATTACATTCACAAGAATGATGAAAATTCAAAACAAAGAAAATATTTATGAATACACACTTTTGTAGATTCTACACCTTTTTGGGAATTTTTTTATCAAAAAATTTAAATATTTACAAGTTTTGATGCGAAATTTGTTTCGTCGAATGTACCTAATAATAATAATATCTATTGAAAACTGTTTGTACACAAAAACACAAATTAAATTTATAATCGCAAGGACGCTTTTGTATTGGAATGAATAAAAATTTACATTTAAAGTGTTTCTGTTATTGCTTTAAATAAACTTTTGCTAAAACGAAGGCCCGTACTTATGAACTTTCATTTGGTTGGTATAAAACTAATAAATATAAAGTATACCTACGACACAATATTTTAGTTGGAGTTTTGAAATCAAAGCATTATTAATACATTATGAATCCCACGAAAATGTACAAGATTGTTGAAGATTGGTATGTAATAGAATTGCATATTTTTAAAATCCTAGAACTGGGAATGCAGGTGTGATCTGAAATGTCCTTGAAAGATGAAAGACATCTCTCTATATGAAATCAATACATTTAATTTCGAAAAAATAAAACAGGTGTTTTATTCTACTAAAGATTTTATTTTGTGAGAGAGACGTCTTTCGTCTTATGAGGACATTGTCAATCTTGTTGACAATGTCCCCATAAGACGAAAGACGTCTCTCTCACAAAATAAAATCTTTAGTAGAATAAAACACCTGTTTTATTTTTTCGATATGGAATTCTACTACCTAAACACCGACACAGTGAATACATTTAATTTCATCAATATATTTAATTTCATCCGTAAATACTGTAGGTAGGTATTTGTGATACAGTTAAGAAAATTATCATTGACAAGATAATACGTTGGTACTTACGAGTACATAAATGATATTTAAATTCACACAAACGTTCTACGTATTTCTACAAGAATTCTTACTCTATGGTTAATGCAACTTATCACCAGTGATTTTTGTCCCTGATATCATTTGTCTATCATGTAAGGGATTTTTATGAGATGTTATTTATTAATCCTAAAATCAATCTTTGCGGGTGTTTTCATTGATTCGTACAAAAAAAGAACAAAATGATGAATATTATTTAATTTTGATATTTTTCGAATAATAACGTAGGGTTGTGTCATTACTATCGTATACATACATATTTACATAAAGTAAGTTACAACCCTTTTGATTGGTCCTTAAAAAACTTGAATTTTCATCTAAATTCCTACAGCCCTATCTACTGCCAGTCGTCGCAAATTTACCTATGTGCCACAGCGCATGTCTTCCATCAGGCGTATCTTGGTCGACCTCTACATTTTCTGGCTTCGAGCATCCTTTCCGTGATGTAAATGAGCCAGCCCCGATACTTGATGTTCTGATCAAGTGAGTTCAATCGTCGTTGGCTTATCTTTTTTATTAGTTGTGTTCTTTCGCCCACTTTGTTCAACACCTCGTCGTTTTCAACATGTGTAAACTAATACATCTTCAGCATGCGTCTGTTGCACTACATCTCAAAGTCAGTCAAACTTCCCTTTTCACTCTTATCAATGGTCCATGTACATAGGTACGTTTCAAAATTAAAGAAACTTCGTTATTAAAAAACTTCTTTACAGTTTCGAGAAAAGTGTCCATGGGTGAGATAAAACAACAACTTTCATAATATAAGTGTCTGATAAGTGAATTTGTATTATTTATCACAGTTTTTATTATCGCTGTTTTTTCATTCTTTTCAATTATCTCACAACTAATTTTGTGGGATGTTTTTGACCGATAATAAAATAGAAGGTATTTTTTGGAGACAATGAAAACAATGAAAATGGATAAGTTATAAAACAAAGGAATGAAAAAATATTTCATGAAAATAATATTATTTAAAAAGTTGCGATAAAAATAATGTATTTGAAAACAGGAATATTTTAAAAATGAAGATTTGGTATCATTTTTAAAATAATGATATAATGAGATTTTTTTTATACTTAATAGGTACCTACCGTTTTTCGAAAAAAAAATACACAATATTGAGACATTGGTCAAAGTTTTAGAATTTGGTCTTTTAAAATCAAGCGAATGCTTTGATTTTCGTATTAAACTGGTTATTTGCACTTAGGTTTGTGAATTATATGTGAGATGTATCACGATATGTATGATTTTTAACATGAAGCTAAGCCAGCCAGAGCCGATTCGTAAGCGTCGGGACACTTAATACTTTCTCTCTACTCTGCAAGTGATGCATAGCTTCATGTTAAAAATCATACCTATCGTGATACATCTCACATATAATTCACTAACGTAAGTGCAAATAACCAGTTTAATACGAAAATCAAAGCATTCGCATATATATATTATACATATATGGAAAATTTGTAAAGCGCCGTTTACTCATCACATGACCTCAAGGGCGCCGTATATCGTATCCATCACCCGAAACTCCCAGCAAAAAGGTCTCTCCATTCACCTCCTCTCGCAGACACAGAGGCAGCTTGTTCCAACATCTGGGACCCGCAACACTAAACGCTCTATCTCCAAAGCCTATTTTGCGAGATCGAGATGGCTCAATCAGTCGGCATTTCGCCTCACCCTGTGCTGAGCGAAGCATGAGCCTTCTTTCACTGATGTTCTCGATCTCGCACATCTCCGACAAATAAGATGGTAATACACCCTTCAAGGCCGAAAACACCATCACACATATCTTATACTCCACTCGTTGCTTTACTTTCAACCAATGTAAGTTGAGCAAGAGAAGAGTAATGTGCTCAAATCTTCGACCTCTCAGGAGAAGTCTTGCAGCAGCATTGAATACAGTTATCATAACATAGAAGTTGTCTTGTCAAATAAATATTATGTATAGATTTATTTTATAAATTTAACAAGGCGAATAAAATTATTTTCTAGTATTTTACATATCATAATACTAAGAAAACTTAACAGAAAATTTTAAAAAAATGTTGTAAGTAGAAAATTTAAAACACTATTTCATTAAATTTAAGGTTATCACAAAAGATAAAATAAAAAAATCTTAACGAAACTCAAAAATAAAAAAGTTAATGCTTTCAATTTTGAACTCTCAATTCAAGAGCTCTCTTTCTATCCAGAAATTACACCGTTTTTTTTTTATCAAATAGATGGTATTATATGAATATGTGACAAATGATGCTGTGCTGTGCGCTGAAACACCCGGCAGAGATCTGTAGTCTCCGTGATACAGGAGAAATTATGATCCTGGCTAGATCATGTTCTGAGAATGCCCAATGATAGTTGGCCAAAAAGAGCACTATTCTTCCATCCACAAGGATTCCGTTATCATCTCCAATCAAGAAGGAAATAAAGGAATGGGACAGAATAATGGAGCAAAAAGGAAAGCATCAAATGACTTCAATTTGCTTATAGTATTTATTAGTATTATTATGAGTAACAATGATTTAAAACCAATCTCAAATAATGAATATTTTTTTACAGATTTTGAATATTTTGAAAACACAATTTAATAAAATTGTCTATGTGAGGAAGAGTAACATTACCGGAAATGTACAAAATATAGTGTTCAACTCTATTTTTCATTGTTAAAATCCGTTTTTGTAAAAAAAATAACATAAATTTACAATGTTACGTTATTCGTTATATAAATAACACAGAATATTTCGATGCCTCAAGCAATATGGGTACATAGTAAATGGAATCTAAGCCCCATATTTATATTTTATCCTTTTCACAAATTATATATTTATGCATGTTACTAGACTCAAAGATCAAAGATGGACAAAAAAGGTATTGGAGTGGATAGCTCGTGAAGAGGAAGTAGAGAAAGACCTCCAACACGATGGTCAGACGACATCAGAAGAAACGCTGGTGATTGGTTTCAGAAAGCTCACGAGAGAGATGCCAGGAGACATGTGTGGGAGATATGTGTTCAACATTGGACAGGAAAAGCTGCATTAGCAAGCAAGTATATTATCCGCTTTTCAAGTATCCTGTAGAAGGCAGGTGTTTGCAAAACCTCACATTTAAGACAATTAACATTTACGAAACAGCGGTGTGAAAAGCCACTCATTTATTCTATTTACTTAAATAAATTCCTTACTAACATGGTTATAACATCAATCATTATAAAGTATCATAAATTTACAATTCAACGTGCAGAGCGCAAGTTTATCGGCCGATTGCGATGTCCTCCAACTAACCCAACAACTAAAGCATCCTGAATTCCTTGTTGTTTTATTGGCATGAAGAGGACCCTCTGCATGGCTGGTCTGTGGGCTACATCAATTGTGGGATATGCCGTGATGTTTATTTACCTTCATATTTACCTGACGATGAGAGCGGAGGGTATTGAAAGCTGCCTCGCTTATTATTATTGCCACCAGTGTAATTACTAAATATTTTGTTTCATTTTCATTTGTTGTCAACGAAAATAAGTATTTATATTCAAATAAGTTTTCTGAACTAATTCTAGGTTAAAGCTAGTACAACTAGGTAAGTTAGAAATCCCGCTAAAAAAATACCTGAAACTCTATGGATTTTCTTTTTATTAATAAGTATTTCGGGAAGTATAATATAAAATGTCAAATTTTAATCAAGTTTTATTCCCTTGAAAGTGTTTTCCGAAGCAATAAAATATTACAATAAAACTTAACGTTATGTTTCCTTGATTTTGTTACACTTTGTATAAAAACCATTTCAACTAAATCGCTTTCAAGTGTAATGGCATCGAATGTTATGATAATGCATACTTTTTATTGCCTACAGAAGATTTTGATAACCGATATTTCAATATGCCCGTAAGCTGATCCTTATTTTAAGCCACCTTGCTAGATTTATTTTATTTTTCTCTTATTCTATAGTTCTTCTCTTCTTCCTAGCAATACCTGAAGGGTGTTGAGGGTAATCCTTCTCGTCCTCATGTTATATATTTTTCTGTCGGTATGTCATCTTCATTCAAACCATTTCTTTCTAGAATCCTATTGCTTTGTGTCATTCAGGTATTCTTTAGTCTCACCCTTTCTGGATTTTGAGGGAGATTCATTGACATGACTTATTTGCTAACGATGTGTTCTGGTGATCACCGCGTTATGTTATACCATCTTAGTTGCCCCTCTCCTAGCTTGTATTGACATTAATGTCAGTAGCATCCAGCTAACACGGATGCGTAAACTATTTATTATAACTTGGAATACGACACAATCATTTACCAGTATTCGCATCTCTACCGTCTCAAGTTGCCTGATGAAGGTGTTATAATATGCAGTCTAGTATTCAGAGACACGCATTATTGCGGGCTTGACGATAGTCTGATATATTCAACTTTTTAAGTTATATTGTCATTTATATTATAAAGATAGTTCCTAAGACATTAATATCAGATCGTTTGAAATATTACAAAAAGATACAACTAAATAGCAAAGATACGCTAGGAAAGGAAGAGGCTGGTTTTTGGCTATTACTTCAGGAAAGAATATTTAAACTGTGGTTCTCTTTATCTGACCTTTATATTTTATCTAGCCAAACTATATTGTAAATCATCGAAACAATTATTAATGTTAAAGTACAGGATCAATCTAAGGGCATATTTAAAAATCGGACCTAAACGAATTCTGTATCTTTCACTTGAAATCTTAGACGGAAATCGTTGTTTTAAATTTGAAAGCATTTTAAAAATGTAATGGCATGTCCTGGATATTGATCTTAAGTTTTTGAAGCGCCCTTAAGGTGATTAAGTCAAAGTAGGTATAAATGGTCTATTAAAAATAATCATAATCGCCTCAAGTGACGTTTATGTTTCTCCGTATATAAATCAGTTTAAAAAGATACCCTATGTATTTTTATACATCTTTTGAGTGACAGAAAATTAAACTATACAAAACTATACATTGGTTGCAAAAATTTGAATATGAGCATGCAATACTGCCTCGAAGAAATATGTATCTACCTACCCCTTATGTATAAAGTTAATTCTATAAGTACCTATAAAAACTTTTTCTTTTTTAATTAATCCTGATTTTCTATATTTGAAAGTCATTTACTCGTTTAAGAGTTTTTAATAGAAAGAATTGGCTTGCCAATCTTTTGCGAAAGTTTCCAAGTGTTCTTTGAAGGCAAATGTTCGGAAAAGTAAAAATATTTTGCACCTTAAATTCAGCAATGAGGTTTGCTACAAATCCTGAAACTCATTCTTTCCTTTTTGCAAGAGGAGGACAACTTGCATGTAACCTAATTACATACAGCTAGTCTAACGGCTACCCCACTTGCTGGATATGCCCTGGTGGTATTTTATTTTATTTTTATTTTATTTTTACAATATTTAGAATCGAACAGTCGTTACACAATATGTTGACAATTAATACATTTAACATATAGACCAGCGAAGATTCCACTCTTACCAGAAATGTCTCAGTCTTGAGAAAAAAAAAGTAAAAGTTAAAATTCTCTAAAAAAGTCAAGTTAATTTAAAAACAACGATAAAACAATACTTAAAACAATACAAAAACATAAATATAAAAGCAAAGAATCCTAAAATACTAGAAATCAGTCCTTCAGTCACATTAGTCTTGAGATAGAAGGTAAAGTTAAAATTTTCTGAAAAAAGTCAAAGTAAATCTAAAAATATAAAATCCCAAAATACCAGAAATCAAAACGAAACAAATAAACAATAGTGGCAGTATTTATTTGCCAGCCTGCATTTTGAAAATAGTGACAGTAAAAGTAGATAAGATCATATAAACTCTTTTTTTTAAGATATATCTAAATTATTGCATAATCTCAAATATGTCCAACGTTCTACACTTTTCAAGATAAAGCTTGTGTAATGTCGTATTGGACGAAAGCTGTAATGTTTTGCAAAGTCAGTTTAAATAAAATTATAATATATATCTATAATTATAAAAATAATACAAAAATAAAGACAAACATAAAAATTATGTGAACAGTTAAATTTCTGCTTGAATTTTTAGGAGGACCTACATAATACGTGTCACATTTAGATGCATGATTTGCAAAATTATAATACAATAGAAAAATAAAATTATTTGTATAGGAAAATCTCAGGGATAATTTCTCATGTCATTTTAATAAATTAGTTATTATTATTTTTTCATTATCAAAAGCAATCAAGATCGTTTTTTTATTCAAGAGAGGAAGTTTTTGAAGAGTCATCCAAATTTCCAAAGTTCATTTATGGAAAATCGTCTACTTTACTTGGATGAAATATAATATTGAAAAATACTCACCGATTCACTGTCACATCGTAAAAAAAAACATTGTCATATAGTTGAAAATCAGAAACGCATAGCGTTAAAAATGTAACTAACTTATGTAAATTTTCACAACAATTTTTCAATTCATTTTCAATTAATACATACATCACGCCGCTTCCCTCGCGGGGTAGGCAGAAAGGATCGAGCGCCACTTCCTTCTATCCGCAAGGATGTATGCAAATACATCTTTCGCTTCCGTCACTGTTATGTGGTTAGACGGAAAAAAATCACATTATATTGATAATATCGCCACTGCACATCGTCCTAGTTTTTAAAATTTCATATTATTTTGTTAACACTGTTATGTAATGATGACGTGCAAAAAGAATAAATAAATAAATACAATTACTCATGCATGCTCTCCTGTTCAATGTGCTCAACACGTGACGGTCCGTGTTTAAATGATCTTGCCATTTGATCCTCGGACGTCCACGTCTCCGAGCATCATTCTTCTCAGCCAAATATATCTTCTTGGTCATTCTGTCCTCATTCATTCTTTCCACGTGCCCAAACCATCTTTACTTATTCACATTCATCCTTGTAATTACACCAACTTTCATTCTACATTCCTTTCGTATATCACTCTTGCTAACACGATCTCTCAGACTTTTTTCAATTAATTTTGATCAAATTGGAAAAAATAGACCCCTCCCCACTCTTTTCTATTAGTTTTCGAGTGTCCTGTAAAAGAGAGATAACCGTAAAATATCACGTTTTCTAGACATTTAACATATTCAGTCCGGGGAAGGGGTATGCTACCCACCCTCAATATCTTATCTTAAATTAACCCTCCAATTCCCATGCCTTACCTAATCATAATATTCTTATGAAATTTTGTATACGGGGTCTATATGGAGTCCAAAGTAATGGACGATCGACAAAAAAATATATTTTTTGTAGTTTTTTTTTTATGGAGGAGGTGTCACCTGTGGGTGACATTGGGCACTGTAGGTACCAAATTAAACAAAAACATAAACAAACATTATTTTTTTTGATTTTATTAGCGCTAACAATCTGGTAGGCACGAAACATTTTTAAAATATTAAGTTTATTGTAATTATGTACTACACCCCATAAATTTATGCAGTGTAGTATATAATTACTATAACTAAATATTTTTAAAACATATTTTATTAGGCAAAATTACACTTTTAATTGAAGAAAACGATTTTTTACACATAAATGTATTTGATGTTATATAAATTTTACAGGGATAAGGCTCAAAATTGACGAGATACCCGAAACGAGTAGCCGCTGCCCATATCTTGTAACCAAATCTAATAGGTTTTCCCTTTATGTGCTACTTACTCCCATGATGCCCATAATATGGTACCATTGATTTATCTATTGATATGTGGCTTGAAGCAACAGAAACAAAGTTATTTGAGAATGTGTTTTTCAAGTATTCGAAATACATTTTCAGCTTAACAAAACAACCATTTTTGGACACAATGCCTAATAAAATTAACAAAAAGCAAGATTTAATACAATGCTAATAAATGGTTCTTAAATTTGTTCAATAATTTACCTGTATTGCCCAATGTCACCTACAGGTGACATTGCAGTTTTTAATAGCTATAAATCGAATATTTAAACGAAATCATGATAACAAATTTGTGTAAATACTAAATTGATCCTTTATAAATCTGTTTTATAAAAAATATTTCTGACTATAAAAATAAAGCTGACAAAAAATGACAAAAAAATCAAGTTTAGTGTTGCCAGTCGTAAAAAAATATACACATTTGGATTGTAATACCACTGTACAAATATTATATACCTAATACCAAAATAAAATTAATAATAAAACTCCACATATTTTTAATTTTTTTTGAAAACGCGGCACCTGTAGGTGACGTTAGGAATTGGAGGGTTAAATTGGCACGGAGAATATTTATTACAAGCACTTGGTCCGCTGGGTTCTCTACTTGTGGGTGATGTACATTTGTAAACTTAATTCTACCTTTTTATTACGTAATAGGTTTGCAAAATGATGCAGAAAATAAATTAGTGAAATTGCGAAAGTACGATATGTTCTTGAATATCAAAATTATGTATTTGTATAGGTACCTACTAAATCGTGTAGATACAGAAAACTGAACGCTTATTATTTTTATAGATGGCAGATTTAGAAATCTATAAAATGGCATGTTTGAAAATCAGTTTGGGTTAATCAATTCAATTTCTTTATCGAAGATGTTTCTTCATTTCATTACATTTTTTTTTGTTGCAAAGATAGAATGGTAGGTACCTATTCTTTAAATTAGATAGATACCTTAAATTACCCAATAAATTTAACTCTCTAATATATTCTGGCATAATACAGTGAACTCAAAATGTAGGCAGTAAAAAAGATCTGATTACGCTGACGGCATTGAGTGTAATACACTCAGTTAAGTGTGTAGGTAATAAGCTTTTATGAGAGCCTTTGATGCTTGCGTAGGGTAATAGTAAGAGCATAAAAATGTAAACTATACTCCTCGTATTGATACAAATTGCTATATGCCACCGTAGGTAACTGTCTTCCGAAATTCAAAGAATCTGTTATGTCATATATTATCATGTTATACAATCACTATACTAACACTTAACAGCCGTTCTTACCTAAGGTACAAATTAGATTTAGCTCTAGCGGTTTCAGGCAACAATTTTTAGTAGGCGCAGAGAAAATTATTCAAATAATTAATGAAATAGCTTTATTAATAAATATAAGCCAAAACTTAATATGCAAAAATATTCATGGGTATAAAAAAATAGTATGTTATCACATATAAATAAAATTTAAGTTGTATTTATTCTATAAATTGAATTTATTTATTTCCAAATTCAAAAACAGAGCGAGTACAATCTCACATCCGGCTACTAGGCACGCCGTGGGCCTTCTGAATCTTAAAATTTGTGAAACTCGCTATATTCTTGATTATTGCACATAATAACGTTATATATGTAGTATGCACGGTAAACAACATACCATATTGTTATATAAATAAAACTCTTACAGTTGATCATTGATCTGTTGCTTTGGAAGTTATTTCCTGTTCTTGTGAGACTGATGGCTATCTATCCCTCCATCTCTTTGTTAATGCTCTTCGTGATCATGACCCAGATAGTGAGTCCTTTTTCACAAATGTGGGCAATCCTTTTTCCAACTTACTATTGTATATACATTTTTCATCTGCTTGCCTAATTGCAGAGTCTATTGAAGATATTATTATTAATAAAATGAAAGCATATTCTACTGGGACTATTTCAGCTTTTGACCAACGCGATCTCACAAAAAAAGGGTTTTTTGAGATAGGTAGTGCTTTAATATACGAGCGTGAATTAGTTGTTTTTACCTAAACTATCACACAAAAATAGAAACGTGACTATCAGTGAATCACACAACCAAAAACAAAATAATATAAAAATGACACTTCATGGAATTGAAACGTCTACATTTTTCAGGTCAACAAGTAAATACCTACACAAATCAAAGCTATATATATTACATTATGAACGCATTTAGTTATTACTATTTTTACAAGCTTTAACGTTAATATTTTAGTCGCCGCTTTGGCGCGTCCCGACGCATTGTGCACTAAATATTTTTCACATAGAAACATTATTTTTGTAAGTGCAATGTATCTACATAGTATATCTATGTATGTAGCTTAACAATGAATTTAAATAAAAGCATTTAAAAATCGTAAATACGAATTTTTTTTCACTTATGGCTAAATGCGACCATGATTGGAGTAAAAAAACTGTATAAATAAAAATATAATATGTTATCTTTACGTTAAGATACCTGTGAATTATGAACTTGGATTTGTCATATACCCAATGATACTTACAAATAATCTAACAGTAAGCTTAAAGTTTGTATCCTGAAATGCGAAGTAGGGTGGCAATGGAACCTTATAACCTCTGATAGCCCAACACACTACCATCATAAATTTTAGTACAAATGAAACCTCGCACCATGCTCATGTTTTTTTCTTCTATACAGTAATATTCCGACTTCACAATACAAGCATATTATGCTAACAGAAGTTCTCGTATTAAATATTATTTTATTTATCGAGTGCTAAACATATAGTATTCAATATTTCTATTAGACAAAAACAATGAAGTATTCTACATATTTGTATAAAACTTCATTAAGTTCACGATAAGCGAATAAAGTCAAACCTTGAATTGCTATCCAAGGAATAACGCATCGGCTACAAATATGAAAAACATCGAAATAGCATTGAATAATAGGTACCTACTAAAAATCCTGTTAGGAAATTTTTTTTAATTATCTCGTCACAGAAACAAAGAGGATTAATAGTGAGGAATACTTAATTAAATATAATTTAAGCAAACTGTGACAAACAATACTAATAGCTATACAATACCAAACATATAGGGACTACACTTTGAAATACAATATAACATTAATAAATTTACTCTTATATGATTACAGTAGTATTTTGTATGGGAATTTTGTATTTTCCGTAAAATCTTCGAAATAGAAAAGGTTTTTTCCACGAATTTCTCTTTTTCGTAAATTAATGAGAGTTTTGTAAAAGACAGACGTCACAAATAAAATATTCAGTTACGTTTTTAATGTACGAGGGCGGATTGATAAGTCCGGTAAAAATGAAACAAAGAGTTACTTTTTTCGAATGGATGATATTTATTTTTCAACTTTATCTTCTTTTAGAGCTATACACTTGGTTAGACGATGCTGGAGTTTTTTGATCCACTCTTTGTTGTTATCTTTTCCAAGGCCCTGAAAATACGCCATAGTTTCGGAGATACAAAGAGAGTTACAAATCTTCTTCCCCCAAGCCATTTTTTCATGTTTGGTTAAAGGTAGGAATCACTGAAAACCAGGTCAGGAAAATATAGTGGATGGGGAAGCATTTTGTAGCGTGACTCCACCAGCTTGGCCGTTACAATGGCGGAAGAATGAGCAGAAGCATTATCGTAATGAAACAGGATTTTCTTCTTGGCAAGATGAGGCTGTTTTGCTTTGGTTTCTTGATTCAACTGGACCAATAGGGTAGAGTTTTACTCTCCATTAATATTTTTTTCTTTGAAGAGGAAATCAAATAAGACTGTACCTTGTGCGTCCCAGAAAACCTTAACCATAGCTTCGCCAGCTGAACCAACTTGACCTTCTTCGGAGCACTTCCACCAGCTTCCACCCACTTATTGGTTATTATTTTGTTTTTGGTGTGTAAAAATGAATTCTTGTTTTATCTACAGTGATGAAACGGTGTAAAAACTTATCTGGATTTCGTTCAACCAGCCGAAAATAAGCCTGAGAAAAAAATTACTCTTTCACATTCTTGGTCAATTTTCAACAAACGCGGCAGCCATTTTGCTGAAAACTTTCTAATACGCAATTTTTCATGAAACTTTTTGAAAACTCGTTCACATGAGATGTATAAAGTGTTGCCTACCCCTTTCAACTTCATTCATCGATCTCCCAATACAATATCGTGGATTTTCATGAGCATTTTTGGAGTGGTTACCTCAATTGGACATCCTGATCGAGAAGCGTCTTCCGTGCTCGTTCTACCATAACGAAATTTAGTAAACCACTTGTGAATCATCTTAAGTGACGGAGAAGATTCGCCATAATATTTATCAAAATATTTCTTTGAGTCTGTGATAGTTTTATTGCGTAAAAAGTAATGTTTTATCACCATTCTAAATTCACTTTTTTCCATTTTAACAGCAATAAAACGACTTGTCCGGTCAAAACGACTGAAAAAAAAATACAAATTCAAATTTCAGTATGAAATTTCGTGTATGCTCCTTCAAAGCAAGTACCTCTCCAAACATGTTTTAACTTGCATACTAGCATCATCGCTTTATCCAGTTTTACCTGACTTATCAATCAGCCTTAGTGTACGCCAATGATCTTATTTTTAATTTGCGAATGAATACCTGAATGTTATATTAAAAGTTACACATATTTTTTTCTTTTATTGATAATGATAATTTTAATACTTGATTGATTTTACATATATTCACTCAATTTCAAGAATTGTTTTGTTCTTATGTTTTTATTATTTTAAATCTCAACCATGTTTCTAATCTGCTTATGTTTTGAAGCTTGTTTGTATTTGATGTTTTGTACTAGTATCTACTCGTATTGGTAATTTGTAGAGTCTTAATTGGTTCAAATGTTGTTAGATATTGTATCGTTTTTATAATAATATTATTGATGTTGATAATTTTAATACTTGATTGATTTTACATATATTCACTCATTTTTAAGAATTGTTTTGTTCTTATGTTTTTATTATTTTAAATCTAAACCATGTTTCTAATCTGCTTATGTTTTGAAGCTTGTTTGTATTTGATGTTTTGTACTAGTATCTACTCGTATTGGTAATTTGTAGAGTCTTAATTGGTTCAAATGTTGTTAGATATTGTATCGTTTTTATAATAATATATTGTGATACAAACTGTATGACCCTAATGCAATAAAATAAAGTAAATATATTTTATATTTAAATAAAGTTAACATATCTACTAGATATTAAAAAAAAATCCTGTTAACATTTAAGCCTTGAAGCGTTTGAAATGTGAATCCACCGTAGAATGCTAAGAATATCCTGGACCGATATGCTAACAAACATTGATGTTTTACGTAGAGCCAATGTAAATAGAGAACTGTTCACCACTGTTAAACTCCGTAAAATATCATATTTTGGCCATGTAATGAGAGGTAACAAATACCCTATACTCCAGCTCGTCATGAAGGGGAAGATCGAGGGCCGCAGAGGGGTTGGCAGAAGACAGCTCTCCTGGCTTCGAAACATTCGGCAGTGGACCGGTGTCAGAACCGTGGAGGAGCTGTTTCGCGCCGCCCAGGCAGGGAAGCTTTCTCTCAAATGGTCGTCAACGTCGGGGGACCCGGCAAGACACATGAAGAAGAAGAACATTTAACTATTGATTTTACTCCTCGAACACTTTCGTCAAAATAGCTTGACATTTTCAAGAGAAGCTTGACATGTGCTCTTGAAAATGTCAAGCAATATTGATTTAAATGCTCGAGTAATAAAATCAATAGTAAAAAGTAAACAGTGTTTTGTGTAAATATCAAATATGTGAAAAATGTCCTATCACAATGTGAACACACACCTTAGATCATTTTTTTATAAAAATCTAGTATATTGGTCACTCCAATATTGACATCGGGATATTCTCATGATGATAGATTGTTATTTTTACAAATACCTACTTATTGTGCATTGTCTGGTATAAATACTTAGGAAAGAAATAAAATTAAATGTGACATTTTCGTCGTTTTTATTTTATTTTAGCATATTTTTTTATATTTTTATTGTTTATATTTTATTCATTCATTTATCTATCGTGGAATTAATATATCAACGTGAAATTCTTTGTATTCATTCATTGTTCAGACAATTTGATTGATTTGGTAATCAGCAGTAGGTAGAGAAATCCGTAAAGAAATTAATTAGATATTTTTAGCAAAGGAAGATTGATTTGATGTAAGGGAACTGAATGAATCTGTATAGCTTTGTGAAAACATAAAAAAATATTATTTTTAAAGGAAAAAAGATTTTTTCTTTTGTTTCTACCTACCTTTGACTCACAAAATTCCTCTTGGGAAAAAATATGGAAAGACCAAAATAAAAAGAAAAAATCAACAAATGGTGTTTATTTTGGAAAAGTCTCTGGAAAGTAAAAATCAATTTCTATATTTTGAGCTAATCAATATTTTATTATCGCGTTTAACTAACATTTACAAGCTACCTACTAAAACTCAAAAAACGTGTGGTGATGTAGATCAAATAATACTAACACATTTTTTCGTAAATAATAAGAAAAAATAACTTTGCTCCTTCCATGTTTTTTGTTAAACTTCATTTGTTATGTTGAGTTGTGAGTAAAATCCAAAAATTGTATCTATAAAATTTTATAAGTAAATAAAAAAATCATATTATTTCTATAAGACCAGTACCTAAGTGATTCTTGTTTATATTCATTAAAACTAAAAACAATTAGAGACATAAATTAGTTTTTACAAGTAAAAAAATGTTTGTAAAAATAAAGTAAGGGAAATCTTTACAGCTTTTAAAAAATCATTTTGTAAAATTATTCCAAAGCCTGTTTTAAAATCTAATAAGTATTCTGTTTTTAATTAAATTCTACTCTTCACCCACTTACCCCTTTCAGTCAGGTAGTTTAATCTTAATAAATTTCAATAATAATTGAATCACAAAAAAATAATGGCTGTCTTGAATATTTATAATTTATTTAAATATGAAAAGCAACAGAATATCATTGTCTTCAAAAGGTTAATTACTAAGGTAAATTTCTTGTAGGAAAAGTTCACCGTTAAATCAATATCTTTCTAAATAAATATTTTTTTGCGCATCATCGTAATGCAACAGTAAATACAAAACAACGTGTTATACAAAATATTTCATAGAGACACACAAGAGTTAACAAAATATATATGAAAATAAAAACAGAGAAAAAAATCAGATCAGGCTGACCCCCAATGAAGCGTGTCTAGAGCATACATGGCGTAGGTACCTACTTGCTCCGTTTACAATTCATTATTCCAGAATCTGGATATTTTTGTGTTGAGCGGAAAGAGGTATAGAGTAAGAATAACTCGATGATTCCGTCAGCTTGAACGATGAAAGATTTTCCGATTCGAGTCTGTTGTCGGCTCCTCTACAGCGGTTTTATTTATGTTTATTTCACATTTTCTGATCTGTGGAGCATTCTAGTTCTTTTAATGTCTGATATAGTAAATTCAATTTTTATCTACTTAATTAGCGTATATTGTGATTTTCCTTCTTTTTGTATTTTTTAAATTTCCTTTGTATAACTGCTTCATCCGTAAATGAGTAATAGTGGATACTTAACTGGTTTACTTATTTCTGATTGTGTACACTTGTATTATTTTTAACTCAACTGTTTGTACCTTTATTTTGATAAATATAATAAAAAAATTAAATATATCTTATTATTTAAACAAAAACTATACAAAAAAGTAACATAACATAAGGGATAAAGAAAGAGCGTTCCATCAATGCAAGTCCAGTCTAAACGGGCTTACATTAAAAATGCGCCTGTTATATTAAAGCACTGTAAAGTAAAAAGGGAATAAGAATAATTCTTGCAGTGTGTAATTATTACAGTATGTTAAAAAATATATTATCGAACAAGATGTACGTAATACGTGAAAATCAAAAATCATACCTACAAAGGTGGACCTAAAATTTCTGAGTAGTAAAAATACCTATAAAAATGTGAAAGGCAGTTTGAAAATTTCCTTACATGCAATGTTTTAAAATATATTAAGGATAACTCAGAATGTATGTATGTAGCTCAGGTACAAACGTGGTTAAGAAAATAATATGGGTGTGGTGAAAGCGGCAACGTGTATAAGGTACAGTCAATTTATCATCACTAAAAGCAATGCGTCTTTTCAACAAGAAAATCCTAGACCCATTAACGCAATATTTAAGTAGGTGTTACCCACCAGGTTTCTTTAGGTACTCACATTATTCGTAAAACCTTGTTGTACTCTCGTAACGGGAATACCTATGTATGTATGTATTCGTACTATCTCACCATATTCTTTACACAGATCAAAATTTAATGGGCAATTTTTCTTCACCTTCGCTATTATTTTCACACATTTTTCTTTGTACAACGGAAGAGCTTAAAAATATTTTCTTGAGTTTACATTATTTTTTATTTAATTTATTGTTCATAGTTTGATCATTGAATGCTCAATTGATTGATGACTTCCAAAAGAAAAGTTCACCCTTTTTAAATATATTTGCCGTTTTTTTTTTGTTTTCCACAAAAGAGCCTATTTCTAATACATATGTAAATTATTTCAATAATAAGTAAAAGTAATAACACACCTTAGGTTTTATCTTTAACTTACTGTTTGAAATCTCATTGAACGGATCCGAAGCTACAGAGATTAAGTATTAAGTACCTTTATTATTATTAACAATATTTTTGAGTAAAATTTACCGATTCCTATAAGCTATCATGGGTGGAACGCCATAAAAGAATAATAATAATAGTGTATATACTTCCATGGTTGTTCTAAAAATTATTTTTATGTCTTACTAAAAAAGCTAATTGAATAGAGGGCGGGGTGAATAGGATTCAAAATAAGATAAATAGAGACATGGTATACCTAAAACTAAGCCTGCAGCTAATCAGGTTCATTCAATCTCAAAAGTGTTATTGTTTAGAGTATTAAAAAAACATTTTGTTATACAAAAGGACAGTTGAGAAAAAGTGAAAAGAAAATTTTATTCCTATAAAAGGACATAAAAGAATTTCCTTTCCCAAAATATCTGGTTTATTATTAAATTAAGTTTCTTTGATGATCACAAAAGCTTTGTCATTTTTTCCAGAGTAAGAAATGTTCATTTCTTATATTGGAAATTTCAATACAAAAAGTATTCTAGAATCTTAAATAAATCTTCAAATACTTATATATGTAAGTTAAACTTAGTCTTGAGAACATATCTGCTTATCGCAATGCTTTAAAGTGTTGTGATTGTGAAATTACTAAGTAAATAACAAAATTTTATTTAAATACCACCACGTTTTATCACCTCATGATATAATTTTTTTTTTTTTATTTATTTATTTTCAAAAATTGACATCACTCACCTTGACAGTTTTCACCTTTGCGGCGAGTGATGTAAACAAACATAAGAAAACACACAGTAAAAAAATATGTACAAGTCTATTTTCCATGTTATTTTATGTTTTTTTAGCCTCACGAATTACCTTAGAAGACAAGACACATTCATCTTGTTACTGAATGCATATATTTTATATTTCAACTTTATTCTTCGAGAATCTCATTTCTCAGCTTACATTTTTATAATGCCGTGCTACAGAAAATACTGCGTCCGAGTTAGGGGGTAATGACAAAGACTTAAGTATTATTATCTTTTCTTCTCAGCCTAGGACAGGATGAATATGAAAGCAAATTGATTAATATTCTGATCTACAGAGATGATGCTAAGGTCTGCTCACTGCTTGAACTAGGTATACTCTTTTACAATATTTTGTTATTTTGGCAAGTATATATAAGAAGGTTTAGAATTTCGTAATGTCTGTCATAGACATACTAGACTTGCAGCGTTGTACATTTTTCGGATTTTTTGTGTTCCATCATTATATATCACAATAATAATATTATGTTGTTTCACTCTATATCATTAAGATGATAATGGTCTCTTTCCTACTAATGATGAATAGGATATCCTTTATACCTTCCGAGGGTATTGCGTTCCTATCATGAAAACTATCATAAAAGAACAATCAATCGATGCCCTTCAAGTATAAGCAATATACTGCCTTACAAAATTTCTCATCCGACGTCAGTTTAAAACTTGCTGATATGAAGTTACACTGGCAACAAAATTAGATCGGCCGCCACGATTTCTTTGAAATTCTAATCTTTGATGTCTGTAGCAGTTCAGATTGTGCTGAATCGCTCCAGTTGGACTAGTCTTGTTTTCACCCCATTCATTCGACGGATCATAAAATGATGAATGGAATTGAACATAAAGAAAATGTAGAAGTGGCTAATAAAATATTAATTAATGTATTACATTTCGTGTAGTTGTATAATGTATTGATCTATTACAAATGGATAGCTACATAATATTATACTTACTGACCCGTTTGTTATAGAAATATACTGCCAATAATGAATATATCACTGTGAATTGATGCCAACACGCTTGTACGAAGTCCAGACAAATGAATACCATTACATTAGACATTTGGAACATTATTGTGTTCACGTACTTTGCTTTTGCCGCACCATATACGAGTACACTATGTAAATTTAGATACGATAAGATAAAAATAAAATTCTCTATCTATATATTTCTCGTACTCAACCCGCCAAAATCTACGTGGATCTGATCAGCGTGGTTTTCGAACGTCTACATTAAAGGATCCCCCGACCACCCGAATAGCGCAAAAGTCAGAATACTTCCATTTATACAAAATTCCACACTTAACAAAATAATATTGTCCACACCGGAGGCGCCGTAGTGGGCAGCCTGAAGGGCTGATCGGTCAAATCACCAAACCGCCAAAACCTCCGTGTGAAATCTTTTGACTAAACTCCTTCGATGTACCTCTATACAAGAGAAGCAAACAACAGATATGAAATAAAGTAAAAATAAAAGTATACACAAGCATTTGGAAGAAAGCGTCTGGAAGAAATATCGTTTTAATAAAAAAATTGTAACTGCTACTATTTCTATAATTACATATATCGTCACAGCATATCCCACAAATGGGGTATACCAGCCCTACGTAACAAACACGTAAGGTGTCCTCTCCTACAAAGGAAGATAATATAAATTTTAACTCAGACAAGGATTGATCTAATATTGTATATGACCAGTTCTGGTTAATGGTGTCGAGGCATGGACCGTCAAAGTTTACATCATTGACCACTTGGGGGCGTTAAAAATAAAACACAAAATTCAACAGTTTACCTGAAATTTTAAATACCTATAGGCAAGTAAGGTGTTACTAAGTCAGGTCTTTCTTTCTTTTCCTCCAGGCAAGGCACCCGATACCGAGTGAATTATATAAGTTAGGTTTAATAGTTGGAATATTCCTTATCTGATTAGAAAAGTAAAATAAACATTTTCAATGAAATTTTTTTTTTTTTTTTTAAAAAGATATATCTGGGTTTTTGTTATAAACCCAAATACAACCTTATACACCTTTCACAGTAAGCTAAAAGCTTGTGTCGTGAAAGGGGAGTCTGCCGGCACAGCAATTTATATAAAGTATTTTTTTTTTAATTTATAAAAATTTATAAAAATTCAATAAATATCTTATATTGGTTATGTTGTTGTGTGGGTATAAACTTTTAAAACTTTAAATATGGGAGAGAAAAAAAAACGCGAATTAAAATTGAAAGTACCTGCGTACGAGTTTTTTTTGTTAAATTTACAGAGTTATTATTCTAATCATCGTGGCTGCGCAATATACGAGATTGGACTTGAATGAGAGGTGTGGAGGAGTTGTTCCAGACAGCGCAGGACCGAGAAACCTATACCAGAGAGATCGCCAACGTCGGGAGTCCTGACAGGGCACCTACAGAAGAAGATTGTTCTAATAAATTGAGTAAAATATTTTGCATGTTTTTTGTTTTGAAAATCATATAAGTAATAACGAACTCACAAGTTGGTTGGGTTCATAAGAAAATCACTATGAAGAAGCTATTTGTAAGAAAAAAAATTAAGGTAATATTCATTATTTGTGAGTACGGTAATAATTATTTTATGTTATGATAATCTAAACATTACGTCGTAAATATGGGAATTACCTCAACACGTGTCCAACTCATTAAGTCACTTCTTACTAAAAAAGGACCAAAAAACTTTAACGTACTGGAGAAGTGTTACCTGGTTTCGCTCAGAAAATAAGCTTCAAATGAATATTTTTTTTTAATTTGGACAACAAACAGCATTGAGCTTTTACAAAATAATACATATGACAAAATTAACAATTAATACAGTCTTCATATACAAAAAAATGTAAAAATACATTAAAAAAAACCAATAACAGAAATACTATTCAAAATGTTGGTTCTTTCCTAAAATTTAATAAAAAAATTAGGAATTATTTAAAAATTGGCAATACCATATTCAAATATTTTTGATTGTTTTATCCTTGTTCCATCATGATAACAACATCATATTATTCAGTTTCTTTGAAAATCTGTTAACACTATTGTCTCAATATATACTCGTACGTGCATGGTATACAGCACTATTTTTGCACTATGCTCGGTGTGCTTTTACATCATATACCTAACGGTAATAATTATTGTATTCTTTTTAATGTAATTTGTGTGTGTAACGATCTTGTAAAGTATAAAATGTTGTAAACATGTCCCGGAGAAAAGGCTGTCCAGCTCCCATGTGTGTTAATTTTAGCTATTAGAAAATAATTTGATAGTTTTGTTGAACACAACAAACAATACAGATATAACAATACATAGACTATAGAGACAAGTCTCGTGTAAAGGAGGGTGAAAAGAAGGAGGAGGAAATAGATGCAAGATAATTGAAATGTTTTTGCCCAAAGAGTGCCCAGTAGGTAGATGATCCCCTATATAAAATGTATTATTTACCTCTGTCAATTCAATTACTAAGTCTATTGAAGACATGAGTACCTACATATTTACGAACGGACTCAAATGTTTATGTGTGAATAATTATTATTATTATAATACTTTCCATCATTTGGAGTGTGTTATTTAACAATTTATCAAGCCGAAAAATCAAATAAATCTGATTCAGTCTAAAATCTATAAATAATAAATTTTCCAACTTATTTAAGTATATAATAATAATGTGTTGTATAGTAGATTTTTTTAGAAATGCACTACGCACACAGTCACAGGTGATTAGTGTATTACAGAACACGTGATTGTATTAGTAACCGAGTAGCATCGCTGTGATTGGCTGGTGCATTGTGTGGTGTGTAGTATACCTACTCATCACTGAAGGATGTGTTAGTAATCATTTACATCTCGAAGTAGGAGCACGTCAGTTTGTTGAAAAATATATCGCTAATTTCGTAAAATAATACGGTGACCATGAGTGAAGCAAAGAAACTAGGAATATTGAAATGATTATTTTAATATTTATTTATTCCTTTGTTGTCCTCACGAAAAGAAAAAATACCTGCTATTGATCATTTTCATATATTTTGTTAACGGCTTCCATACTTATGGCCACCACTGTATATAATAATTATATATTTTCATGTCAGAGGTATATAAAGTCGTTCATTGTATAAATAAAAAAAAATAGTGCTTTCTTATTGTTTCTTTCTCGATTGTATGAATGTCTATGTATATTTGTTATTTTTGTAAGATTTTGAAATATATGTTTTCTTTTTAATTTGAATTTTAATTCGCCCTGATTATTATTTTAATATTATGATATTTTACAATCTAATCCTAAGATCATAATATTGCTAAAATGAAACAATGAAGTCTGATAAAGAATGAAAACTAGAAACAAAATCTTCTTATTAGACTAATAAATTTAAATATTATTTATCATACATTCAAACAATGGACACCCTATGAGCAGTGCACTCTTATGTAAATTCTAGTCTACATACATTAATATTATTTCTAGAGTTTATTTTTTGTGACTTTGTGTCTGGATTTAGTTTTTTTCCAGCAGAGAAAAATGTTTATGAGGCAACTCTTTCGGGAAAAAAGGTTTTTCATTTTTAAAAACAATTTTTTTTACATACCTTAAGCATTTGGCTTAAAGGAATTGGATGTAACATTCTAGAACAAAATGGGAATGAAATATAATGGGAGAAGCTTATGTCCATAGATAGACCCAAATCGCTGAAGAAGAATTATTTATACAAAAACATTATTTGGCATTTCATATTTTTAAAAATCTCTATGAACATATTAGTGCCTGTTTCCATATAAAATTGAGTAGGTGCCTTATGGAACAAATAAACCATATGGAACAAAAATTGTAAAACATGGCTTAATATGCATTTATATTTATAGGGGTCGGAAAAAGTGACACAATTCGAACATCGAATAAAACTGTTTCTTTTTTTAACATGATTCAACAGCTAAAGATAATTATGATCTTTAATACTTATTATTTATTTATTATACCATCACGGCACATCCCACAAGTGGGGTAGCCAGCAGATCAGCTGCATGTAAGAAACATGCAAACCGTCCTCTGCGTGCCAATATAAGATCAAGACATTCAGGATGGGTGGCAAACCTCATCGCTGAATTTAAGATGTAAAATGTCTCAATTTTTCGAACACCTGCCTTTTACAGGACACTCGAAAACTTACGCAGAAGAGTGAGAGACCGATTCTTTACCGGGTACTCCACGGGATATCTTTAATACTACCTAAATTAAATCCCTCATATATCACACAACACGTTTAACGGTTATTTATGTTGAATTATGAAAAAGATCTACTATCACATGAGATTAATGCTAATGTGGCTTGAAACATTGTTGCATAACGCAATTCAATTCATTGAGGTGGCCGTAAAATTATTATGATAAACAGAGAAAAAGAGGAAAAAAACACGGTTTAGGTACTTTTTATTACGTGTAGTAAAATAATAAATTATATTTTTCCCGTCAGCATTCTCCTGTAGAAATATTCATATTCATACTAATACATAAATTATTTTTATTAAAGGCGTA